>OY744611.1:54696962-55046962 GCA_963556255.1 Allolobophora icterica | reverse complement strand
GAATATGGATTTTCATGTATTTTCAGCATAGAAATATATAACCGTATTCGAAGTCATCCTCTTTTACGATATCGATACTTACACCATACACTGATCTGTGACCGTTTTATAAATCTCACAGACATACAACGTTAGGTCTACCACTGACTATATAACCAGACCGGATATCGGCTGCTATAGTAATTTTATTTTCCGACACTTTCTGAAGTCGGAAAGAGGACTTTACACTCGGTACAAACTTCAGCTGCTTAGGAGAGTAATTACTAATGCACCAGAGTAGGAATCTTGAAGGTGTGCTATACAAATTCTGATTGATTGAATGATTGACTGATTGATTGATTGATCTCGTCTCATTGACAACCGAACTCGAATCTTCTGTCGACATTGGGCTGTACATGTTCTGACAAGACGCTTCAGAGTAGCGCTTCCGTAAAGTTAACGATTACGCTTGGAGCTTGCTGCTGTGATCTAACATTAGTTGAGAGACAGATAGCATCTTGCGATGTCGTCTTCCGCGATCGTGTACATCCTTTCCGCTGCCACCTGTTTCATCGCCAGCTGCTGCAACTACGACGAACAGTTCGTCCGTCTGTGTCCTATCAAGCACCAGACCGTTGTCGACGTCATTTCCGGCGTCAATGGCAACGCAGACGCCCCCGTCAATTCCAGCGGAGGATGTCAGTGCACAGCTCTGGCGGAGATCCGCTGCCGGGGTCTGCGAGCGATCCCGCAGTTCGACCCGATCCCGTCGGCCGCCGCTGATGATCATCGACCGATGTTCTGCGGTCTGTACATGTACCGGCAGGCGATTCCCGAGATCCCGCGATCAGCCTTTGCCAGTCTTCGCGTCCGAAAGATCGTTCTGAGCTTCAACCCGATCGACGATCGTCTGAACGCCGACAGCTTTCACGGAGCGGCAGAGAACCTCCGCGAGCTGGACATCGGTGGATGTCGACTGCGGAACCTTCCGGATGGTCTACTGCGATACATGCATCGTCTCGAGTACCTCCACCTCTGGGGCAACAGCATCGAAGCGATTCCGAAGGGGTTCTTCCGAGACACCTTCGACCTCTTGGAGCTCCTACTCTGGGGAAATCGACTGGAGGAGCTCGAGGACGAGACCTTCGACGGACTGATTCGCCTGCGTCGATTGGACCTCGATCAGAACCTCATTCGGACGCTGTCGAAGAACGCCTTCCGCCACCTCCGCCAGCTCCAGGTTCTCCATCTCGGTCACAACCGAATCCACGCCATCTCTGACGACGCCTTCCACGACCTGGGCAGCCTGCGCGTGCTCAACCTCAACGGGAACGGTCTGGGTTTCATCAACGCGGCCGCCTTCGACTCGCTCGTCAACCTGTCCAGCCTGTCGCTCAGCCACAACAAGATCAACCTCCTTCCGGACGAGATCTTCGCCAAACTAGGTCGGCTGAGCGTCCTCCTGCTGCACAACAACCTCCTCGAACACGCCTGGCGGAAGACCTTCGACGGTCTCCGGTCCCTCCACCTTCTCGGTCTTTCCCACAACCGTCTGACGAACCTTCCGAACGACGTCCTGCGACAATCGTCCGGTCTCAAGCATCTCTTCCTCGAAGACAACTTCCTGAAAACAGTCCGTCGTTGCACGCTCTCTGGAGCGGCACGCCTCAAGACCCTGTCCCTGATCGGAAACCCCATCCAGTGCGACTGTCGTCTCCATTGGGTCGTCTTCATGTTCCGCGACCAAAGGGATTCTACGGTCTGGGGGGCGTGTAGCGACCCCGCAAACCCAGGACTTAACATCGTGTCTGGCCTTTCAAGAGGCGCCTTGAACGACTGCGATAGCACCCTGAATGACATATCATCGCTGTCCTACCATTGTTCACCGGGGTTTAAACTGGCGTAGACATCTACTATAGTCTCCAGCGTTTAACGACATCTTATGGCTGCCAAGGCCTTAGATGCCCTCCTCCTTTCTCCATGCTTGGGACTGGCACTACCAGAGTACGGGCAGTATCAGTCTCCAGTGTTTAGCGACATGTTATGGCTGCTGCCCTGTCGTCCGTCTTTCTTAGATGTCGCCCTCCTCCTTTCTTCAGGCATGGGACTGGCACTGTAAAAGTACGAACAGCAGTAGCTTCCCGTTTTTAAAACGACACCACAGAGCTGTCAGTCTCATTGACGTTTCCCTCCTTTTTTCTCCATGCTTGGGACTGGCACTACCAGAGAGTATGGGTAGTGGCTTAGTCACTTAGGTGGCCGATATCTTAAAAACTGGTCTGTAGAAAAAGCCTGAAAATATCGCAACGTAGACGAGCGCTATATAAATTGCCAGTTGCGTGACGTTACGTTTTCTTTACATGTTATGAATCGATCGGATGGCGCACTGGTTGAGCGCTCGATTGGTAACGCAGAGTGCATAAGTTCGAGTCCCTCTCTGGGATAGACCATTACAATTGCATCAACGTCAATTCCATTCTCATCACAGTATGTTGGCGCTGGAAAAATTGAGTAAATAACTGACAATCGACAAGCTCTTTTCTGTGTCTCCGGCGATTTATACAGAGGCAAAAAGGAAAATGTGGAAATAAGTCCAACCATTAACATCTTGAGCGTGATGATAACGGCGCTACAGAAATCATTAGATAAGGTTTCATGATCATTAGAATAACTGTCGCAATTCGAGATATCCCTGAATCCCTCATCAATTCGTTGACACTTTCTGCGCAAGTTTCATTGTTTCGCTTTCGACAATAAATCCATATTCAATAAATTAACAAGTAATAAAATATTAACTAAATAAAACATGTATATACTGTGTATGTATCCATACTGAATATACTGATATATACTATACGTTGAAAAGTGGTAGTACACTTATTAGGTGTGGCAGTGCTTTTTTTCTAGAAAAAAAGGTTCCGGAACGGAACAATAGGTTCCGGAACGCAACATTTATGGGCGGGCTAAAATCACGAGAAAAACGGGATTGGGTGTTGGTAGGGGTCTGAATAAACACTGAAAACAGTTCAAAAACACTTAAATTAAATTAAAATAAAAAAATTATTGTTTTTATTATTAAAATAAGAAAAATATTTTTAGTAGCTGAAAAAAGGTGCCGGAACGCCGTTCCGGCTCGTTCCGGCTGAAAAAAAGCCCTGAGGTGTGGTAATCGTAGTAGTAGTAGTGGTAGTGGTGGTAGTAGTGTTAGCAATAGTTTCTTTCAAATTGCTTATCCACCAATATCTAGAACATCTGCAGTCTTACGGACTGATGTTGTAGATATTGACCTGATTACGGCTTGGTTTTGGTGTGCCATCGGTTGATGCCTTTTGCATTAGACACCGGTGCAATAGAAGTTACTAATTACATTAAGCTGTAGTAGTAATAATATTAAAAATAAATAGCAGTAGTAGTGGTATTTTTAGTTATAGTGACCAGTGCCGGATTTAGGCATAAGCTAAAAAAGGTAGGCCTATTGCTTAGGACAGGGGTGTCCAACCTTTTTAGGCGGAGGGCCACATCACCATTTTTCTAAGACTCCAAGGGCCGGAGTAAACATTTTGGCATTTATGAATCAAAACAACATATTCGCATACTACCACAGAATGATTCACTGTTTGTGTAGGCCTGGTTAACAATGTTGGAAAATGCACCACTTCTTTCAAGCTCATTTGTTTTTGAAGAAGCTGTAATTTTTGAGAAAATGCCAAGACTTGCTCATACATTTTGTTGGCCAACTGATCTTTTCCCTGAAGTTTGACATTCAAATCAGCCAGCAATTTAGTAATATCCACCAAAAATGCCAAATCATTCAACCATACATTGTCATTCAAGAAGTCTATCTCTTTTCCTTTGCTTGAAAGAAAAGTTTTAATTTCCTCCCGCAGTGACCAGAACCTGCTTAACGTGGCTGCCCTGCTCAACCAGCGAACCTGGCTGAAATAAATCATGTCAGAAAGATCTGATGCAACTTCCTGAAGAAACGCTTGAAACTGCCGATGATTGAGACCTCGAGATCTGATGAAGTTAACTGTTGAGACAACTTTCTCCATAACATCTTTCATGTCTAAAACTTTAGCACACAGCTGCTCTTGATGAAGAATACAGTGATGTGAAATTATGTCATGAGTAACTGATTTCAGCATTAGCGCTATAAATCCATTGTATTTTCCAGTCATCGAAGGAGCTCCATCTGTAGTTAACCCACAAAGCTTATCCTCAGGGAGACCGAATTTGGCCAAGACACGTTTAACTTCATCAAAAACATCCTTTCCCGTTGTTGTGCCCTTCATCGGGCAGAGGTCAAGAAGTTCCTCAACAACGACGAAACGCTTTGTCACGCCTCTAACAAATATAGCTAGTTGAGCGGTATCACTTAAATCTGTGCTCTCATCCAGTGCCAAACTGTAAAATTGGCACTCGTCAAGTCTCTTAACAAGATTTTCTTGAATGTTGGAAGCTAAGTCATCAACCCGTCTCGCTATAGTTTGATGTGACAGACAAGTATTTTCAACCGTAGACATTTTATCTGGAGCGGTCGCGTTAATAAATATCCGCAGGCAGTCTTTTACAAATTCCCCATCGGAAAACGGTTTCCCCCTCTTTGCTATAGCTTCAGCTATCAAAAAGCTCACTTTTGTCGCTGATTCCGAAGTACTACTTGCAACTTTAAAAAACTTCTGTTGTCCCGTTAGACTTTGTTTCAAAGAGCTGACTCTGTCGCTTCGAATTTGGCCAGTCAAACAGTCATACTTAGCAGCATGCTTTGAGGAATAATGTCGCTTAATATTATATTCCTTATTGACTGCTATAGTGTCCTGACAAATAAGACATATAATACTTCCCAGCTGATCAACAACGAAAAATTCCTCGGTCCACGAATTCTTAAAAACTCTGCATTCAGAATCAATTTTTCGTTTTTTGCTTGCACTTGTAGACGCTGCCATTTTATTATCATCGGAACGTCAATACCCAAGACTCCCCCAAGAGCTATTATAATAAGGAGAACTTCATGTTATGTGAAGCAAAGACTTATGGGAAATTTCTAGACTACGCTGTGGCTGAATGTTAGCACGCAAAAGTCGTATTTTTCAATACAGATTTTTATACTTTACAAAAAGTTTACATTAAGCATGGGGTTTACAGACTTCTGAAATAAAAAATTGAATATTTAGAAAGGCGTGGCGGGCCGGATGGGATCATTCGGCGGGCCGGATTGTGGCCCGCGGGCCGTAGGTTGGACAGCCCTGGCTTAGGACCTCACAATAAGCAGAGGTCTAAAAAATTCATAATTTTGTTAGGGGACATTTTAAATTTCTCGTACTGTAGAATTTTTAAACGGCTTGTGTAGCAAATTCCATTTAGCCTGAGTAAATGCATTCATTTTGAAAATAATTTAAATTTTTCACTTTAAATGCCTTGCTATTAAAATTAATAGTTAAAAGGCATATGTTTTAAAGTTTTGTGAGACCTTCTGGTGTATTTTTTTAACAAAAGGCCTCCAAGCTTTATATAGCTTAGGGTCTCTTCATCTTTAAGTTCTCTGCCCTTCGGCAGGTTTCCACTTCCAATGACGCCATTCCTCTCTTCGCTTAATTAGGGTCTCACCAAGTCAAAATCCGGCTCTGATGGTGATGCTGGTATTAACAGCGTACTATCAGTGTTATAATTATATTTAAAAGTACCAACATTTTTTCATTCTCAGATTTTAGATAAAGATAGATAGATCGATAAGTCTTTTGGCTCAGTTTCTACCTAGTGCAAAAACATAAAAATATTACAAAGGATGCGGAAGAGAGTAGCTTAGTCACCTGTCGATGCCAAGGTGAGCGATGAGCCAGAGTCTTCAAGGGAACTGACGCCATAATACATTGAAAGTGTCTCCGATGTGGAGGAAGGAGGAGTCCCATCTGCATGAAGTAAGACAAGGTGAGGGGGAGGGGAGGGAGAGGTATCTACGTCGACGGTGGGCAAGTCAGACAAGTGCGCTGGTCGCAGTCTCAGACTCCGCAACAGAGGGATTATCCATCGCCTTAATCCGGCATCCGTGATAAATCAGCAGCCTTATTAATGAAAGTAGGTCCATCATGCATATATATATATATATATATATATATATATATATATATATATATATATATATATATATATATGTCTTTCTGTCTGTCTGTCTGTAGAGAGAGAGAGAGAAAGAGAGAGAGAGAGAGAGAGACAGAGTCAGAGACAGAGACAGAGACAGACAGACAGACACAGACAGAGACAGACAGACAGACAGAGACAGACAGACAGACAGACATACAGACAGACAGACAGACAGAGACAGAGACACAGAGACACAGACATACAGAAACAGAGACAGACAGACAGACAGACAGACAGAGACAGACAGACAGAGAGAAACAGAGACAGACAGACAGAGAACGAGAGACAGACAGACAGGCAGGCAGGCAGAGAGACAGACAGAGAGACACGCAGGCACTGACTGACTGACTGAGAAGCAGGCAGATAGACAGACAACCAGACAGACAGATGGGTAGACTGACTTATGGATAGATAAACAGACAGACCGAGAGCCATTCAGGCTGACATACAGGCGAATAGAAGAAAAGCAGGCTGGCCCACAGACACGAATACAAGAC
The DNA here is from genome assembly GCA_963556255.1 of Allolobophora icterica. Lineage (NCBI taxonomy): Eukaryota > Metazoa > Annelida > Clitellata > Crassiclitellata > Lumbricidae > Allolobophora > Allolobophora icterica. Next base: position 55,040,345 of record OY744611.1, on the reverse strand, counting down.
CAACAGGCACACTGACAGACAGACTGAAAGGCGGCCAGATGGTTACGTCCTAATCACCCTTAGGCTTGTCTTCAGTTTAGCGATCCAGTGGGATTCGACCCAAATGGACGTCTTGGCTAATACGAACGGAATCGGATTCGACGGTGCAGGGATCGAATAGATCGTCGGTCGAATTTCCCGCGGAACTTTCTGGATGGCATCCAAACTGACCGAAGTCCAATCCATCAAACGAACGGACAGAGAATCCGTGGATGTCATCCGCAACCGATGGAAAAGTCGGCTCCAGTGGAAGAAGCCAAATGAAGACAGCGAAATTCACGTCTTGGCAAAATCAATGAATGTCTCGTTGCATGGAAATAATGCGTGCGAACTAATCACGATAATCTAATCTTATCCTATGATTCCTATAACGCCTCCACCAATCGATGGTAGCTTGGGGAGTTTAGCCTCTGACAGGCAGCCACGGATATAGTGTCGGCATATGAGGGCCTGTGGCCACTCCTCTCCCTCGCCGTCTCATCTTCCCACCGTCAGGGTACGGTGGAACAGATACCTCGCAACAAATTTTGTCCTGTGTGGGATTTGAAGTCCCAACCTCTCGGTTGACAGTCTAGCACGCTAACCACTAGAGCCAGGCCATTGCGCACCTATTCCCCAGTCCGTTGGCATAATTCGTTGTAGATAGCTTCGTAAAAGAATCCGATACGTCAGGGAAAACGGAAGTTTAGCTGGATGTGTATTTACTCCCATATAACGTAGACTCCTTTTCGGTATAGATACTCAAACGAAGACTTGTTTTTCGCCGGCACCTAATCAGAGTTAGGGGCCATCCACATATTACGTACGCACTTGGGGGGGTCGGATTTTGGCGATTTTGCGTACGGGTGCGAACGGGGGGGGAGGGGGTAACAAAATGTGTACGTACCCAAAATAAATTTCTAATTATGACGTCCACATTAGCCTATTTATAACTCTGTATTATCCTATAGTCGTCCCATGGCATTTTATTACATAATATAAAAGCCATGTGCAGTTATTCTGTGCTGTGAACGACACCTATAATTTGTCTATATTGGCCCTTCAATAATCTGGCCTAAAGTGCAGACAGGCTGCCTGGAGACACTTTCTGCAGCTGGTCATCGGGGGGGGGGGGGTGCGTCAAACGTACGTACTCAGGGGGGGGGGTGGTGGAAGAAAGTACGCTTGCGAACAAGGGGGGAGGGGTCCAATTTTCCCGGATTTTTGTGTACGTAATATATGGATGGCCCCTTACTAGGTCAGCTTCAGTGTTAAGTCGAAAAACGGTCAGCAAGTTTTATCATTTTGTCCAAATACACGCGGGACCAGTTGCATTGGTCACCCATGCAGAGGCAGTTTAAGGTCGTTATGCAGCCTATACCACCTCAGAGAGCTAGTACGTGTACTGTACTTCAGTGACATATGGTATTAATGAAGTCAGTGGCGGTTCTAGGTTTTGAACTAAGGGGCGCTAAAAATTGCTTTAGCCCTCCAGTCGAAAAGTTTGTCGTTTAACTCGTCAGATTTTCTTTATTTACTTCTCACAATAAATTGATCCATTTATGCTGTATAACTTGCACTGTATGGGCTGATGGACCAAAACTGGTGGTTATGGTTATACATGTATTAATTTATGGAAGTGTTTGCTCCAAACGAATTCTAGTACACACTGTTCCTTATACATATGTCATATACACAGGGGCGTCTACACTATAGAAACCTTGAAGCAAATGCTCCATCCACGAAATAGGGGGGAGGGGGGATCTGTCAGTGTGTGTGCCACCATTTTAGGGCGGGAAGGAACGGGAAAGAAAAGGGGAAAAAGGACCTTGCTCCAATTACTTAGTGGGATAGATGCCCCTGCATATACACTATGTGTATATTGTACAGAGGCTGTAACCAGGCTTGTTATTAACAAACATTGTATGAAATATATGGTTAATTAAACGTTAAACTGGGGAGGGGGCTAAAATATGAATAGGGGCTAAGAAAAACTATGGGGGCTAAAACCCCTTCTAAAACCGCCACTGTAAGAAGCCCTCATCGGATGTTCAACCCTTAGTATTGACACCGAAGCTGTCATGGTTGTGGTCATTCAGAACTGAATTAACTTAAATGTAGAATGTACATGTTTTTCTATAGCGACCGTAAGGCCTTGACCCTGCTCAATGTTTGCAAAATACAACTGTATTTTTAACAACACTCCTTCCAAAGTTCAGAAGTTTGACCTATTCACCCCGTGAGCATCTTTAAAATGCCAGAACACCTAGGCAATGCACTGCTTAGACCAGCTGATCAAGAAACTGTTCAAATTTATTTCCAATATATATCTAATGCCAAAGCCTACGAGTTTCAACCATCAGCATGTTTCATCACTAGCTTTCAAAACACCCAACAAACTTCAGCTATATGTATTGCTAATTATAAACAAAAGCAAAATTTCTAAAGTAATCAAGATGGAACTGAGAAAAGCCTAGTAATTTTATTTTTGGCAAAAGGGACAATAAAGTAGTAGTATAGCAGTTTGAAAATCAACAATTGCCACCACCCTCAATTTCCAAAACCCACACACAACAGTCACCTAAGACAAGGCAAGTTTTCTTGCATCACTGGAGTGCCCATATGCATCAGAAATTTCAGAATATCAATGCAACACATTTGCAAGGCTCTTACTTCGACATAATTATGACAATAAGCATGCTGCCATATTGTCATGTAACCAAACTCTCACAATTACTGACCAACAGCAGTGTTTATGACTTCCCACTTATTAACCGGACAATTGAGAAACGTGGTCTTTAATTCTAAACAGTTAAAGACTGATATGGTTATCCACTTTAATAGAAAATAGATCAAAGACAGGCCTAGAAAAACCATCATCCAGTGCTACAGATCATCCTTTCCCTAAGGAGCAAGTTTACACACAAGCCAGTTCTAGGAGCCGGTTTTCCGAAATAGGAAACGCGTCCACATTAAAAGCAGTCATATCCTAATCTCAGTCCAGCAGGGACTAGAGTGGAACTTAAAACAATGGGACAAGCAATAAAACAAAGAAACCATCCCAGAAATGAGCCTTGATTTTCGGTTACTTGCTAAAGATTTTATTCATAATTCTCCCCAAAACCATACATCTGTATGGTTTTGGGGACAATAGCATTTGCACACAAGGGTAGGAAACCATTTAACCAAAGATGGTAAACCACCCACCCTGCCTTTGCAAGGTCCTTCACAGGCATTGGCAGCAAATAAAAGCTCTCCACACACCACTAATAACATCAAAGGCCTTTCCTCTAATTCTGTTTCAAACAAAGAAATCTTTCTCATAACCATTCCCATTAATCGCCAGAAACTGACTACGTTAAATTTTTAGCCCCCCCCCCAAAATAACAAGTCCATTGAAAGGTTCTAAAAAACTATCAACAATTTATTTCTCAAAGACAAAAGAAATTACTGATAAAACAGTCCATCATCCATTACTAATCTGCCAATGCTCTTGACAAATGCCTCAACTCATACTGTCCTGAAAAACTGGTCAGCTAAATTTCCATGCATAGTTTCTTAGACTTCTACAGAATTCATTCCAGACCCGACTGATCTAAGGTGCCTGAGGATTGCCCTTCTTTCCAATAAGAGACTTATGAATGTGAGGAATAACACCTGAAAAGAAAAATCAAACACACATTAATGTTTATTCTTAGCACCAGAAATAAAAATTGAATCATTTACAAGGCTTTACGTAACATTTGAAGAACTTTGTAATTCTAATCAAACTTTATAAAGTGCCGCTCAAACATCAAAACAAATCAGAAGCGTTTGTACAAACTTTGACAAATCTGTATATAATTAGAGTAAAATTCATGTTGAATGACTTTCAAAGAGCAACCAAAACCTGGCACTCGACATCTGAAATAGTGCTTTATATTAATGACAAAGAACTTTATATAAGGCTTTTCATCAAGTCTGCGTAGGTTTATTTTTGCAATTTTATCAAGAAAGAAGATGGATAATGTTGAAGGCCTCAAGAGGTGACATATCCAGACTATCTACTACCGAGGTTGAAAACACACAATCTGTCGACTCATCCTAGCAACCTGCAATAGGGTGATTCTTTGTCAAATCACCCAATTTTTACACTTTTTATGCTCGACCGACTGGGATTTTGATGAAACTTGGTGGGAATTGTACTATGCCAATATAATGAACCCACACCAAATTTCAGATAATTATTTCAATTCCTTCATATTCTTTTGGCCATTTAACAAAGGTGGGGTATTCGCATCGTTGCGATGCAAAAACGGCAAATCGCATGATTTACCTAGTTTGATTTCAAATATCTGGAGAACTATGCAACCCAGAAGGCTGAAACTTACAGAGCTTGTTCAGTTTTTTGAGCAGATTCAGGAAAGCTATATATCGGCTTGATATGATCATAACTGTCAATTGTGTAGGCCATCAAACTGACAAGTAAATGACTTGCGGACCATTTTCACTGACCGTTATGACCAACTTGTACTAAAATCATGCATTTCTTAATTTCACAGTGATGTACCTATACCAGCTGGCTACCAAAAAATAATAGTAGAATCGACTGGTAGTTACTGGGGTCCTTGCAACAAGCTTCCCAAAACCAAAAAAACCGCATTTGTTTCTTTTCGGTTCACATCTTTGACTCGACGTTTCATCTTGAGGGGTAGGTGACCCAGCTACAAAACTTGCACAGTATATGTGCCTTATATGTGTAAATAACTGGTAAAAATTTCAGCTTTGGTTCTCTTCTCCTTCATTGCTTTTTATGGTATTGAAAATGTGACAATCTGTGACGTTCGCGATGGCTCACGAATGCTATGTAAATTGTGTTCTATTACTATATAAATATGAAAATTTCATACATAGACGAAATTCAAACTTAACAGATCTTTGAACACTTATTGAAATGATGCGGAAAGAATGCAAAGCATCACAAGTTGCATATAGTTCAGCCTGCACCAGTCTACAGTAAACATATACAAATGTCTGAAGATATAGCTTTCGCTTGAAAGTAGCCAAAGCATCCAAAATCAAGGTACATGTATGTCCATCGCTGTCAAGTTTATATCGTCTGGCAGTACTTCCAACTGTTAAGAGTGCTGGCACCTGACAGAGTATGTGAACTATTGGTATCCAGCATTCATCTATTTTTGTTGGCCAATAAAATGATGTAGCAGGTCCATGTGGATGCATAAATAATACTGTTGTTGTCCGTACACACCTCAACAATATTTCCCAGCCACCAATGACCATCATAAATGCATGCAACAAACTGCCCTGGTTGTAGATTAACAACACTGCAAGCAGCCTGGTGGCTACTGGATACATCACCTGATATACATGTATCCAACTTGTACCTCCGTTGTCGATAGAGGTACAAACCAATGAAAACTTCGTGTTCCAGGAATTGTTCTTGACAAACTAAAGCTCTTCTGTTCTTTGCTTACTTCTGTAAATTCAGAAGTGTATACAAAAAAGAAAAAGACGTTTTTGATGCTTACTATACACTAGGGTGGTCCAAAACAATGAAGTGTCTCAGAGTTGCACTCCACAACCCGCTTTTTGTTCTATGGCTGCCCACTATTACTTCTACCAAATTTGAGGGAGATTGATGAGCATTTAGAGGTGGCTCAAGGTCAAGTGGTTTTCACCATATAAGCATGAAATCGGTAAACTGCACTGAGGAACAGAAAACATAATTTGAGTTGAATTAAAACACATATTATGGGGGCACGTGCCCCGGCTTCCCCCAGAGCCTACGCCTATGGACATCGTGGAGTACATTTTTCACATTATTTTTGAATAAGCTTAATAGCATTTCATAGATTTCAAATAGAAATAAGAAAAAACGAATGACATTGAACTTTTTCAAGGGGCATAAATTTATAAATTCATTTTTGGGGGTGTTCCCGTGGTCCAATTTTGTCGGATTCCGGAAATGTTATTCAGCAATACTTCAAGAGCAGGAAACCGTTTAAAAAGTCTCAGAAGCAATATTGTCCAGGTTTAACTGCAAATTTTTGGTAGTATTACTGGTATTTCTTAGGAAACAGCCAATCCGCCATTTTGAAATTCATTTTTGGGGGTGTTCCTGTGGTCCGATTTCGTCGGATTCTGGATATGTTATTCAGCAATGCTTCATGAGCAGGAAACCGTTTAAAAAGTCTCAGAAGCAATATTGTCCAGGTTTAACTGCAAATTATTGGTAGTATTATTGGCATTTCTTAGGAAACAACCAGTCCGCCATTTTGAAATTCATTTTTGGGGGTGTTCCTGTGGTCCGATTTTGTCGGATTCTGGATATGTTATTCAGCAATGCTTCATGAGCAGGAAACCGTTTAAAAAGTCTCAGTAGCAATATTGTCCAGGTTTAACTGCAAATTATTAGTAGTATTATTGGTATTTCTTAGGAAACAGCCAATCCGCCATTTTGAAATTCATTTTTGGGTTTGTTCCTGTGGTCCGATTTTGTCGGATTCTGGATATGTTATTCAGCAATGGTTTTCCGAGCAGGAAACCGTTTAAAAAGCTTCAGAAGCATTTTGGCTCAGGTCTTACTGTAAATTGGCTAGACTAGTAAATAACAGTCAATGATTTCCACTAGGCCGTACGTGGTATTAGGAAGAAAATGTTGGGGGCCTTGAGCCACCTCTAAAAGTGCTCCAATATGCTTCAGATTTGGACCACATCTTACTTAGGTCAGGTAGAACAGATTTAAACTTGTGGAGACTAGTTCTGCTAAAGGTGAATTTTTACCATTGTCTCGTGGACCACCCTACTATACACCAACTGTATAGATCCTGTGGTGTCAAGATTTTATATTATCCAATTGTCACTGAAGACTTGCTCTCGCAGCCAATCTCGTGACTGTCCCACCAATACCATCGCATGCACTTTTATCATGGGATGTAGCAAAGAAGTTTCCACTCAGCATCTATACCATGGTCTTCTTTGTGATGACAGAAATTAGAGACGTTCTTGAGGTTCTTGTATTGGCCTGCACAGCCATCACTGAAATAAAACACCTTTGAGAGCTCTGGCATTTCTGTTTCATATAGTCAAGCACTTTCGACTGAAATACATGGACAGCTATTATGTCATGCTTCAAGTGATTGCTGATAATACAGAAACTAGTGCACCGAAGCACGTTTTCTTCTTTAAAGTAAACAACAAATGGATGCAGTGTGGCCTGTATATTGTCCCAGTGAGATCCTTGAGCAGCATCTTGGACGATAAAAGAATAATTTTCAGCAAAGCCTAACAAAATGATACATTCTTTCTTTGACATAGAAACTTTCAGTTCTGTCAAATAACGACTCTGATGTCTTGCTGCATACTCAATTACTCATGAACAGTAAGTTTGTCAAATTTTTGAAGTAGATCAGCTACAAATTCTTCAGCAGTCATTTGATGCAATGACAAGTGTTGTTCTATCAGTGGTAACCCTCTGGTTGAAAGAGATTAGATCTTCTTGGTCATGGTCATTATCAAGTTGACTGTGTAGGAACTGTTCTAATGACTTTATTCCTGGACAATTCTCGCACTGGTGGATCATGCAGCGACCATTGATCACCAAATCTTGACAACACATGATCTATCAAGTTGGTTTACAATAAGCATCAACAACATAGTTTTCTTCTTTGCAGACACTTCTGATACTTTCTAAGTATGCAAAGAGGACACAATTTTTTACACTGATTTTAAATAGCATTCGCGAGCCATCGCGAACGTCACAGATTGTCACATTTTCAATAACATAAAAGCAATGAAGGAGAAGAGAACCAAACCTGAAATTTTTACCAGTTATTTACACAGATAAGGCACATATACCGTGCAAGTTTTGTAGCTGGGTCACCTACCCCTCAAGATGAAACGTCGAGTCAAAGATGTGAACCGAAAAGAAACAAATGCGGTTTTTTTGGTTTTGGGAAGCTTGTTGCAAGGACCCCAGTAACTACCAGCCGATTCTACTATTATTTTTTGGTAGCCAGCTGATATAGGTACATCACTGTGAAATTAAGAAATGCATGATTTTAGTACAAGTTGGTCATAACGGTCAGTGAAAATGGTCCGCAAGTCATTTACTTGTCAGTTTGATGGCCTACACAATTGACAGTTATGATCATATCAAGCCGATATATAGCTTTCCTGAATCTGCTCAAAAAACTGAACAAGCTCTGTAAGTTTCAGCCTTCTGGGTTGCATAGTTCTCCAGATATTTGAAATCAAACTAGGTAAATCATGCGATTTGCCGTTTTTGCATCGCAACGATGCGAATACCCCACCTTTGTTAAATGGCCAAAAGAATATGAAGGAATTGAAATAATTATCTGAAATTTGGCGTGGGTTCATTATATTGGCATAGTACAATTCCCACCAAGTTTCATCAAAATCCCAGTCGGTCGAGCATACCAGTTAGGTGATTTGACAAAGAATACCCCAATAGTCCCCAACAGTTCTAATAGTTGACAATGTAATAATAATAATAATAATAATAATTTCTAGAGCGCAGTAACACGACCATGCCGCTACAAGGGCGCTGTGCAAATCAGACTCATGCTGCCACAAGCGGCGCAAAATTCTAGATTTGTACTCCCTCGGTTTATACAAAAAGAGAATCTAACAGCATCCGGTGTTACTCTTGATTTTTCCATTTTATGAACTTTCATATAATTCAATTAATCATAACTTTTATATCATTCAATTAAGTGAACAGTCTGCAGGTCAAATGTACTGGCCCTCAGTGTGATTTCGAGACACATGACTTCCTATGAACAGGCTTTACCTTACCTACTCCACATGCACACAACTGTCTTCACCTCAATATGAAATAAATCTTAAATGATGAACTTAAATTATTAAACCAAATAAAAAGATATAAACTGCTACACTGGGAATTATTGTCACTAATTAAGTGAGTGGTTTTTTCGAAGAGAACTGACCTCCTCCGGCAATTGTTGCCTTAATCAGACTGTCCAGTTCCTCATCTCCTCGAATCGCCAGCTGAAGATGACGCGGAGTTATACGCTTCACCTTCAGATCTTTGCTAGCATTGCCAGCCAACTCCAGGACCTACAGACACAAAACTTCACATTAGAACTTTTTTTACACATTCATTAGAACTGAATTCTAAAATTAATAACTCTGTTTCGATAAAAACATATTGTTATAAATCCTACTTAAGTCCTCAAGGCCTAACGTCTAAAAATTCTACAACTCTGCATTAGCTTAGCCTAAGTGCATATGACTCACATGAGGTCTTTGGACAATCGTTATCATCCACCAATGGAGCAGCGGATAGTTGAGCACTCACGGAGAAGGGGACTCCACTACATGGGTGGTATTTTAAAAACCCGACAAAAATCTAGCACATCGTTTCACAACCTGTTTCGAGTTCCGACCCCCCCTTTTACATAGCCAAGTAACCTGTGACCTACCGTATTTGCATAAGAAGTCATTTATACTAGGGTAAAGGACACACATTAAAAATAGATTTCTCCGAATATAATTCTAACCTAATATTTTAATGCAATGGTTGTTTGCATCTGGGCAATCAGTTTCAAAATCCGTGGTTTAGTGTTTGTTAAAACCAACCGCATGTCATCCTCAACATGCAGTCTGTTTCTTGCCTTTGTTTTGATATGAAGAAGCGTTGAAAATCCACTTGCGGTGATAAAGGGAAGCATGGTGAAATTTAAATAAGACTGATACATACATAGTAGCACCACCAGAAATGAGTCTGCAATTTTTCAATAAACAAATAACGTGCACAGGAAACGTTCCTATCCAAGAATTCATCCTGTACTTCATTGGGAATGTTGGCTACATTCAGGGAAGCATAGAAAGACTGTAACCGCTGAAATCCCTTTTCAATGGATTCAACATGCCCAGTAATCTCCTTCAGATTCTTTTCCAGTTTACCTTCAGACTCCTTGACCACACTGCAGAGTTTTTCAAACATGGCAATGTTTCCAAGACTTACTTTCTGATGCCAAATTTTACAGCTTGGATACAAATGCCTGAAGATTGTCCTGAAATTGGATAATGCATGTTCCCCTTCCCTGAAGTTCAGGTTCAGCTGGTCTAAATATCTGTTTGGTAAGCAACACGCATTCACATAACTGAGGTTCCCCCGAAAACAATTTGCAACCCTTTTTTACCTATAAGCATTATTGGGAACCACTGATCTAGTGGATTAGTGCTAACCTCAGCCGTCAAATACTCGAGGATGGCAGCACTGTACACAGCAGCTGTGGCTCCAACGCGACCGTGGCTTGTTGTACGAGTCTTCAAGTGTCGATGGATACGACCAACTGGGAACTAACGAACACAAAGCACGAACGATTAAATAGAACCTAACATATATACCGATAAAAATAGCGAGACAGAGCAGTTGTTTGTAGAACAACTGCTTTTCATTTTTACCAATAAGTATTATTTAACACATTACCAACGAGCTGCATCGTTTTACCCAGTCACTTGTAGCACAATCTTGTCATTAGTGTTCAGCAATGGTGCACCTAACACTGCAGGATTTGTTGCCAAATGAGAATTTTCTGTCCAAACTTCATTGATCTGCGAACGAAGTTTCTCCTTGCTAAACCATGTCTTTCATGTTCATCACACTAAACCTTGCTTCCAAAGTTAGCCAGACAAAGGCTATAAATATGCAGGTTAAGAGTAGTGAATAATCTATGCATCTGTTTTAAAGAAACAAAAATTCAGAATTATTGTAGAGAGCAATCAAATTCAACTAAACGGCATTGCAAAAGTAGCTTCATTGGTTAAGCAACAAGTAAATCACTGTAGACAACAAAGCCTAGCCACTTAGGAAGTTGTCTTCAAATTACTAAACTATTTAATTTAAGAATTATTATAATGGTGGCATATCATATGTCCTCAAAACACTTATTTAATAAATTTCAGCGTTTAGTGATATGGAGATAATTCGACATTTTACTGCAAGGCAAGATGACTTTCCCAAAATATAAAATATTGTAATTAGAATGTTTGAATATTTCAATAACAAAGTCCCTTATTTCCATTTTATGACAAGACAGTTACCAGCTATCAGGACATGTTACAATGGTTACAATGCTCGCCTTGAAATGTGGAGAGCACGGGTTAGCGTCCTTCCCTCAGATAGATGCTGTGTATGGACCTTGAGAAAGTCCTTCAACATGCAAAAGCTCAATTCCATCGATTGATGACTTAGAACTAAACTTTACTTTTAAAATTTACTTTGGCTTTAGGAGATGCCGACCCCAATAAGTTCTTTTGCTCTCTGTGGGCAAACGCAACTGAGCATAAGCATTTCCAGAAAGTGTCACCAGACATTTATACCATAATGCCTTTCTACAGGCAGTGGGCAGTTCCAAACCAAACAGTTACACATCCCTTTTCATTCTTCTGACCCACATTATTCTGGGTTGTCTACCACATGGTCTTTACCAGTACTAGGAGCTGCCATCTATGCATAAAGGACTTAACATAGTCCCCAAGCACCAACATTTAAGGAGGCTTGAGCATAAGAAACAAGATCGGTCATAAATTAATATACATTCAAAATTACCGATCTTACACGAAAAATGTAGGGCAATAAATAAATATACAGTAGCTGCAGATGGCAGAAGAGGATAGAGACAGATAGAGATTAAAATTGATGGGACAAGTGCTTCGTATAGACACGGTTAGAAGAGCCAACTAAGTGATGAGTTGGATCCTGAGAGGAAAAAAGGAAGATCACGAAAGAAACGGCCAGAGACCATCAGAGATGACTTGAGGTCTTGTGAATGTTATGGGATGAGGGTGGAAGACTGGAGATGGACAAAGATAAATGGAATAGCTGTGTTGCCCGATGTGCAGATCTGCACGGGAAGTACTAAGTATAAGTACTTGCACTGAAATACGCAGGGTTTAAGTTCAAACTTCTGCAAGAACGTGTGAGGAGTGTCCTTGAAAGGATGCTATTTGAATGTGTTTAACCCTTTCCCGCCGGAATTGTTTCGATACCTATTGGGTTAATCGGGTCACGGGTGACCCGGTCCGGCGGGAAAGGGTTAAACCAGGGCTGTAGTAGAGGGTATACGCGGGTAAACAGCATGTACTCACCTCTAGAGTCCGTATACTCACCTCACAAAATACTGTAGCGTATACTCACCTCTAATTTGTTTGGGAAAACTAACTGGTAGCGTGTACTCACCTCTAATTTTACTACAGCCCTGGTTTAAACAGCAGATAACACTACGAGAAAAGAAGATTAAAATGGATGAGAGGTGTGATTCGTACGAAGGACAGAAGAGCCAACCATGTGATGAGCTGGATCTCTGAAAGGAATAGAAGGGGAAGATGCTGGAGGAATTGACCAGAGACCATCGGAGACGACTTGAAGTGCTTGGGGATGTCGTTTGATCAGACTGGAAGACTGGCCATGAACAGAGAAGAATAGAAAAGCTGAGTTGTTGTCGAAGCGTAGACCTGCACAGAACGAAGTACTATTACTGCGTAACTAAGCGTACCTGTAATCCAGCTCGGGCCGATCGAGAGACTGCTTTCGCTTTAGCTTTCCCAGTGTCCTTTCCAGCTTTACCTCCTGCCTGAAGAAATATTAAACAGTAACGTTGTACTAGGATCATACTAGAAACTGATTATGTTTTAAAATAAGGTCTTAACTTGTCATTGCCACCAATTTGTAGTGATCTTTGCATATGCTAACAACTTCGGGTTAACTTAATCGTGGGGCTCTTGTCTAGTTTTTAAACGTAAACTAAAATCAAAATTTATTGGATAAAAATTTAAAATTAAAAATTTTTATTCTGTGGTAAGAATAGATAAGGATCACTTTATCGGTATTTTATGACAACACAACAGAAATCCTGAGATTTGACATGCATATCCTACAAAAGCTTTATGAAACCCTAAAATTTTAATCGTGACTAGGTTTTTTAGATTATGTTGCAAACATAATTTTAAGAATTATTTTAAAATACTTCACTAAATTTTATCTCCACAACATATCGATAGTTTCTGTTTAACAAATGATATTTTAAAATTAAGATCATCGTGGCCCTCCATTATCCAGGCGTTCGATTTAGCATGCTTAGATAACTCTTACAACAGCTTAAAAGATATTGAACCGACATCAAACTGAAAAGTTGTATTTGGAAAACTAACTGAACCGTAAAATTAACTGTGATAATTCAATTTACAGGAAACAGAACTAAAATTTGAGCACAAAATTGCACGAGATTTCGAAATCCATGGCGTAACAATTAATTTCGGCGCCTAATTCTTTGACCTGCTTAACGCATTTGAAGCCAGGCATATAATAAACATCGGCGACACGATGTCTTAAGACTACAACGATTGCTATTTTACTCTAAGCATTAGAAGAAACCGCGTTTGTTGCATTAATTAAACAGTGAAAAATATCTGAATTTAATACAAACCATTTTGAAATCCCTGAATTTGAATTCTTTCAAATTACAACCGTCCAACCCTCTCAAAAGAAGCAAACGGAACAAAGCCGATTCAAACGCGCAGTGTCACGTGACCAAAGCCTTACGCTGGTTCTCTGCTGAGCGTCAGTGCGCATTTTTTTTTATTCTTAGAACCTTTCAAGAAATGCAAGACTTCTATAGTTAGCGATAATTATGACAAATCGACTAAAACAGAGAGCTGTACAGTGACGAACGATGATAATTCGATTCCAGACTATACGTTAATTAGCAAATTCTTCGATATCATGCTCGCTCATTAGAATTAATTAAGGAATTAACAATAAGAATCTCATGTAAACCCTTCGATATTGTGCTATTTCCTTATTATTCGCATATTAGAATTAATTAATTAATTAATTAATTAATTAACAATAAACAATCTCATGGAAATCTTTCGATAGGCCTATTTCAATTATTATTTACTTAGGCCCGATAGGCCTACAGACACACGGAAGTGACGGAACAGCATTCGGTCTCTTAGATGACTGATAAAAGCTTTCTCAGAATACTTGGGTAGGCCTACCGGTATTTTGCACGCTGCAATAGGCCCCTAACGGGCAGAACAACGCTGTTGCGCTCAGAGCCTCAGAACAATGATTTCCGTCACCGAGGAATTGGAAGAGATCCGTCGCACGCATGGACCCTTATCGTGGAGGCGGATTTTCAACTACTGAACTCAGGACTAAATACAGACCGGTGACGAGGCAGACTCGTGGAAACACCAACGCACCCGTGAGAGGAGTTTCACTTATAAAAGAAAATGAACATTGTCGAGTCCATAATAATGTAGGCTATATGGACGGGCGCTACAGAAGCTGTTGAAGCAAGGTGTAGCCCTACATTTACATTTACAATCCTGGTGTGCGTTAATGCGTCTGAAGTTATAAATGCCACTAAGACAGAACTGATCTGGTTCGATCTTCGAAACAGTTCGGATGACGAAACACTAACGAAAACCCTTGACCTCGAATCCAACTGTGGTCCGCGATCTCGGTGTGATGTTAGACTGCAATCTCAATATGACTCATCACATTTCTTCCATTGCCAGAGCATGTTACTTCCACCTTCGCCGAATTCGACAAGTGAAACGCTGTCTAAATGAAAGATTCCTCGACCGTATTCTTGTTCAAGCCCTCGTCATCTCTCGTCTCGACTACTGCAACTCTGTCGTAGAGCCCTGCGCCGACGTCATAGTATCGGCGGCGGCGCGCCGGTCATTTTGGGTCGGCGGCGGCGGCGCGCCGACGAACAGAAATCGGCGGCGGCGGCGCCCACGAAATGTCGGCGTCGGCGCGGCGCGGCGCGGCGCGGCGTGCCCTAGCCAGAAGCCTGAGTCACTATGAGAGTCGAACAACCTTTGGTCCTGTGACCAGTCAAGAGGGCCAAGTTCTCTAAAGCCACCCCGTCACACTGAAGCTCAACCACATACAAAGGAACTGAAAGAGAATTCACCTTCAGACATTTGCCTTACAAATTTAATATGAACATCCTTAATTACACTGCACATCTGTATAGGCATTGTTACGAAGCAACATGCATTGCAGAATGCATGAATACACTTGCACATGCACTGCTACAGCATAGGCCTGCACACCAAGTCACTTGGCAGATGCCGGAATACAGCATCTGCTGTCAAGCCATGAAGTGAAATGTAAATATAAACGTTTTCCTATGGTAATACAATGGCCGAGTGGCCTCACCTCTGTTAATTTTTCAATGAATTTACCACGACTGGTGGTCTGCTGCCCGTTTGAATTGGTGCCATGCCATTTAAGGTCTCCATATATAGACCATTGTCTGTATCAGACTAAACTGAAAAAGACCATTCTCGATACTATACGTGCTAAGTCAAAACCTGTCTTAACTTATACTGTTTACCTGAATAGATTCCAGCCAAAAGTATTAATCAGTTAACCTTCCGTTCTGCAGGAATTAGTTAAGTGCAGGGCTGTAGTGGTAAAATTTGAGGTGAGTATACGCTACCGGTGACCAGCGGCGTAAAAAAAATTTGAAGACCTTTTTAGGAAAAAATTTCAGACTTTTCACCAATTCTCTGAAAATTTTCAGACTTTTTACGATTTTGTCTCTGAAAAAAGTTGATGACCTTTTTTTTTTTTTTTTTTTTTTTTTAGTCATTCGCCCTAAAAACCTTAAAAAGCTCTCTTTTTTGAAAAATTTTCGTTCCCAGAGGTAAGTATACGCTGTATACCCGCGTATACCCTCGTCTACGGCCGTGAGTATACGCTCTCAAATTTCTCTAGAGGTAAGTATACGCTGTATACCCGCGTATACGCTCGACTACAGCCCTGGTTAAGTGGCATATCTTGATATTAATAGCACTTATAAACTCCTCTAACCTTACAACATTAAGTCAAAATTTACACCATTGTAATAAGACCACAGACATCAAAGACAACAATCAATAAGTTATAGAAGCTATTCAACATGAAGGAAACGAATTGGGGAATACTGTAGTACTGTAATAGACATGCAAAGACATGCATTGCATGTTGCTTTTGTTTACAAGGTTTTAAGGAAATGGCAACAGGAACAGAAGTATCGACACAGTGGCTACTTGTATCAAGATATCGCTTTAAATGACTTGTGTATCATACGCTCATAGTATTGACGACACCAATTCGTGTTGCCGATCAAGTTTCACAAAGAAACCCAGAAAAATAAAAAGAAGTAAGTAAGTACAAGATGTCCACTTCTATTTCTCACATAAGTAACACTTTATCGCGAAATCATGGAAAACATGGAAAATGCAACAATAACATCTAAGCATATCAAATTGGCATCGGCGGCGCGCCGACAGATTGTCGGCGGCGGCGGCGGCGGCGGCGCGCCGACAAACAAAAATCGGCGGCGGCGGCGTCCACAAAATGTCGGCGGCGGCGGCGCGGCGCGGCCGGCGCAGGGCTCTACTCTGTCGTGTCCGGTCTTCCCTTATCAACACTACAACCTCTATCATATGTTCTTCACACGGCCGCTCGTCTTATAAATATAAAAGGTCTTGGTTCTACACACCGTCCCTGCAACAACTTCACTGGCTTCCCATCTGTGCCCGTATCGCCTTCAAAATCTGCCTCCTCATGTAGGCTACCATATCCACACTGGAACCTCTCCCTCATACATGACATCCATGGTCACACCATGTTCTGCTACAAATTCCAGAGGACTCCGATCAGCTGCACAAGGCGATTACACCTTACTTCGCACCAACCGGAAGTTTGGTAGTCGTGCCTTCTCGGTCTCAGGACCCACAGAATGGAACAGTCTTCCAACTACAGCCCGTCAACGCACATCTATTGCTCAGTTTAAATCCAAGTTAAAAACTCATCTATTCACATTGTACTATGACCGGGAATGTAGCGTAACGCGCTCTCGTGCAAGACTTATTTTGTTAAAGCGCGCTATAAATATTTAGTTGTAGAGTAATGGATAACACATTGGCGTGAAGAGCTGAAGGTACCAAGATCGAACCCGGTAGACCCCGTAAGGTTTATTCAACCTTCCACTCGCTAGGTGGCAGTGGCAAAATAAATGTAGGCCATGAGTGGCGCCATGTGGCTGCCGCTTAACAGTTATATTCGACTCCTGTAAAACTGTTATCGTGCTTCTGCTGTATACAAATGTCATGTATGTAAGGCGCCCTGGGTGGCTGCCGTTTCTACTATATGTAGGCCTATGTTCACTGTACAGCGCAACTGTTAACTGTATCTAGGGATTCTAAGCTATAGACCGACATTCAGTCCTGGCTGCACGGTCTCCTTGTTGTTCAAATCCGAGGTGCCTAGAACAGATAGAGAGTTTCCAGTTTGCAAGGCAACCGAAAGACGCTGGAGCAGATGGCTGGTCTCACGCTGATCACCTGTAGCTGCTTTTATCTTGGCACCAAGTTCTTGGACAAACTCCAGCGACTCGGCATGCCAGCTTCCTGTGGTTTCGACTGCAACAGGGACGAAATGATGCGATTGTGAGATGGCAGCATATTTGTTTTCCTTATTGTGGGCTGCTTTTTCCGCTGCGGCACCTGCATTTTGCGATGTTACATGCTGATATGATGCTGCGAATGTATCTGGCACCGTGACATCCCAGGCTAAGCATCGACCTCTGGCCCAAGGTATTATAGTGACTCCATCAGGCCTTTTTCCGTCAGCTCTGGAGAGGCCAATGGGCTCTTTGATGGCCGGTATTTTGGCTCTGATGAAGGCCCGCCAAATCACGTCATTGATCATGGCATGTCGTTGTTATTATTATTATTATTATTATTATTATTATTATTATTATTATTATTATTATTATTATTATTATTATTATTATTATTATTATTATTATTACTATTATTATTATTATTATTATTATTATTATTATTATTATTATTATTATTATTATTATTATTATTATTATTATTATTATATTATTATTATTATTATTATTATTATTATTATTATTATTATTATTTTATTTTATTTTATTTTATTTATTTATTATTATTATTATTGTATTGTATTATTGTATTTACATTTACATTGACGTTTATATTTACGTTTACATTTAGGCCTACGTTTAGCCAAGGCTACATTTACATTTACATTTACGGCGCACGTCTTTCAGATCTTCGCTTTCGCTTCCTGGAATTCATGTCGGTTTTTACGCCTTCGTCTCCGACTGTTTCTCCCTCTTGAATGTATACCTTCCTCTTCTGCCCCTCCAGCCATGCGTTTCCATATAGGCCTAGGATATACTTCGTTTTCTGCGTACAGCGGTGTTTTAGCATATATACTGAGTTTAGAAAGGTTCTCAAATGTCAATCAACAGTTTGTGGATTGACATACTACTCAAGACAGAAATTTGTGTCGGAATTTAACCTCTACTTGCGCCCTCTAGACGACTGCGATATATATGTGAGTACCACTGTACCAGAGGGTACTCGGATCTAACAGAACGAAGGCGATGCGGCAAGGAATCGAGAGGACAGACCACGGCAGAGATTAAAACGATGAAGCCCAGGATTTGAAACGTCGAATTTGAACTGGGGGTTGAAAATTCTAACATGCCCGGATGTCCCGCCCAGGATTTCTTACGTAGGACCCGGGCTGTAGTGGTAAACTTAGAGGTGAGTAAACGCTACCGGTTAGCTTTCCGAAACAAATTGAAGGTGAGTGTACGCTACAGTAGACCTATATTGTGAGTATACGCTACAGTATTTTAATATAAATAAATATAAATATTTTGTGGTGAGTATATACGGTCTCTGGAGGTGAGTACACGATGTATACCCGCGTATACCCTCGACTACAGCCATGCGTAGGATTATCTACAACCGGCCGTATACACATGCTGAATAGTAGGTGTGGTGCACGGCCTATTCGATCCTTATCTGTGTAGAAAATCGAAGAGTGTAGATTACTTATTGGAAAACTCTTGAGTTTCATGTTCTTAAGATTTAGCTGTAGCAAAATATTATGACTAATAAACACTGATTGAAAATACATGGAACCACTGAAAGCTGCGGTGAGGCGGTTTAACTTAATTAGCCTAGTCCTAATCCAAAGGTAATTTTTGGCAGGGGCGTAACTTTGGTCTAAAATGTGGGGGGTACCAATTTCTTACATACACGAAGCAACGCTGAGACTGCGATCTCTTGGAAGGCACAATAATGAAATATTGATTGGCATTGTTCAAAAAGTGGGGGTACGGTACCCCTCAGTCCAAAAAGTGGGGGGTACGGGTACCCCTCGTACCCCCCACAAATTACGCCTATGATTTTTTGGAATTAATTGTAGGGATTGAAAAATGAATTTGGGGTGGTGGATGGGTGAAGTTGAACCCTCCAAATCTTCCAACAATTCAGTCCCTGATGAAGTTGAAAATAATTCATACTCTTAGAAGTTAGAAGACTATATTAAAGTTCTACAAGTAAACGTGAACATATATTGTACGGGCATGATAGGGCGAGGGTGATGATTTGCAAATGGAATCAGTGGACTAGGCCTACATAGACGTGCGTCTAACTTGGTGTCAAGACAGCGTGGTGCCCATTTTATTATACACACGGGTTTGCGATATCGTGGTGGTGGCTTGTAGGCCTACCCGAATGTAGCGGTGCTACTTAAACTAAAGCCTTCTGCAAATAGTCTCATCTGAGTTGCTTCACACTAAGTGGACCGACTTTTTACTGCGAGTCTACGATCTACTTACACGATAAACAGAGCATAAAATATAACACGTAGGCCCTAGTTCATCTAACACTAAGATTTTTTTCTAAGGGAACCCTCGAGACGCTAGACGGCGCTATCACTTACAGTTAACTCATGAGAAGAAGAGACTTCGTTTGCTTAGCCTCGGCTTATGAGGACATGTGGCCAATCTTATCCTCCTACCAACAGCGTATACGACTAGTTTAGGTCGACTCATGTACAGTCTTGTTGTCCTCGAGAAAAAGGTCTTGGTCTCGAGTGCACTCGAGTTCGTTTTTAAAAGTCTTGGTCTTGGTCCTGGTCTTGAGACCAAAGTCTTAGTCTTGGTCTTGAGGTTCAAGGTCTTGGTCTTGGTCTCGAGGTTCAAAGTCTTGGTCTTGGTCTTGGTCTTGAGGTTCAAAGTCTTGGTCTTGGTCTTGAGGTTCAAGGTCTTGGTCTTGGTCTTGAGGTTTAAGGTCTTGACAACAAGACTGCTCATGTATAGCCCAATTGGCTAAGAGTCAGCAAAATCCCGAAAGATCTTTTGTTCTTGCAGGGTTTGAACCCTGTCTTTGGTTTGACCAACTCGTTAACCACTCGACTTATTGGCTCAATACGGATGATAAAATATGAAATTTATATACCGCCAGGATTCTACGGGCACCTGTAACATCCATGCATAGGCGTAATTTGTGGGGGGGGGGACGACATTTTGGACTTGGGGTACCGTACCTCCCCACCTTTTGAACGATGCCAATCAATAATTTGTTTTATTGTGCCTTCCCAGAGATCGCAGTCTCCGCCTTGATTCATGTATGTAAAAAATTGGTGCCCCCACTTTTTAGACCAACGTTGCGCCCCTGCATCCATGGCTGGCTACAGTAAAGACGTGTCGTTACATTACAACACATTGCACTGTGTAATATCACATCACCTCACAGCATTTATCTCAGTCTAGATCCGCAAGGTCGGCTTCAGCCAGTATATCATATGGCTCCCATGTTCAACAGGGAAGTCTCTAGTCTTCTAATGGACAGCCAGCCGTTCAAAGTGAATTGGTTTGCACTACAGATCGCATCATATCTCAGCTTATCATAGTTTACGGTTGCATATTTATGAAGTCACGGCGTTCCATAATCGCGCAGATGACGCGATCCGTTGTACAGCCTGCGCCTCAACGAGTTGGTGGATTATATTTAGCGTATTAGCTTCGTATTATTCCTAGAAGCCACTGGCTACACGGACTCCGACGAAGCATAGTATACATACGGAGGACAACGCTCGCAGCCACAGGGAACGCCAGGCGCATGCTTTATGCGTTTCGTTAGCATAACAAAGCCTCGTGAACAGTGCAAAGGCGCTCGGTTAAGACAGTCTATAACGATCAGAGATGAGTACGAACTGTAACAGTTTTTATTCCGGAACAAACTTTTGAAGTCACCGCGTCTAAAGTTGAGCTAATCGCGTCGATATGACTGCAATGATTTGAGTAGATGTGATCGATATTTCTAGTAAATTTTTGTCGAGGACTTATATTGATTTGTTTTATGAAATTTATTCGGGTATTGTCGCGCGTAAAATGAAAACCGAGAAAGCGTTGGATGCGAAGCCAGTGGAGGAGGAGAAGAAGAGTCCGTGGAAAATGAGGTTTCTGTACGGAGCTCTGGGTGGAAGTGTCGCTGCGTCTCTGCTATGGTTGATAGCCATAAGTACCAACTACTGGGTCTTCTGGAACCTACCGCCTGGAGATGGTGTGTTCCGACCTTCCACGAGGACCTTTCTTCTCAGCCAGTACGGTGGAATGTGGCAGATCTGTCGAAAGGAGAGAGTCAACGAAACATCTGAAACAAGTGATGGAATTTGAATACTGACAATGATGATGATGATGATGATGATGATGATGATGATGATGATGATGATGATGATGATGATGAAACTTATGTTGATAATGATAATGATAATGATGTGACAGATGCTAATGATGATGAAAAGGAAGATGACGGTGAATTTGAAAAGGAGAAATGATAGGCTTACTATTAGTGGTGGTAGTGATGGTATTGGTACTGGTACTGTAGTGGTGGTGGTGATGGTGGTGGTAGTAGTAGCAGTAGCAGCAGTACTAGTATAGTAGGCGATGAAGGCGACTAAGATGATGATGATGAAGATGATGATAAAAAATAAGAGGAGTAAGAAGGAGGAGGAAGAGGAGAAGGAGAAGAAGAAGATGACGATGATGAAGAGAAGGAGGAAGAACAGGAAGAAGAAGGAGGAGGAGAAGAAGAGGAAGAGTGTTGCATGACGCATCATACATTATCTGCCTACTCCTTAGTCATATCTGCATACGGCCCTTTTAGACGCTCAGTACGAGTCACTTCACGCAAGAGCATATTATACAATGCTGATGAATGTTAGGAAGCAGAGAGTGACTGTGATGATGACGATAACGATGACACAATGACGATCTCTATGGCGATGAAGAAGAAGATGATGACGATAGCTGTTTTGCCGACATTATCGCAAGATTCTGACCTCTATCTAACATTAACCTTTTGACCGAAATGTCGGCGTTGTTGCTAATGTTGTTGATGACAGAAAATATTGACATTGCTGGGATGCAATTTTACAGAGTCCGTTAAGTGCAGGAAACGTGAAAGGGAAGGAGAATGCCACGGTAGAAGTTGATGGACTAAGAGCCCAGGAATTTTGATTGCTCTGTTAATGGCACAGTAACAGCACCTTTATTCTTTTCCGTCTGCAATAACAACAGCTTCCAATCCGTTGTCATTGCAGACTGCTATAACAATAAAGGTGTCGGTACTGTGCCGTAAACAGTGCAATTAAAGTTCCTGGGCTCCAAGTCCAGCATAGGATGCATCTAGACAAAGAACATTTTGTGACGCACGTTTCCAAAACAGTATCCTTTTAGAAGAATTTAATCCCGACTATCGGAAAGATTTTGTTCCCGATGCACGGAGGCATGGATATCTCATAAGAGAAGGAGGATATCTTATAGGAGAAAGGGAATATCTTATGGGAGAAGGGGGATATCTTATGGGAGAAGTGGATATCTTATGGGAGAAGGGGATATCTTAAAGGAGAAGGTTATATCTTTTAAGAAAAGGGGATACATCTTATTAGAGAAGGGGATACGTCTATAGGAGAAGGGGGATATCTTATAGGAGAAGGGCATATCTTATGGGAGAAGGGGATATCTTAAAGGAGAAGGTTATATCTTTTAAGAAAATGGGATACATCTTATGAGAGAAGGGGATACGTCTATAGGAGAAGGGGGATACCTTATAGGAGAAGGGGGGAATACATCTTGTAGGAGAAGGGATATCTTATAGAAGAAGGGACATATCTAATAGGAGAAGGGGATACATCTTTTAGGAGAAGGGATATCTTATAGAAGAAGGGGCATATCTTATAGGAGAATGCATCTTGTAGGAGAAGGGGATACATCTTATAGGAGAAGGGGATACATCTTATAGGAGAAGGGGGATATCTTATAGCAGAAGGTAACTGACATGTTTAGATCCGTCTATATTTCGAGCTGCGTTGCACGAGCTTTAGATATCTAAATCAGCTTCCCATCATCCCGGAGCAGGCGGATGTAATTTATCGGCGCTGACTACACACACGGCTGTAGGTTCAGACCAAGTAAACGGTCGATTCGAGGAGGAGGTGGAGGAGGAAGAGGAGGAGGAGGAGGAGGAGGATGGAAGCACGAAATGCGATACTGACGTCTCGATGTTGAAGCGGTTGCTTGCAGTTGCGGTGAGTTGGTATCAACTGAATGGAAGTGAAAATTGCTGTTCACGGGAGAAAAACGACCCATAGGAATTCCGACCGAGATTGCAGGCAAATCTCGCGAGATTTCTTAGTGCTTTTGAAGGATCGAGTTTCAATTGCGTTACTTGCTAAGGTTATTTACACAATCTGCACCCTACGCCGATTGCTCTTTGGCTGCGAAAGACGATGTTGGAGCGGGATTTCTAGACGTCGAGATTTTGCAAATACGTTGATGCGGGTGACTTAGTTTGGTCACGGGCGACTTAATCTGGTCACGGGTGACTTAAACCGAAGAAGTATAAGAAAAGAAGTGCAGTCCCTAGGCTAGCCTTGAGGAAGCCATAGGTATGAAGTGTTAGCCACTTCATTTTCATAACCTCGGCATATGAGGCAGTGGTTAAATTCAGCCGGATCCCGCCGGATCTGAGATCCGGCACATCTGATTTGAGATCCGCCACCTGCATTGTGAGACCCACCACCCAAATTATGAGATCCGCCATCTAAGAAGGGAGACCCATCACCTCAATAGGGAGACCCATCACCTCAATAGGGAGACCCATCACCTCAATAGGGAGACCCATCACCTCAATAGGGAGATCCACCACCGAAGATCAGATTAGCATTCGTCAGCCTCACAGTGCGGTTGAATATTCACTAGCATCATAGAAAACTACTTGGGCCTATGTGTTTACTTAAATCGCCTGTTGTTTTATAATCGCTGCCGAAGGGTAGTAACCCAAGGCTTTGGCAGCAGAAGCAGAGTTGGGCCTACATCCGAGCGATAACACAGTAGTTTGCTTCATTAATAACTCGTTTTGGGAATTTCGGAAGGCTGAGCTGGAATCTTTTGAAAATCTAAAATTGCACGTCATTTGATTAGTTATACCCCGGTAGTATATCGCGCATGCAGTCTGCAGATAATGTCGAAAAGAAAGTTGGCCAGCGTGCAAAGAAAGCTATCGTACACGTGGATGGATTGGTAAGGGTCGTCAAAAGACTCGTCATGCTGCAACAGATTTTCTTGCAGTCCCTTAAATTAAGCACTTAATCTAGCCCTGATCAGACAGCTACAGGCATGAAGTGTTAGCGACTTCATTTTCTTAGCCTTGGCATATGAGGGCGGGTGGCCAGTCCTCTCCCTCGCCGTCTCGTCTTCCCACCGACAGTGGACTGTCGGTGTACTCATTATAGCTGGGTTGGCTAGGGAGCTTTGAACCAAATTTCTGCCCTGGCGGGATAGATAGTGTTGTGGTTAGCGTGCAACGTCTACAGCCACAGAAACATGCAGGGCAGTATGGAAATGTTTCTAAGTCAGCATACTCTGGCATTGACAGAATGACAGTATTGAGACTCCTGCTTAATTTTCAGCTTTTCACTGGGTTTACATCTGTTATGATCAAAGGCTATATATAGTCAGACTGCTTTACTTACTGGGCTCTTCAATTTGAAAGTAGTCTGCATATTAATTTTTGGTATTTGTTCATTATGTGCTTTGTAAGTTATTGCATTGACATGTCTTCTGTAACATGTTATGTCAAGTAATATTATGTTTCAATCTTAATTGTTAATGTTTTTACTTTCAATTATCGGTGGCGTGTCGTGTTTCATGCATGTTGTAATTCAGGGACGTCATTTGGGGAGGGGGCATTTGCCCCCCTGAGTTTTGGGGAAAAAAAGAAAAGGAGGAAGAACAAAGGGGTAAAAAAGAAAAAAAGATACTCATTTACAGCATTGGCTTACAGTTTTGCACATGTAGGCTAAACACAAAGCATTTTAAAGAAACACCCAAAAAGGTGGAAAAAATTTCGCACGTTAGCGCGGGAAATTTTTTTAACCTCTTTTTTGCCTCCTCTGGAAAAAGCTTAAATGACGTCCCTGATGTAATTTAGGATTAGCCGTAGGTTTTTTGGATTTGCAAATATTTAGAGACCCACCACCTCTGGATGAGCAATTTAACCACTGATATGAGGGCGGGTGGCCAGTCCTCTCCCTCGCCGTCTCATCTTTACACCGACAGTGTAGCCGAGTTGAGTTGGCCTAGCTGAGTTGGCTAGGGGGCGCACGCGGAACAGAAATCTCGAACAAAATTTCTGCCCGGGCGGGGGAACTTGAACCCCCGATCAGTCTACCTTCCGATCAACAGTCCAGCACGCTAACGACTTCTCAATCGAACACCTGACAAAAGCAATGCCTTCGCCAATCTATATGATTCTGAATTTCATTAAGAGCAGAGATGTCATTAGCAAGCAAAACAATGCGCATAAAACTAGAAGAGGTCCCCACCGGCTTCCCCACGCAAACACGTAGAACCCTAACAACGAATTCTCGTCCATAGTTACCAGATGGCATTCTGTTCAGAGCCCTGGACCATGCTGCGTCTAGATATAGGATGGCCATCGGTAGATACCTAACGCAATAACCACTGTGAAGGATAAGCCACATAAGTGGAGAAGCGCCTCTGAAGAGCTCTCTTGAAGTGACATTATCTTTAGCCTATCTTTAGTCTATCTTTAGTCTATCTCTAGTCTATCTCTAGCCTATCTTTAGCCTATCTTTAGCCTATCTTTAACCTACCTTTAGCTTATCTTTAGCCTATCTGTAGCCTATCTTTAGCCTATCTTTAGTCTATCTGTAGCTTATCTTTAGCCTTTCTTTAGCGACGCTGCATGACGTGCCAACATCTTCTTAGTATAGCGCCTTCGATTTGTTTGGCTCCGGCGTATATCATCAGCTGTTTATGCCTGCACGGGAAGCGTGTAGTAGTCATGTAAACAAAGGCTTCGACAGACCGCAGATTTCGGGATAGAGCGAATGGAGAGGAAAAGAGGGAAGAAATGAGGGAGGGAAAGAGGCAGGAGGACAGAACAGGAAGGAAGTGGGATGAGTCGTCCGTATATAGTTTGGATTTGTTTGACTGCTCTCTCTGTCTGGCCCTGTCTCTCTTTGTCTCTCTTTGTCTCTGTCTGTCTCTGTCTGTCTTTCTCTCTTTGTCTCTGTCTGTCTCTGTCTTTCTTTGTCTCCGTCTGTCTCTCTTTATCTTTGTCTCTCTATGTCTCTGTCTGTCTCTGTCTCTCTTTGTCTCTCTTTGTCTCTGTCTGTCTCTGTCTCTCTTTGTCTATGTCTGTCTCTGTCTCTCTTTGTCTCTTTGTGTCTATGTCTGTCTCTGTCTCTCTTTGTCTCTTTGTGTCTCTGTTTGTCTATGTCTCTCTTTGTCTCTCTTTGTCTCTGTCTGTCTCTGTCTGTCTCTGTCTCTCTGTCAGTTTCTCTGGTATTTACGAGAATGTTTATATCATCGAGACTGGGTCAAGAGACTCCAAGAAGTGTTGCGAGTCTGCCTTAATGGGTGTAAGACCACCTGGAGATTAACTCAATCTCTCTTAGAGAAAACACTCAGCGCGCTTCCCATACAATACGATTTTATGATATGATATGATATCATATCAATTGATATCATATGATACCTTATGATATGTCAGGACATCATTAATTTTGAAATAATATGGTAGATGATATGTTGTTAAAAACAATAGTAATAAAGTAATTATTATTATAATGCGTTGGTTGTATGTCAACAGGTGACTATTGTGCTCCGATTAACTTTTATCCGTCGGAGGAAGAGATCGAAAGAGATCCAGAAACCGATCGACCGATTCTAAGTAAGCATCAACACTACAAACATGCGCTATAGAAGCAGACGTCTCTGTCTCTGTCTGTATGTCTGTCTGTCACTGTCTCTTGCTAGGATTGTTGACATTTTCTTTCTCTTTGAATACCCTCTCGTATCTCTTGCCATTTATCTATCTTTCTATCAGTCAGTCAGTCAGTCAGTCAGTCAGTCAGTCAGTCAGTCAGTCAGTCAGTCAGTCAGTCAGTCAGTCAGTCAGTCAGTCAGTCAGTCAGTCAGTCAGTCAGTCAGTCAGTCTGTCAGTCAGTCAGTCAGTCAGTCAGTCAGTCAGCCAGTCAGCCAGCCAGGCAGCCAGCCAGCCTGTCGGTCGGTCGGTCGGTCGGTCGGTCGGTCGGTCAGTCTGTCAGTCTGTCTGTCTGTCTGCCTGTCTGTCTGTCTGTCTGTCTGTCTGTCTGTCTGTCTGTCTGTCTATCTATCTATCTATCTATCTATCTATCTATCTATCTATCTATCTATCTATCTATCTATCTATCTATCTATCTATCTATCTATCTATCTATCTATCTATCTATCTATCTATCTATCTATCTATCTATCTATCTATCTATCTATCTGTCTATCTATCTGTCTATCTATCTATCTATCTATCTATCTATCTATCTATCTATCTATCTACCTATCTATCTACCTATCTATCTGTCTGTCTATCTATTCATCCATCCATCCACCCACCTACCCAAACCCACCCATCACCCAGATTCATCCACCTACCAACCCAATACCCCCACCCAATACCCCAATCCAAACCCACCCACCCACCAACCCATCAATATATCTATCTGCCTCTGTCTCTGTGTTTCTGTTTCGTTGTGTGTATGTCTTTCTTTTGTGTATCGCTGACTCTCTTCGTGTCTCTCTCTGCCCTTTTTTATCGCTTCCCTTTGTTTATACCACCCGTGACTCTGGCCCCAACAACAGTAAACACTCCGATCAATCTCATCGTTTGTTTTTCCCAATCCTCTTCTTCCCATTCGTCAGTCTGTGTATCTTTCAGTCGTTCCATCAGTAACTCTGTTTATCCTTTCCTCATTCCCGACTGTCATCCTAACCTTTACCTGTCTGACTTCAACAGACGCCGAGCCACTTCTAACCGATACCCTCCCTGCACCCACGGCCACATGACCGTGAACTTCCAAGGTATGATAACTTGTCTGAGAAATGCTTCCTCGCTATGATGCTACACAAATAATTATAATCTGCCAGCATCTGGCTACCTTACTCCTTTCTTCTCCCATCTTCCTTACATCTCACTTGATTCGTAGCACGATGTAGTAACCTCTGTCTTGTATAATTGGTTATACTGTTTGGTTGTTTGATTGTTGTATGTTTACCATGTACAGCGCTGTGCGTTTGCTAGCATGGGCGGCGATCTAGGGGGGGGGGCGAGGGGGACAAGACCCCCACCTTTAAGAGTGGGGGGGGTCACGCCATACATCGGACCCCCAAATTTTGAAGATACATGATAAAAGGTCAAGAAATGCAATTGTGTGTGAGGGCGAAAATGAGTTTTGAGTGCCTTTTTGACCAGAAAAGTTGTTTTGAGCAGAAGTGTTCCCCAAAATTTGAAGAAAAAAAGGAATGGAATTATGAAATTGTGGAAAAGTCACGAAAGTAGGTGGAGGACTAAAAAAAAGATCATCAACTTTTTTGGAAGATGAGATCCGGGAAAAAGTAAACGAAAAAATTTTCCAGTGGGAAAAATTAGTAAAAAGAGGCTAAAGACTTAAAAAAGGTCATCAACTTTTTTCGGAGATGAAAGCGAAATTTTTTGGAGATGAAGTGGCAGAAATTTTTTGGGGGGACAAGATTTAAAAAAAGGTCGTCGACGAGATCGTGGCCGACTTTGTCCCCCCACCTCTCAGACAAGATCGCAGCCACTGTTTGCTAGTGCTTCTAAATAAAGAATATACTCACTTACGTACTTACTTACTTTCTGCACCCCGTCTTCCATATCTATTTATATTGTTTTTTGTGTGATTCTTTCTGTCTGTCTGTCTCTCTCTCTGTTTATCTCTCTCTGTCTCTGTCTGTCTGTGTCTCTCTATCTTTTTCTCACTCTCTCTCTCTCTCGCTGGTTGTACTCAGGCCAAGTTTAAGAACGTAAAGTCTCTCAAAGTAGGCTTACAAAACTAGTTTTAGATTGAAAACCTAACCCACCCAAGTTAAATCTCTTCCATCCATTTTCGTAGATAAAAATTCTTTTTCTATGCTAAATCCCTCTGTCCATGGCAAAACTCTTATCTATATTATTCAATTCCTTACCTATATTAAACAAAGCTATATTATCAAATACATTATCTTCCCGTATATTAAATTCCTTGCTAATTGATCTGGTCCCAGAAGTTCACCTAGTCCTTCTAGCGAGAAAACTGTCTTTTTTTATTGGTCCTCCTTCCTTCTTATCGCGATTCTACCTCCTTATCTAAATTAACAACTTCTAACAACTTTCCATTCTCCCAGAAGACTGTTTATTCAGGCGGATAGATGGATTTTTCCAATATATTATTGTGGTTTTTCCGTATCTATAGATTACCGTCGAGCGGTAACAGCCGTGGCGATAATCGGCATCATTGGAACAGTTATCGCAATTGCCTTCACCTGGTATTCCGTTAGAAAACCAAGATATATATTCAAACGTCTCGCTGGATGTCTTCTCGTTGGATGCGGTAAGTCTAGAACAATATGGATCTTTAAGATTATAACAATAGGGCCCTTTAAGTCTATAACAATAGGGCCCTCTAAGCCAAGAACAATGGGGTCCTTTAAGCCTCGAACAATAGGATCCTTTAAGCCTCGAACAATAGGGTCCTTTAAGCCTAGAACAATAGAGTCCTGTAAGGCACGAGCAATAGGGTCCTTTAAGCTTCGACAGTAGGGTCCTTTAAGCTTAGAACAATAGGGTCCTGTGAGCCTCGAAAATAGGGTTGTTTACGGGCGCAAGGCTCATCTGCTACGCGTCTGGTATTCATTGTTACCTGTTTGTTAACCATTATTATCTGGCTGCTGATCATTGTTACATGTCTGTTAATCATTATTACATACCTGTCGCTTCATCAGAGAATGGCGCCCGAACTCAGGTGTTTCTAACAATAGTGCATCGATGATGTTTGATGATGCTGATGTTGATGTTGACGATGATGATAATGATAATGATGATAATGATGATGTTGTTGATTATGATGTTGTTGTTGATGATGATGATATGATGATGATGATTATTATTCGGGTGTTTTTGCTTGCAGCGGCCTGCATACTCGTAGCCATCGAGACGTTTCACAGCATGATCATCTACGAGAAGGACCACCTTCCTGCCAGATACCCACCTCAGTCGACCCATTACTTTGGATTCTCCTACGGACTTGCCTGGTTCTGCTTCGTCCTGTACGTCACCGCCAGCCTCGTTCTATTCATTTACTCTCGCAAGAAGAAGGACAAGGGAGATCACGACAACCCTGTCATCATTGGTCGCATCTGAACCACTCCCCAAACGACCCAGGAAACGATGGGGAAGAGGGTGCAGAGGAGGAATTATGGGGAAGGGGGAAATGCCTTTGGGTTTACTCTCGATGATCTGATTAGGGGGTGTATCTGCCTTTTTCAAACTACCACATAATCCACCCTGGTTGCGGTGATACTGTTCTAAACGCGCTAACAATTATTTTAAAGTGGTAAATCTAATAATACCATGTGATGCAATACAATACAATACAATACACTAAAATGCAATACATTACAATACAATACGATACAATACAAGGCAATGTGGCATGATGTGATTCTACACGATACGAAAAACGATAGGAGACGACGCACTTGAAGGAATTATCTCGTAGGCCGCATGACAATGGAAGATAGAAGTAATGGACAATGTGGTTGAAAGAGATTCGTTGTTGCTCTAGACCATCCGTCTTGAACAGCCTGTCTTCTGACATCCCTTGCAACCACCAACAGTCTATCTATTTACAGTCGATCTATTTTAAGTGACAATGTTCGTTGAAGCGTATCTAATAGACTGTAAGTGCCATGCAACAAAATTGCCTATATACATCTACTACTACTACTTACAGCTTACTAAATACTTTCACTACTACTACTACTACTACTACTACTACTACTACTACTACTACTACTACTACTACTACTACTACTACTACTACTACTACTACTACTACTACTACTACTACTACTACTACTACTACTACTACTACTACTACTACTACTACTACTACTACTACTACTACTACTACTACTACTACTACTACTACTACTACTACTACTACTACTACTACTACTACTACTACTACTACTACTACTACTACTACTACTACTACTATTATATAAATGTTCCTTAATAATAACTACTACTACCACTACCATTACTACTACCACTATACTACTAATATACATAATAATAAATATAATAATAATAATAATAATAATAATAATAATAATAATAATAATAATAATAATAATAATAATAATAATAATAATAATAATAATAATAATAATAATAATAATAATAATAATAATAATAAGGAGCATGTCCTTGTCTCATACCTGTTACACAGTGCCCCTGTCTTCATTGATACTATTCAACTGAACGATGTTCCTGATCTTAGTTTACCTGCGTCATTTAAGGTTGTTCTGCGGCAAACTGGAAACACACTTGCCCGTCAACTCTGATTTCGGGATTCGACCCTTTGCGTCTTTATGTGGAACTAGCGACTCACTGGTGTGTGTTAAACCATGTTAGTAACCAGATATGGTGAGATTGTCCGGTTGTTGAGTTAATGTCATGTTTGGCCTCAGCCGAAAGTTCTTCAACTTCCAGGAAGTTGATAAAACGCGAGGTTCCAAAAAGCGCACTTGAAGCGTACAAGAATATATAGCCAGCCATTGAGCGCCTGTGAATAAGCTGGTTCCCGCTTTTTGGGCGCTGTAGAAATCTAAAGATGATGATTACGATTTCGATGGTAGAGTGGCTTGTGTGGAGAGTTGCTCTGCTCCTTAGGCAAAAGTATAACACAAACTTATCAGTAGCTGCAGTTTATTTGAATTAGACGTCATGGTCCATTGATTGTACTGCATGCATGATTTCAATTCTCTGAAAAGCAAGAGACATTGATTTAAAGGATAATGAAAGCAGACAGTTAAGGGTTGAGGTTATGGAACTCAGGCAAATGGCACAGCAGCGGTAAGGTTGCCTTCGAGCTATTGTTGTCATCCGTAATTTCACCGACATTGCTAGCACGCTACTACCGTGTAGCAACGAATAAGGGGTGTGACTGAAGTTGAGAAGGGAGCGTTGTTCGTGACAGTAGAATTGTTGTTATGTACGTTCCTTGCGCTGTTTCGACTCAGCTAAGATTATGGTCGATGACAAAGCAGTTCTGCTTGCTTTAACAGCTCTTTGTGGTCATGGCTACCGAAGCGTGAAAGTACTTAGCTCCTTCAACCAGCTTAATAAATGTGGACCGGTGTTATTCGATCGTCAATTTTCTTCTGTTGGTAGGCTAATAGTGTTGGTTCCGTCTTGAACCTCGTTGGAGCAAATGGGGGACTTCTACCATAGAATCTATTTAACAATTGTCGTCGTAATTCTTTTGTTCTTTGACCGCTGTTCCGCAGAGAGTGAGTATATAAATTAAGCGGATTAATTAATCTAATTAAGCGGATTTAAAAAAATCTAATCAACTCTTAATTCAAAAGAGTGACATTTCTGGCATGTATGCATGTATGCATGTATGTATATATGTATGTATGTATATGTATGCATGTATGTATGTATGTATGTATGTATTTATGTATGTATGCATGTATGCATGTATGTATGTATGTATGTATGTATGTGTGCATGTATGTATGTATGTATGTATGTATGTATGTATGTATGTATGTATGTATGTATGTGTGTATGTATGTATGTATGTATGTATGTATATATGTATATGTGTATAGTGCCATTTATACAGCGCCCTACAAGAATCTCACGAAGGCAATAAACATAGCTGCCTAATAGATTTAAACAGACACGACTTAAGAAATTTCTAAAATGTTTCCTGAGCTGCAATGTTACAAATTGCCAATGTAAGACTGTCACTGTGTGGTGGTCTAATGCACGAGAAGGCACGGTGCGCCCGCATCGATGTACGGAAGCGCGGGACCATCAATTCCCCACAAGCTATACTGAACTGATCGAAGACCTGGCTGGCGGGAGACGAGAACAGAGATCCCTTTAATTAATTAATTAATTAATTAATTAATTAATTAATTAATTAATTCATTCATTCATTCATTTGAGCATTTATGTTGCGCCCCTTCAAGGGGACTACTCAGAGGCGCTCAACGGTGATGTAACACTGGTATTTGCTGCTTCCAAAGCCTTCATCGAGACGTTCAGTGTATTGAGAGAAACTGTGTGGAATATCTCGTTGTAATTGTAATAATTATAATCTATACTCTGACCAATAAAAGCTCCACTCAACGACTCAGTGGAGCTCCAGACCCAATCAATCGACTTTCGATTGAAGCCATGATAATGGCGATATGGAAGTCACTAAATTAGATTAGATTAGATTGAGTTCACTTGATGGAAAGTGACTCAAATAATGATTAGCCACTAACGGGGATTAACAGAGATCGAGTAATAGATTAAGAAAGCGAAGCGTACAAATCTGGTTTCAGTACGCTGTGTATTCGTATCAAATTGCCATCAATTTGCAATGTAGAAGTATGCATTGCATACTCGGATAAATGTAGGTGCGGGGTACCAGTATACTGTGATCTAATAAATATCTACACATGCATGACTCTAAACGTTTATATATCGTCTCTGTAAATCTATCAAAGCAATATATATAAGATGGCATTGTAAAGAGAAGAATTTCCTCTCTCTGGTCTCTATGGCAACCGGACTCAGATCTTTCCTTGACATCTAAGGACAACCCCTCTGACGTGACACAGCGCTTGTGAATAAGCTGGTGCCCTTCGCTTAGCTTTAGAGTAGCGCTTTAGAAATTTAGAGTATATATCGTTACAATTACATTTTACGAGATGTGAGTAAGCAGACGCCCTGCCACTCCTGCGCTCAGCTTTAATCGATTTCAATAATGAATTCTGTGAATACAATTAAGTGAGTAATCATCCGGAGTCAAATTACGCATTATCAATGACACACGTGAAATCGGTTTTGCCTGTCATACGGAAACGGAATAATTATTAATAGGCAATAAAAATTAACCCACAACAATTACGAGGAAGTTGGCTGGAGGTACCAAGGTGTGTTTCCTCACGCTGGTTTCACGAAGTTGACAGGTCAGCGCGTCGTGCTGTGCTGAGCCATAAACGACCGCCTTGCTGAGCTGTCGGAGAGACGGGCTTTTGTCACGCAGAGGGCTCGACAATTCATGGAATACATGAATGCAACTCATAACTTAAAGACGCCTTAGTCATTGTTGCAAACAGAGCGAAGACAATTGTCATATTCTGCATTTATTCGACTTGCGGTTAATTCAACCACGCTGATTATGTTAAGATCAACTTCCTCTGGCCCCCGAAAGCTAACTGTAAAGTAGCCTATACCAGAAAAGGAAACGTCGTTGTCGTGCCTTTTCATGCACTGGTTTCCATTTATTTCCGACAAGCTTTAAAAGACAATGCGGTCTTAGTCTCTCTGTCTGTCTGTCTCTTTATGTCTGTCTGTCTGTCTGTGCCTCTGTCTCTCTGTCTCTGTCTGTCTGCCTCTGTCTGTCTGTCTGTCTCTGTCTGTCTGTCTGTCTGTGTGTCTCCCTCTGTCTTTCTGCCTCTGTCTGTCTGTCTCTCTGTTATTGCAAACGATTGAAGATTTATCTCTTTCCAGGTATAGGCCTACCCGCGTTTTGAGGTGATGTCATAAATTAACACGGTTGATCTTATTAACTGTAACTATATTATCACCGCTTTTGAGGAGTTTAAAAAATGCGATTTATAACAGTCCAGACACACACGGTATTTACGTTGGCATAAATCCTCGTTCGCTGTTGCAACGCTTCACGTAACGTTGTAACGCTTTTAATTTAGATGGGTTACCGTTTGAAAAGCATCCAGAGGGCGTGGACTATGACGAAAACTACAGGATCAAGGTCACGAGGGGTCAGGAGGTCATTAGCAGCACACTCACTCAAGTAAGCAATTTCTCTGGTCACTAAACGGTAAATCCTTAAAGGACAAGATAATATAGGACAGGACATGACGAGAGAAATGCAAGACAAGGGATAGGGGTCGTCCATTAATTATGTCAACAAAATGGGGGAGGGAGGGTTTCAAAAAGTTTGACAATTGTTGACAAGGGGGACGGGAGTGGTCGAGACAAGTTGACGTCAGCAATAATTTAATCAAAACGCTACCATAGATTGGGAAAGTCTTTATGAGTGATCTATAACCTTTTGTAAGTAATTTAATCTAACGAGATATTTTCTTCAGCTGAAATTATCTTAATTTCTCATTTGTTCGAAGATTAATGAGAAAATGCGCGGCATAATATCTTAAATGCGAATATCCTGGGTTCTTTTCGAAAATCTAATATTTAGAGTTTCTTTTTTTCGATGGACATAATTAATGGATAAGACATAGCAGGATAATATACGATTTGGTTAGAACAGAATAGAATTGAATAGAATAAGAAGTGAATAGAAGACAAGAAATTGATTGAACGAGATTAAAATTTTAGAATCCAACGCAAGAGAAGTAGAAAAATCCGACGTCAGAATTATTAGCTGGTGATTTCTTTATTAGGGCGGACATTACAGAGCAATAACTGTGACAGTTTCTGCTTTCAACGCCGTCTTCGTTTTGGATCTGCATCTGAACACGTAAGTCAAGGAAACGATTTTCCTTTTTTATACTTAGAAGTTCGCATTTAATTAGCTTAATCCAAAACATCTTTGATAAAGGAATCCAAAACGACATGACTAGCTACATTTGTGTTCTTAAGATGAGACATTTGCTGTCGTTATAGAACGCGGTGGCGAAGTGGTATGTTCGGCGCCTTGTAACCGGAAGGTTGCAGGTTCGAATCCGCCTCAAGCCGCTGCATAGTGACCCAGCGCCATCGATGTTCTGTCGTATGGTCGTGTGCACTTCTGAACTTTGTAAGGAGGGCAATATCAGAATACAGTTGTGTGTATATATATATATATATATATATATATATATATATATATATATATATATATATATATATATATATATATATATATATATATATATATATATATATATATATATATATATATATATATATATATATATATATATATATATATACAACTGTATTCTGTTATATATATTATATATATATATATAACTTTATATATATTATATATATATATAGGCCTAGTACTTGATATCTATGAATATATAGAGCAGACTCAGACCTAACAACAACAACAACAGGCGACCATCAAGCTGAATGGTTTTCATTCACCTTTGAAGAAGAGGCAAAGAACGACGAAAGAACCAATGTAAGAAAAATAGAGAGAACGATTAGAGCGAAGCTTCATTGCTGAGCTGTGGGAGTTCCGCTTGGGGGCACAATGAGACCACGTTGCACAGATATAGAAGAGAGATAGCAACTGGTCTTTCAACTCTGCTTCCAGCGTCTGCGTCTTGACTTGAAAACGAACGACTCTTCAAGTTAATATGCATGGGGGGACACATTAAATGTAGGCGTATACGCAATTCAAGATTGAAAAGACCACCAATTAACGTGCTTCCTTAAGCATGAAAATAGACATAAAATTTTATGCTTTGTGCAAGCAGCAGTGCCGCAGTTAGACCTGCTGAGGCTTGGAAGTCTCTTGTTAAAAACATTACACCAGAAGGTCTCACAAAACGTGAAAACAAAATCATATGCCTTTGAATTATTTAATAGCAAGGCATTTAAAGTGAAAAATTCAAATAATTTTCAAATGAATGCATTTACTAAGGCGAAATGGAATTTGCTAAACAAGCTCTTTGAAAAGGTTAAACATTATATATATATATTATATATATACTCATACATATATATATACATAAAGGCCGAAAATTCTAATTTTTTAGGCCTCTACGGATTTTGACGCCCTATGCTGTAGATTTAAGGTTATACCTAAATCCGGCACTGGCAAGATAGTTGAAAGTTGCAACCGTTCAAAATGAACCCCAACGATTGAAATATTCTGTTTTCAGATATCTCTTTGCTGCTGGCTACGTAGAGAGATCGTTCAACAGGGACGGTGTCGTGTATCACGACGTGAATCACGTGAGTCACCTAAATATCCATTGAACATATACTATTACCCAGTTTTATGCAATAAACCTTAGCGATGAGGCACACCCAGCCGGTGGCAAAGAAAACCGCCGGAACGTGGCTTCTCGAAACTATTCTTTAGGTGCTGTCTGTGACTCATTCAAAACCAGTCTTTTGTCCTATATCTGCTTATGGGATTGGTTGTCACGAAAACATTTATTTTGGTTCTATTTTGGGCGTCTACGAGGGTTCAATTGAGTTAAGATGGTCGGAAGGGGAATTCCCATCGAACTACCGGGTTCACGGATCCTGTATAGTGCACTCAAAGCGTATTTTATTTCACAGCCAGGCTTTGGCCTGCGTTCCATAACTTCCATTGTCTGTAACAATGCATAATGACTCGACCAGATTAATCCATCGTGTTCGACTCTGACAATGGCACAACACACCTTCTGGATGTTAAACTTTCTCGGTTTGGGTTTAGTGTGCCATTGGTTGATGGCTTGGGCATAATAAATCGGCGCTTTAATAGTTCATTTTTACTATTACAATAACAACAACTACTACTACTACTGTCTTGATAATTAACATGTAACAAAATCTCAACTATGAAAATTATTGATTAGATTTGATTAATAGGCCTAAAGAAAGATGATTGTGCATTATTATTAGGCCTACTTAATATTTGACTGCTGGCTGGATATTAGGCCTAATATCAATCAACAATCAAATATCTGTCAATAATAATACACAATTAATAATTTCTTATAAATAATTAATATTAGTAATTAATATTATTAATAAAGAAAGATAAGTTGCTGCAACCATCTATTGTATTCAAGTTGCTTTCTGACAGCTTGTATTAGTAATAAATGAAAATTGATTGATTGATTGATTGATTGCCTATCACACAAACTTGCATTGTATACAGCACTTCAAACTCTCTGTGGAAACTAAACATCTAGGAGCTTTCTTCCTCTGTTGCGTTCACTTTATCTTCCACATGCACAGTTCGGTTGTTCGGACTACGTTTTCATGTAACTTTCTACAAGATTCCCTTAGCAATTTCTTGCGTTAAGGCGCATACCCAGATACAAAATAAATACTCTGTACCAGGGCTGTAGTCGAGGCTGTTTGCGGGTATACAGCGTGTACTCACCTCTAGAGACCGTATACTCACCTCACAAAATTATTTGTACTCACCTCTAATTTGTTTCGGAAAACTAACCGGTAGCGTGTAGCCTACTCACCTCTAGTTTTACCACTACAGCCCTGTCTGTAACGAAACTTCGGTATTCCTACCTAACGGGATCATTGATAGCTTCAGGGCCTCCGTTTTGTAGAGCTCTATGCTATTATACGAATTGTGTCTGTAAAATTATTGATTGGATGCAAACAAAAGTAGTGATTGATTGATTGAAAATACATATGGTGTTGTATTCACCTGTAGACGGAAGGCCATTGTTACTACCTGGGAAAAGTGAGAGATCAACCTGAGTCTTCGGCAGCCGTCAGTACCTGCAAAGGAATCGTGTAGGTGTCAGTTGAGTGTTTTCTCAACTGAGTTCTCTCTGGTCTCGATGTTCTTGTCCTTTACTCTCTCTCTCCCAAAATGCCAAATAATCTAATATAAAGATGTCAAGATTAGCTTTAGAGTAGCGCGTTAGAAATTTTGAATTTACGATAACGCTTCTATACAGTCATCAGAAAACGTCATCTCAACGTACCACTGTGGAACGTGGTAGCTTACTTTAATTACCTATCTAAGGGCACCTGCTTGATCTGGTTTTTCCAGATGGTAGTTGGAAAAGCCAGACCAAGCTTCAATTGCATCAGGTGTATTTGGATCACAAGACGCGGTAGTTATGTTGCACCACATTAATTATAAATATGTTTCTTTGTCAGAGGTTACTTTACAGTTGGAAACATCTCATACCACATCGATCCAGCCAGCAATCAATTCCACGGACCCCACAAAGTCTACAGAAGTCGAGGCGACGCTAAGACAATCTACAGATGTGGTGAGTTTCGTCTATACGATCAGTGATGCTAACTAGTGGATGTTCAGTGCACAAGGCATCAGCCGATGGCGCACCAGAACTAAGCCGCAAGCAGGTCAATACCCACTTAATTGTCAGTCTACTATAATACAGGGGCATCCTATGGTGGATATTCAAACTGAGAAAGGTGAAACGGATAGCAGGATGGTCAGAAGGTAAGATCTTGTTTGGCTTAATGAGGACCAGGGCTTTTTTTCAGCCGGAACGAGCCGGAACGGCGTTCCGGCACCTTTTTTCAGCTACTAAAAATATTTTTTTTATTTTAATAATAAAAAACAATAATTTTGTTATTTTAATTTAATTTAAGTGTTTTTGAACTGTTTTCAGTGTTTATTCAGACCCCTACCAACACCCAATCCCGTTTTTCTCGTGATTTTAGCCCGTCCATAAATGTTGCGTTCCGGAACCTATTGTTCCGTTCCGGAACCTTTTTTTCTAGAAAAAAGCACTGATGAGGACAATAGTTGTGTTTAACGTAGAGACCTCTTTACCAGCGACAGTTGCACTCTGATGACGCACACAATTCTCAAATATTAGTTGTTGGTTGTTATTTTGTGTACTGGGTTGAAAACAAGACGATGGTAGATTAACATCCATCCTTGCGCTCGTCTTTAAAACTTGTCTACACTTTGCCTTCAGAATAGATTGAAAGAGTAACCTAAAGAAGGAAATAAGTTGCTCTTAAAAGGAATATTAAGTCGAAAAAGAAAAAAAGAAATGCTGCCATTTTCGGGTGTCAGGTAGTGGTACTATACTCCAGCTTCTATCCTTTCGACTTTTATGATTCGGATTTAAATTTAGCAGATTAGTTTCATTCCTATTATATAACTTACATGACAATGTATTATATCATATTTGGCTAACTTTAGGTCACGATGACGTGTCTCTCGGCTCACTACTTCACCCTGAAAAGCACAACAGAAGGGTAAGTAACACAAAACGTTTTGCTGGCATCAAGACGCCTTTTAAAGTTTCTAGCAAAAGGTCAATTGTAATTTCTAGAATTATTCTTTACTCAATCCAGGATATAGATGACTCAGAACTCGATTTAATAAAAATAACTACTCACTGTAAATAGCAAACAAAAAGGAAATAATACGCAGTTCGCCGAAGACTTCGGTTTTTAACGACGTCCAAATTGTGTATAATATGTTACAAAATTGCAAAAGTGATGAAGTAGACCATTTTAATGGATGGCGCTTCTAGTCGTACGCGAATAACCTATCGGCGAATGCTAGTTGAGAAAAAGGTTAGGCATCTGAGATAAGTTCT
Organism: Allolobophora icterica; assembly: GCA_963556255.1. Taxonomy (NCBI): domain Eukaryota; kingdom Metazoa; phylum Annelida; class Clitellata; order Crassiclitellata; family Lumbricidae; genus Allolobophora; species Allolobophora icterica. The sequence continues at coordinate 54,999,540 of OY744611.1, read as the reverse complement.
TTTATTTTCAGCTGAAGCGATTCATTTGGCCTCAGGACTTGGACAAGAGGAATAAAATCGTGGAACTCTATCTGGCAAATGATCACTCGCAGGTAAAACTGTTACTGTTACTTTATTGTTTAGATTTGGCTACGGAATCATAATTTCTAGTTCATCCACAATGAGTAGATTTTTCAAAAGAAGGAGACATACATCTCAGTTACATCAGAGGGGTAGAGGAGAGAGAGAGAGAGAGAGAGAGAGAGAGAGAGAGAGAGAGAGAGAGAGACATACAGACAGACAGACAGACAGACAGACAGACAGACAGACACAGGCAGGCAGGCAGGCAGGCAGGCAGGCAGGCAGGCAGGCAGGCAGACAGACAGACAAAGAGAGAGACAGAGGATTAATAAGAGGGAAACAGGAACACAGACGGATATGGCAGAGACAGAGACAGGTTATATGTCCTTCAGAAATGATGGACTGAATAGGACAAAGAAAGAGAAAGAGATAGAGGTAGAAAGAGGGATGAGGAAAGGGATACAGATAAAGACAGGAATATGGATAGGGATAAGAATAGGAATAGGAACAGGTACAGGGACCCAGTAACCACAAGTAGATAGGTCCTTGAGAAATCGTGGGCTGAAGATGTTGTTAATTTTGCGCTTGTAGTATCTGGCAAAAGGCAGCGACGTGAATGTGGTTATTCAACGAACAAAGATCATTGTCAACATCGCCAGCGCGGTAAACTCAGACAATCTCTCTCTCTCTCTCTCTCTCTCTCTCTCTCTCTCTCTCTCTCTCTCTCTCTCTCTCTCTCTCTCTCTCTCTCTCTCTCTCTCTCTCTCTCTCTCTCTCTCTCTCTCTCTCTCTCTCGCTTTCTCTCTCTCTGTCTCCGTCTTTCTGTCTCCGTCTTTCTGTCTCTCTCTCCGTCTCTCCGTCTCTCTGTCTGTCTCTCTCTGTGTGCCTCTGTCTCTGTCTGTCCTTAATAAAGTATTAGGAAATTGTAATCTTCAGAGTAATCAGGGTTTTCTGTAGTCAACTTCAATCGTTGTGCATGGAAAATCCGTTTGAAAGAGTCGGGCATTGTCATTTCATGGAAAGAGAATAGAAAAGAAAATTATGTCCTCATCCTGAACACAAAAAATTCATCGGCGGATTTGAGCATAGAGTGCTCTCGAGAGATTATTACTCCGTGTCACAACATCACTGAACATTAATTTTGCATGATTGAAGTATTGCAGAGGCACACTGGATTTTAGTATTGGGATGCAGTTAACTTACAAGTGTAATCAACAATAATAAATTATTTATGTCGCCATTATACCGTAAGTTTAATTGCTGCAACAACACATCTGAGCTTTACCAAAACGATTTATTTTAGGGCTACCAAACTCTCGGCATCTACCTTGTTCTCGTCGGAGTTGAAGTCTGGAATACGGGAGACAAAATAACCGTCAACACCGCGGACAAGGATTCAACTTTGGATCAGTGGGCCAACTACCGCATGACCAATGTCAATCCCGTCCACTACAACGACAATGGAGTTATGATCACGTATGTTGACTAAGCTGGTTACCGCGACTTCGGTTTTGGGGCGCTGTAGAAATCTCGAGATTACGATGTTATTCTCTGATCTGGAAAGCATACTCGCTTTTGTTAAGTGGATGTTCGGGTAGCACAGTTTATATTCGATAGCTGTGGAGAGTAGTGAGAGATCAAGACATGTTCTAGTCTAGTCTACTGTCTAGATCTCTCTAGAACTTCTAGATATGATTCAAGGAGTTCACGAATATATTTGTCATTCTATGGGGTCTGGTAAATCTCGGCAAGTTTTGCAGTTCAAAGGATTGTATTATTAGAATGAAGATGTTCAACGTGGTTGCCTATATTAGGGAACTGCTGAGTGCAATAATAGCACAGTATTTAGTTTCGTCCGTGATTGTTGAACTGATTTCTATTAAATGAGATTCACGTCTTAGCGGTCGGATCTTCTAGATATTTACCTGATTAAGGCTTGGTTTTGGTGTGCCATCGGTTGATGCCTTAAGCATTAGTCACTGGCGCAATAGAGGTTAGCCTACTAATTACAGTTTAGGTTTCCGAAGTTTATTTGCGACGTGTTGGCTTTGTCCAGGAACAACACTTTCGGAAGTGTGATTGGTCTTGCCTTCATTGGAAAGATGTGCAAGAATGAATATTCCGCTGCATTCGTAGGCGTAAGTATAACGCCATTGGACTGTTTCATAATAAACCTAAACGCGTCTTTTCATAGGAGTCTTGTTATTTGAGTTTGCTACGACTGAGTTCATTCGAGGCACCTAGATAAAGGTTTTTATATCTGTTCGAATGTCTCCGTGTGTATGCCTATGTATGTATTTATCTATTTATGTATTTATGTTTAAGATTTACAAGTTTATGAACGTGGTAATACAACATACTAGTAGATTTCTAATCTCTTTCGTTTAAATGCCATAGAAGTTCCTTTTGAAAAAGTGATTAATTTCTGCAGCTTTTGAAATCTCAGTCTCGTTCTGAAATTCTCCGCCCTTCTCTCTTCCTTTGATCCCCAAAATCCGGTAACCTATTGTTGATTTAAATCAGTATTCCTTAGCTTGTTGCTTATGTGTCTTAGGCACACACCCAATGCCAACATGAGTAGAGAATGACATGACTAATTGAATTTTGTGGAAGCGAGACGTTTGTAAACAGCATTTTCAGAACTTCATCGTGGTAGGCCCATAATCTGGAACAGACTACCTTACAAGCACCGACAATAGCTTCTTGTCCTTTGTATGGCCCTATATAGTTGAAGACCCAATATATTCAACCCTGTTCTTGCGCAGTCAGGTTGGAAGAGACGATATATAAATCTGCGATTGAGATTCCTATTACAAGATGATTGGGTTAGGATTGGGGTTTCAAACGATCTTAAAACGCACATATTTAGATCAGTTTAGATGGCCAGATGATTGTTATTTGTTCAGGACGTTTATCCTCTGCCGTCCGTCGCTGGTACCGTTATGGATCACGAAATGGGTCATAACTTTGGTCTGATCCACGACGATCAAGTCCCGTCATGTCCGTGCTCTGACCCAAGCGGGAAATGCATCATGTATTCGGTTACTGAGTCAGTGCCATCATCTTTCGATTTGGTCTAAGCTATCTGGCCTTCACTTATTCTGATCTCATGTATGTTCAGATGTAAACAATGTTATCCAATGTAATTTGATAACCTTTTACCCGACGACTCTGACTCGCATTTGTTTGGAACGTCTTATTTATGTCGAGCGTTGTTCACAGATGACCGAGTGGGGCTATATCAATTAATATTCCTGAAACACCCAATCAAACAGTCATGTTCATTTAAGTGATAGTGATGATGATGATGATGATGATGATGATGATGATGATGATGATGAAACTGAAAACGGTGATCAGAATGACTATAAGGATGAGAATGACGGTCGTGGTTAGGTGCTTATAATGATAGTGGTGATGATGGTGGTTGCGGCGGTTGTGGTGATGCTGGCCGTGGTGATAGTGATGGGTATAATTACTGTGGCTGTGGTCGTGGTGGTGATGATGATGATAGCTGTGGCTGTGGTGGTGACACTGATGGAAACGTTGCTTTTACAGTTCGGCAAATCCACCGACAACGTGGTCGCAATGTTCGAGGGATCAGTTTGCAACCTCATTTCAACACGGTCTGGACATTTGTCTCTACAATGTTCCGCAGACAATGGAACCAAACGTTCTTTGTGGCAACGGAATCGTTGAAAATGGAGAACAATGCGACTGTGGAAACTCAACAGATCAGGTCTTGCTTTACATTCAGATAACATGTTTATGCGCTCACTGGGCGTGAAGCACTCAGCGTGACCAGTGGTAGCGCGCTTTTATTCGAGTCTGAATAGGGGCTCTGTGTAGCGACCCTGAGTACAATTGGGTGTATCTTCCACCAGCATGGCATTTGATAGAGGCTTTGTTTTAGTGGGAAGTAACAACAAGTCCTGTGCTGCATTGGATCAGTATCTATGTCGTTAGGATTATCCCACTTCCGGCTCAACAGTCTTGAGCGACTCCTCGCACTTCGCTGTGGGATGTGGGAACTACATTTCACAGTAATGTCATGTAGTGTAAATCTCCGAAGTATCTCTGCGCCACGCGACAGCCACGTCAGGGAGACAAGCTTATGCACCGGAGCTATATCAGTTGAAGTCCGCGTATACAGGGGCATAAACTGGTTTCCGTGGATAATTGCTGAGAGATGAACAGGTTCATATATTAACCGAGACTCATTTTTCTGATTGCAGGAATGTAACAAGGCCTGCTGTAATCCCATAACATGTCAGCTGATCGCTCCGGCCACCTGCGCTTACGGCAGATGCTGTAACATCAACACTTGTCAGGTGGTTACTCTCCTATTCTTCTTTTTATAGATGAGTGTCTTCTACAATGCGAAGGCTGTGTCTGCAACAGAGATCTGGTCAATATGCAAACCGGTTTTTGTTTAAAGTATTTTCTTGTTAAGCTCAAATTTCAACAAATTCCCGATATAGATTTGTTTGGAATAAAACCAATATAAACCGCCATAGGGGACTATATTTCGTCCACTGAGACTCCAAATGTATTTTATTATGAAGTCGATGACTAAATAAACAACGTTTCGTGCGGTGTTTCTAGTTTTATTCGTTAATTTTAATTTAAGTCCGAGAAAAAGTAGCTAAGGTGGCAAATATATTTGTCGCAAAGTAGGCCTACTAGAATGCCTTCATTGTGTTGTGTTGCTTTCGATATAGGTATTATTGTTCCAGACATTGTGAGTTTATCTAAGTATCTGTGGTTTGTTGTTATACTTAGATATTAACTTGTGGCAACCTGTGTCGTGGAAAATCAGACCTCAGCTGCGATTTGGATGAGTTTTGTGACGGTCACAACCACCTGTGTCCCAACGATACCCACCTTCCAGACGGAGCCAACTGTACAGTGAACGGAGTATGGACACCCTTAACACTTTAGGACGCGCTGTATTGGTTTCCCAATCGCTTTTAGTACGCGCTCGTCGCTAAAGTGTTAATTAGAAATTAATTATATTTTGCTCTTTAGATAGGCCTACTATATACTCACGAACATAGTTGCAGTTGCTGATTTAATCTCTGACGTCTTAATGCCATGTGGACTTTGTAGATGCCGTAGCGAATAATAAACCTAAGTGCCTGCAATAAGAATGAAACGAAAGACAAGCTCAGCTAGCGGATTCAAGGTAATGAAAGTGTATAAAATTGACGCAAATTGAAGCTAGGAAGGGGGAAATTGAAGAAGGGTTAGACTAAGGAACGCAAGGTTAAAATAACACAGGTTAAGTCCCAAGTGATGCCTTGTTGATTTCATGCCATCAACATCTTTTCTTCAAAGCTGATCATCCGGTGCTTCGATCGAAGATACGAGAAGAAGAACGACGCAACAGCCGAACAATTGTTCGCTATGACTTAGAAAATCGCATCGGACTTTGTAAGGAGACGATGGTAAACAATGTTGAGAAAAATTATTCCACAGTTACCACAACCTTCTCAGTTCCTGTTTGATTGATGGCCGTCCAATGATTCTGTTCCTACAGGTTGCAGCGTATTGTTACGATGGACAGTGTCGCAGCCACCAATCACAATGCGAGCTTCTCTGGGGACCAGGGACACTCGTATCGTCGTTCAACTTGTGCTACAATTTTAATCGAGATGGACAGTACTATGGCAACTGTGGCATGAACTGGCTCCCAACCGTTACCTATAATCCATGTGCAGCCAGGTAAACATACACCTGCCATCTGTTGTACCGAATACAATCACAGATTCTATGATTCAAATAAAGATTAGATGCATTGACCAAAGCTGAATAAAAATGTAGATACTAATTTGTTACAAGATGTAGGCCTACATCGGTTTCGTAACTGCATTTCCATATGTTGTAAGGAATGCATGCAAATGTCCGTTCATAGATATAATTTGACGTTTACGTTTTCCTCTAAATCCATTTTTTGTATCACGACGATATTTCATCAAGATCGCTACTTTTTTTATATACAAATTTACTCGTCTCAGCAATATCACACACGTTCTGTAAATGACTCGTCCTGTCGCTACGAAACTTCGAGGTCTGATTTTCTGTGGGAATAGAAGTCCAGTTGGGCTGCAAAAAGAAGCAATCGTCTTACCGTCTGATCCAAAACCGGAGCGCAGAACTCCTCCTTGTATTCCATGGTCGCTGCGACTATTGCGGTTCCCACACGGAAGTTCCCTCACCAGTACCGCCGCTCACCCACCGTCATCTGACTCCGGCTTCCCTATCTATCACCCTCAAACTTGTCACTCCAAATTGAGCTTCGCCTCTTCCAGAATTCCCACCCTGAACCATCCGATCCTTAGCCTTCCGGGCTTTGCTATCCTCAACAAAACCCGCCTCTCCTCTCTCTGGTCTATCTGTCAACCGGAGTCGGATCGTCCAATGACATTTCTGGACAACCTCTCTGACACGACACAGCGCTTGTAAATAAGCTGAAGCCATGCGCTTAGCTTTAGAATAGCGCTTCAGAAATGCTGCGTTTACGATTGCGATTAGGACAATTGCGGCTCGTCCAAAGAAGACCTTGAATCTGATTCTATCATCAACAGGGAGCCAGCGCAATGCTTCAAGCAACTTTACCGACACTTCAGAAAATTTTGGCAAGTTTGTGACAATGCGGGTGACGCAGTTGAGGACATGCCGATGACTCGAATAGCCTGCAAGTAGTTGAGGCGCTGAGCGATAAACAAGTGGACCGAGATGGGAGCTTCATTACACGATACATTTCGACGAATAACCGCAGTCTGAATTTACTGGCAGAAGGAAGATTTGCAGAGGGACTATATACAGGCAATGTTGAACTGTGCCCTACTATAAGACTTGCCATTATTTATACTGGGCTACCAGCAAAAACTTGTCTTCTCATGCATTAGACCATTGTAACAGTCTACCATTAACATTGTAATGATGAGCTGCACTGGTTTCCCAATCACTTGCAGTACACTCTCGTCGTGTTAACTACTTCAGCACAGAAAGATCAAGAAACATTGTCAAGCCAAATTAAGACATACCTTTTCAGATTCGTTGGATTTTCATGCTAACGACCTTGAAGCTTCTTGTAGGGCGCTTTACCAAAAGTCAGATAAACATTTTGCCATTACAAGTAGTGCTATGATGTTAGATATTGAAGACAATATAAAATATTTATGTTTCAGTGATATGTTGTGCGGAACATTGCAATGCCAAAATCTGACCAGGAACCTTTCTCATTATCTGGATTACTACATAGTGAGCACAGGAAATTATGGCGCTGACACATGTCATTCCGTTTTGTTCGATTTTGGACTGGACACCCAGGATCCTGGCTACGTTCCCAGTGGAGCCAGTTGTGGCTCAGGAAAGGCAAGTTTCAAATTTCCTTCATACGTTTTGAAGAAAATCACTCGTTTGCTCAGAGTGCTAATAGTAGAATCGGGAAGAAATTTCTCGCCGAATGTTACGAATCCTTGTTCTCCATTTCAATCACTTCTCATTCCACTGTACTGTACTTTCAGTGAGAAGAATTCCTGCCAGCCTGCCCATATCGGGCTCATATGAGACATTATTCCCATGTCTTTGGGAATGTTGGCAGAAATGTGGGTTCATCTCTAAACTAGTCCAGGTCTGCAATCAAAATGGACATTTTTGTCAATGTCTTTTCTAAGTGAAAATTTATGACTCATTATCCGTGTCCAGCAGACCACATTCAATGCGCATGATAAGGTTGTAACACTGTTCGCCACTGTATTACGGACTTGATTAATTGTAATCGTGAACTCCTAAATTCTAAAGCGCTACTACGAGTGCTGCGTTGGATCAGAGATCGATGTCCAATGGAGGTCCGAGTCCAGTTGCCAGAGAGACCAGAGAGAGGTGGCAGAGGATCTGCTAAGACGGGTTTCGTTGAGAATGAGACAGCGTGGAAGGCGGAGAATCGGATGGACTGGGGTAGGAATGAAGAGATAAAACTTCGATTTGGAGTGAAAAGCGGTATGCGGACGTTTGGTCAACGGACGGTTGGTCAACGGACGGTTGATCACGGACGATTGGTCAAAGGACGATTGGTCAAGCGGACTGTTCGTCAAGGGGACTGTTGATCAAGGGTCCTTTCGTCAAGAGGACGGTTGATCAAAAAATCGTCAATCATTGAAAATAAATTATAAAATAGATAGACATTGTTATTCCTCAAAATAATAAATTTTAATGTAGTAGTTTTTATATCAAATGTAGTCAAATAGTTAAAACACGAAGGTACCTAATTGTGAGACAAATTTTATATATATTAGCACGTTCGCTCTTCCATTATCCCCCAACTCTGACTTTTCCGACCAAGTCACGGTATTTCTTGGTACCAATTTCCTGGACTTCAGTTGCGCCTTGTGAGAACGCCCCCTTCTGCTTCTGACAATCCTTTCTCCAGCCCTTCGATCAACAACCACATCGTTGGACAACATCGTTGGATGACTGCACATGAGCAACGATTGGATTCCGTGGTTCGTCTGTCTAGGGATAATTAGTGGACGTCAATTTCAAAGGGTTATCGTGTATCTGTACCAGTGCAGTTGTTTGTACTGATAAGAGAAGTGACATATTTTAAAAGCGTCTCCAATATCTAAAATTAAAATTTCTGATCAACCGTCCTCTTGACGAAAAGACCCTTGATCAATAGTCCCCTTGACGAACAGTCCGCTTGACCAATCGTCCGTTGATCAATCGTCCGTGACCAATCGTCCGTTGACCAATCGTCCGTTGACCAAACGTCCTAGAACCTGAAAAGCATGTGGGTGATAAGAAGAACCGGAGGAAGATTACGGTGGGTGAGTGGTGGTCTTCGTGGAAGAACTGAAAAAGATACTACTAACAGAAAGAGGAACTGAGAATAGATGCTACTAATGGAAGATACTATTAGTAGACATAACAACAAATCGTGTATTTAGAGACATCGACTTTGATGACCGATGTTATCCGCTGTATACCGGACACTCACCTAACAAAATATTTGTACTTATCTCTAATTAGTTTCGGAAAAATCACCGGTAGCGTGTACTCACCTTTAATTTTACCACTACAGCCCTGCCTATAATTAAACCTGAATAATATTATCTTAACATTGGCAGATGTGCGTGAATCAACGATGCCTAGACGTAAGCAGCCTCAACACGATTCCCTGTGCAAGCAGCTGTCAGCCAAACGAAGTGAGTACAGACACCATCCTAAAGTAAGGTGGGATCAAATTAGGTCAGGCAAGGTCTCAAAGTAATTGCTGCATTAACGAAGTTGATGATAGAAGTAAGAATATAATCTTAGAAAAACACTCTCCGCCGACGAGTTTTCTAAAAGAGGCACTAAGTAAACGACCGCTTACAATTACAAGTTGTAATTACCAGCTGGTCGACAGTTTTTACGAGTGATCCACTTTAAAACTTGATGCGTCTAAATGCTCATTGTCAATTTAGTAAACGGAAAAGCAAACTGACCGTCACATTTCCATCGACAGCCTGTATGGATTAAGATCTTACCACAATTATTTAATACGCTAACATCATCTAGAAAAGATTGAATTATCTATAGAAAGGTTGACCATCCTTCATATGTATTAGTAACCAGGAGCTTTCAAAGCACTGTAGATGAGCAATTGAACTTGCTACAACGTTACTGGTTTTCCAAAGGCATGCAACAACATGGGACAGTGTCAAGGTACTTTTGGAAGCTGTCCACAGTCAACAACAACCGCCACCACCATAACTACGCGAAATCCAACAACAACTACTCCAACAACAACTACGTCTGTTCCAACAACAACAACAACAACAACAACAACACCTGTTCCAACTACGACCACGCCGGTTCCAACAACAACAACGCCTGTTCCAACTACAACAACGCCTGTTCCAACTACGACCACGCCGGTTCCAACTACAACCACGCCTGTTCCAACAACAACTACGCCTGTTCCAACTACAACTACGCCTGTTCCAACTACAACTACTCCGGTTCCAACTACAACTACGCCTGTTCCAACTACAACTACGCCAGTTCCAACTACAACTACGCCTGTTCCAACAACAACTACGCCGGTTCCAACTACAACTACGCCGGTTCCAACTACAACTACGCCTGTTCCAACTACAACAACGCCTGTTCCAACTACAACTACGCCTGTTCCAACTACAACTACTCCGGTTCCAACTACAACTACGCCTGTTCCAACTACAACTACGCCAGTTCCAACTACAACTACGCCTGTTCCAACAACAACTACGCCGGTTCCAACTACAACTACGCCGGTTCCAACTACAACTACGCCTGTTCCAACTACAACAACGCCTGTTCCAACTACAACTACGCCTGTTCCAACTACAACTACGCCGGTTCCAACTACAACCACGCCTGTTCCAACTACAACTACGCCAGTTCCAACTACAACTACGCCTGTTCCAACGACAACAACGCCTGTTCCAACTACAACTACGCCTGTTCCAACTACAACAACTCCAGTTCCAACAACAATTATGCCGGTTCCAACTACAACTGCGCCGGTTCCAGCAACAACCACGCCTGTTCCAACTACAATAACGCCTGTTCCAACTACAACTACGCCTGTTCCAACTACGACCACGACTGTTCCAACTACAACTAGACCTGTAAAAACTACAACTACACCTGTTCCAACTACAACTGCGCCCGTTCCAACTACAACTACACCTGTAAAAACTACAACTACATCTGTTCCAACTACAACTGCGCCCGTTCCAACAACAACTACACCTTTTCCAACTACAACTGCGCCTGTTCCAACTACAACTACGCCAGTTGCAACTACAACCACGCCTGTTACAATTACAAGCACGCCTGCCCAAACTACAACAACACTTGTTCCAACTACAACTAGGCCTGTTCCAACGACAACAACACTTGTTCCAACTACAAGTACGCCTGTTTCAAGTACAACTGCTGCACGCATACCAACCACAACTTCAACCATACCAACCACAATTGCATCAATACCAACCACAACTGCACCCATACCAACAACTACTCCACCCATGCTAACCACATCTTCACCCATACCAACCACAACTGCACCCATACCAACCACAGCTGCACCCATACCAACCACAACTGCACCCATACCAACCACAGCCGCACCCATACCAACCACAATTGCACCGATACCAACCACAACTGCGCTCGTGTCAACCACAACTGCATCCATACCAACCACAACTGCATCAATACAAACCACATCTGCATTCATACCCACCACAACTGCATCCATATCAACCACAACTGCGCTCATGCCAACCACAACTGCATCCATACCAACCAAAACTGCACCTGTGCCAACCACAACTGCATCCATCCCTACCACAACTGCACCAATACCAACCACATCTGCATTCATACCCACCACAACTGCACCCGTACCTACCACAACTGCATCCATACCAACCACAACTGCATCCATACCAACCAAAACTGCACTTGTGCCAACCACAACTGCATCCATCCCTACCACAACTGCACCAATACCAACCACATCTGCACCCGTACCAACCACAGCTGCATCCATCCCAACCACAACTGCACCAATACCAACCACATCTGCACCCGTACCAACCAGAACTGCATCCATACCAACCACAACTGCATCCATCCCTACCACAACTGCATCAATATCAACCACAACTGCATCCATTCCAACCACAACTGCACCTGTACCAACCACAACTTCATCCATCCCTACCACAACTGCATCCATACAAACCACAACTGCATCAGTATCAACTACAACTGCATCCATTCCAACCACAACTGCCTTCGTACCAACCACAACTGCACCCGTACCAACCACAACTGCACCCGTACCAACCACAACTGCATCCATGTCAACCACAACTGCATCAATATCAACCACAACTGCGCTCATGCCAACCACAAATGCTTCCATACCAACCACAACTCCATCTATACAAACCAGAGCTGCATCAATATCAACCACAACTGCGTCCATATCAACCACAACTGCATCAATATCAACCACAACTGCGCTCATGCCAACAACAACTGCATCCATACCGACCACAACTGCACCAGTGCCAACCACAACTGCATCCATCCCTACCACAACTCCATCTATACAAACCACAACTGTATCAATATCAACCACAACTGCATCCATACAAACCACAACTGCATCCATACAAACCACAGCTGCACCCATACTAACCACAACTGCACCCATACCAACAACAACTGCATCCATGCCAACCACAACTGCCCCCTTACCAACCACATCATCATCAATACCAACCACAACTGCATCCACACCAACCACAACTCGAAATGCACCAACCACAACTGCATCTATGCCAACCACAACTGCACCCATACAAACCACAACGGCACCCGTACCAACCACAACTGCATTCATACTAACGACAAGTTCACGTAATGCAAGTACAACTGTACCTGTTACAATTAGGCGAACTCCAACTACTAGTGATTCGTTTACTAGAATACGAACTCAAACAGCAAGTTCCAATAATTCATCTGCTAGACTTCCAATTCCATCTGTAACTTCGCCACAGCCATCCACAAGTACACTTAATGCTACAACTGCGGTTAATATATTGGCAACCGAGTTGGTTCTTGGTATTATTCTTGGGGTACTGGGCTTGATCACATCGACAGCGCTTCTCCTTTTCTGCTGTTTCAAGTTCTATCCAGGAGCGTTTTGCCCCTGCTGGCCATTATTCACCAGGACAGGACCGATGACAGGGAAGTTTCCAGTTGAGTCCTTACCGACGCCTGTCTTTACCAGAGGAGCTCTGTCTCCAGTGCAGACCAGGATGAGATGGATTCCTGCAGAACGTGTTTGTTTACCTCAGCGGGTGACGTATACGCCCGTGACGCCTCAAACCGATTGTCTCCAGCCGGTAAGCTATATGTCTTTTTGAAAGCGAAAACAAAGTTTTGTCTCTTTTCAAATGTTGTCATAGCAGCCTTCAAAGAATTGTTTCATTACAGGACTGCGTCGTAATTTATTTTGATCGTTTTTGCTTCGTTAATTGAAGAGTTTCAACTAGATTTCTGTTAGAGTTTAAAGAGTGAATTCTAATTCTGGGGACTTCGATGCTTTGAGTGACATCGAAACATGAAATTGGAGAGACCTCTAAAGTAGCCTCGGAGAGGTTATTAGGAAGCGAAAACATTACAATTTTATTACATTGGTTCCTTCAGTGCTCCTTTGTCACATGGGTTGTCTCGTCTTTACCGTATTTGCATCTTTAATGTGCAACCAATGTTATTAAACAGTTTTTCATAAAATTAATTATCTTCAACATTAACTGTGACTTAACATTTTGTTTTAATTTAAGGATTGGAATTTACTTAGAAGACTTAGACAGCCTATCGGGAGAGGATGTCATTGTACAAATGTTTACAGTCCTTACAGACAGCCTTATTCATCCACGGATAATATGGTAAGCATTGTGCCTTACGCCTTTTAATAAAGTATTTAGTTACGATAACGGTGACACGCTCTTTTCAGCCGTGCTTGGGCGGGAAGCTTCCATGAGTAGCTATTTCGAAAGGGCGCTATATCAAGTTTAGATTGATTGATCGACTGATAACTGCATACAAGATACGTTGACTGGTTTTGGCCGATTGCCTACAGCAAATCTAACACTTTAACGGTTGAACGGGACAGACTGCAGTCCGTGTTAGACCGTCTGGTGCGTCTTCATTATCTCCCTGCGGATAGCCCCACCTTTGAGCAATTATGTAGCCTTGCAGATGGGGGCCTCTTCGCAGCGGTACTGCATGACGAGGGCAATGTGCTGAACCATCATCTCCCACCGTTGAGGCCACAGCACTATTCCATGAGGCCAAGACTGCATGACCGATTAATACCTAGAGCGGACAATTTAATGAGGAAAACATTTTTGACAAGAATGCTTTATTTTGTATAAACTATATGTAAACCAAAGTGCGGTATAAGCAGTTGGTATAAATAAAGAATATATTTACTTATTTACTTACTTACTTAACTTGCTTCTAAGCCCATCGCACCTGAGCTTTGACAATTGATATGTAGTCAATTTCTAGTTCGAAGTTTAATTGCAGAACCAATGGTTTTTTTATATATGAAAATGTACAATTATGTTTCTTTTTCTTACAGAATATACCTCAGGTAGTAATTCGCTAACACTGGCTAACACAATATGGAGATGACAACGTGGATCTCATGTAGGCCTAGCCTACAGAACCTGTCCGATACACCATGCTTCAGCATCGTCACAGTGTTTATGCATTTTATGGAATATTTATGATTCAGGATAGACTATTTATAATGAACGAAATATAATGTTCATTGAGTTAACTTATATAACTTTGTATGCTCGAGTACTTGCTTTGAATATTATGACTAACCTGCACATAAATGAATCCGTCTGGGACGAGGAAGATGGATCTGGGTATGGATTCACGAAGAGGAGAGACTTTAATTTGGAGTGGAAAGCCTGAGGGGTAATGGATAAAGGAGGGTAAAGAAGGCCGTTTCTCGTTTCAGACGGAATCATCCTTAGCAGTTCTTTGATCTAGTTCCCGCTGTTGAAGGTGTGGTAATGAAGATGTGGTATTGTCTTTAACAACAAACAAACAAACAAAACACAAAAGGGTATTGTATTACTAATTGGAATGCAATACTGTTGACTGTCACAATACTAGGACCCAGGGGTAACTTATTATCGATTAGGCGTATTCGCTAGGCGAGATTAAGACCTTGATGTGGTATAGACTTTTCAAATTCATCTTAATGGGTTAATTTAGTAGGAAGCAATTTAACGATCTCGATTATCTCAGCTGTTTCTGTAAATACTTGCGTAGTCAAGTCGATTGAAGTTTTGAATTCTTTGCGATTGCACTTCCTGTGCAATTTTCTTAATGAATTCAATTGCCATAGCAAAGTCTTCTACATAAATTATTATCGCATTTGGTAGTGTATTTTCTATAATATCTGCAGTCACAAGAAAGACAATTAAAAAATGGCATCAGATAATTATTTACATCCATTTGAACCACGGTATAGTCTTCTGCTGTTGGCAGACCCAGAGGACAGTATCAACGATGCGACACCAAGCTGTTCAGTCCTTATGCTGTATGATGTCCGAACATGAGGTTCTCCATGGCCTCCCGCTCCTGCCCGCTTGTAAAACCCCACCTCACAGGCGAGCAGTAAAGCATCCAGCCAACTTACTGTCGTGGCGCGTACCACGTCAAATAAACAGTCCCCGAAAGCCCATGCGACTTCAGAAACCCGAAGAGCGTATATAGAAGGACTGCCTTGCCATACTTATCAGGTATGGTAGGGTATATGGTATGGCATCTGGGAATTTATAAAGCGCCTCTCACAGTGCGAACTATTTCGAGGCGCTCTCAGCCTGTGAGCCTCACGGAAACAGAAAAGACTTTAAACGATGAACAATAGAGAGAGAGAGAGAACCTAGTAAGTAGGGTCCCACGCAGTACCAAGGGAAGGGCGTTCCATAGGGATGGATCCACGACAGCGAAAGAACGAGACTGAGCCAGGGCAGACCTCACCCGGGGAACGAACAGACCAAGCCGATTCAGAGAACGTAGAGGTCGATGATATGAAACAGACAGAGGTCTGCGCATCAGGTCACAAAGGTAGGCTGGAGCTAAGTCCTGTCATGATCTTGAAGTGGTTGCGAGCGGAGACAGCAAACCAATGCAAGACTTCAGTCATGTAAGTAGAGATGGAGTTGAACCGAGAACGACGACCAATGAGGCGAGCAGACACGTTAAGTACCGATTGAAGGGCATAAAGACCGACTCTCGGAGGCCTACCAGTAAAGAATTAAATTTATCAATACAGCAAGAGATGAATGCACGGGTAATGGTAGTGAAAACTGCAGGACAGACGGATCGACGGATAGCTCGCAATAAATAAATTAGTTTTATTGACTCAATGTACTGTTCCTTTCCACGAAAATCTTCAGTAAAAGGCGAAAGACATTCGTGGATTGAAGAGAAACCAGAGATGTGGTTAGGCAACCAAATTTCTCATTAATCCCACACCTAGTATATTAAGAGAGTTCACCCTAGCGATACCATCTGGAATGGGAGGTGGGGCATACCAATGATTCATCGAAGGAGCATGGATATTATTTCACTGAACTTGGTCGTATTAAGGCTAAGGTTGCTGCTCGACACTACGAAGTGTCGAGGTTCTTGATGAACGCAAGACCTCTCAAGGGAGGACAAGCGGGCTTGAGGAAGACCAGTGTAAAGAGAAGAACAATAGTCTAAACGAGAACATACAAAGGCATGGATCAGAGTAGAAGCAGCAGAGGTTGAAAGAGAGCGAGCAACGACCCTAAGCTGGCGAAGATGGTAAAAGCAGGAGCGAGACAAGGAAGAGAGGTGCTTAGTAAAGGTTAGTTCCTGATCAAGGATGACACCGAGGTCTCGAACAGAGGAAGAGAATGATATCGTAATCGTAATCGTAATCTCCAAACTTCTAAAGCGCCACTCGAAGGCCAAGCGCAGGACACCAGCCTATTCACGAGCGCTACGTCAGATCAGAGGGGGTTTCCAGAGAGTAGCAAGGAAGTTCAGGTCGAGTTTTGCCAGCTGCTGGCGGGTACCCAACCATATGAATTGGGTCTCAAGAGGATTAAGTCTCAGGCGATTGGAAGAAAGCCAAGCAGACAGAGTGTCAGTTGCACAAGACATCAAGCGAACAGCACTCAAAGCATCCCTTGCAGAACAGTTCATGTAAGATTGGAGGTCATCAGCGTATGAATGGCTAGAAAGAGCGCTAGCAGTGAGAACTGATTCAAGATCAGCAGTAAAGAGGATATAGAGAAGAGAGCCAAGCACAGAACCCTGGGGAAGATCAATAGGTACAGGAATCCAAGGGGAACGCGACGAGTGGAAGACAGTAGACGAAGAGCGGTCAGATAGGTATGAAGAGAGCCACTGCAGAGGTAGGGAAGAGACACCAAAGGAAATAGAAAGGTGACGCAGTAGTAGTTCATGGTCTACCGTGTCGAAGGCTACACTTACATCATAAAGAGCGAGAAGAGTGAGTTGAAAGCGGTCAATAGCACTATAGACATCATTAAGAAGACTAAGAAGGAGAGTCTCCGTAGAGTGTCCCTTGCGGAACCCCGACTGAACTAGTCAACTCATGAAATCATCCTCTGCTGACCACTATATCTACGCAGACAACACCAAACTCTACATATCCTTCTCCCCAATTGCAATTTTTCTTCCTCAACCTTGAATCCACCCAAATCAAGCGTCTGCAACTTGTCGAAACTCACTAGCCAGGGCTGTCACTAGAACGCCCCCAAATCATCATATGATTCGATTGGCTAAAAATCTCAGAGCGAATCCACCTAAAAGTCCTATCCCTAACCTACAACTCCCTAAAATATTTCCAGCCCAAGTATCTCCGTGATCTCTTCACCATCCAGGCAACTCGCTCCACCCGATCCTCCCCCTATCTCCGTCTTTCTTGACGCCCAGTCACAACTCCCCTCAAGTTCTTCACCGAGCTATATCCTACAGAGCACCACTCCTCTGGAACAATTTTCCCTCTGAATTCCGCAGAATCTCGGTTCCTCCATCATCAGTGCAACCTGTCCTTCATCATATCTATCGCCTCGGGCTTTCCACTCAATACTGAAGCCTCACCTTTTCAAAAACTCCTACCTTGAATCATCTGATGCTCTGCCTTCCAATTCTCCTCGCCCTAAACGATACCTCCTTTCACAGCTGCTCTGCATCCTCTCCTGATATCGCCCCCATGGTAACTGGACTCGGACCTTCTTTGGACTATTCATTGGAACCCCTCTGATTTGACATAGCGCTCGTGAATAGGTTGGTCTTCGAGTAGCGCTTTAGAAGTTCAGAGATTACGATTGCAATAATTATTGTATTAATTAATAGGCCTTGCGAAATGTAGGATATCACGTCCTTTGTGTGACGTCACAGTATGAATTCCGGTCGCCATTTCAAGATTTTTTCGATAACTTCGTTAATCTATTAGGCCCTAATAATGTAATTTTAAATTAATAATTTGCTAGTGAAGTAAGGCAACGTTTATTCTGTTACACCCAATACTTTCCTGAAACTATGTCGAAGAAACGAACATCAGCTGAATCCAATAATGATGAGCAACCGAATGAAGGCTCGGAATGTAAGTTAATACTTGAACTCTTCCGATAATGCGCTTTATCATTGAATGCAGTTTCAGTGACTAAATCTGTTTTTTTATGATGAATACTTGGGAATGTTGATCGGAATCCCTTCGCCAATTCTTCGCACAGTCCCTCTTTGTGTACACATATTGTGAAATGCAGGCTACAAGCAAGCACACGCGACGACTAGGTTTTTTTGTTTGTCTTGGTAAATATAAAAATTATGATAATGTTAGTTCTCATGACTGTTCAAATATCGAATTTGTTAGTTTTTTCAAATTGCAAATCTATAAAGTTTAAACTCCTAGTTCAGAGCAACATAACTGTGAGTAAGTTACACTTTTCTAAATCGTCATAGTATTGGGTCGGATTTTTACTGACACTGTGCAATATTTCAGTATTTTTTTCGTTCATAGCTGCAATGTTCAGGCGTTTGTGTCGCATTTATGAGGGTCATTTAATTTGCTATTCTTCTTCTAGCCCTATTCAGAAAAGAAGACAATGCTAAACGTGCAAAACTCGACCTTCTGAGTGACACAACGGTAAGCTATAGGCCTATATCACATACAAACTGTAATTCTAAATTCTTCCATGTATCTAAACCTTCTGAACTGCTTGATTGTTTGCATGGCTTTTCTCTAGCTCAGAGTTTTTCAAACTGTGGTCCACGGACTTAGAAGGGTCCGCGAAGGATATGGCGTGAGTCCGCGAGAGCGTTCTAGAAATATTCATTAATAATTAACACTGCATGGTTTTAGCATTTAACAGCCTGTGTTTTCAAATTCATACACATACTTTATAGCACCATGCTTTATAGTATGCCTGTAACTGTATGATCCATACGGGTCCAATTGGGTATTTAGATATTTTTGGCGTACTACAGTGACGTAAGTAACATGACATTGTATTGTCACGTTTCATTTCTATTCTAATAAAACGTGTGTCTTAATAAAACTTAATAAATTATTTCTGCCTATCGACTGTTAATCATTTCTGCACCCAATGTATCGCGCGATGTATTGTAAAATTGTATTGTATTGTAGGGCCTATTATATTCGGATATTTATAAAGTGCCTCTAGCGGGCGGGCCATTCAGAAGCGCTCCCAGTGCGAGAGACCCTGAGAGAAAAAGCAAGTTTTAAGAAAGGTAAAAGAGGAAGAGATGTTACCTGAGAGAATAAAAGAACGAACGAACGGAGGAAGCTCATTCCAAAGAGCAGGGTCAATGGAGGCAAAAGACCTAGATTGAGCCAGAGATGTCCTGACACGGGGAACGAGGAGGCCCAAACGGTCAGATGAACGAAGAGGACAAAGAGAAGCAGCAGAGTGAGGGCGATGAATCAAGTCACATAAATATTTCGGAGCAAAACCAAGTTGAGCCTTAGAGACAAGGATGAGGACCTTAAATTGGATGCGGGCAGAAAGCGGGAGCCAGTGGAGTTCTTCTGCCATAAAGGTGGTGATATGAAAGAATCGAGGAGGACGGGCAATTAATCTAGCAGCAGCATTGGGAACGGACTGAAGAGGAGGAAAACGGATCTTGGGAAGACCAATGAGGAGGGAATTACAGTAGTCAAGTCTAGAGCAGATAAATATGCTGGTCTATTTCCTGATTCTGTCAAATCTGGACGTGTAGAAATTTGTGGAATTCGTCTGATTTTATTATTATTATTATTATTATTATTATTATTATTATTATTATTATTATTATTATTATTATTATTATTATTATTATTATTATTATTATTATTATTATTATTATTATTATTATTATTATTATTATTATTATTATTATCATTAAAGCAGTTTCAAATAGCGCCGCTTAAAGATTGCTTGCCCAGGATCACTCCCACCCAACTACGGTCGAACAACACAGCTTTCAGGACAGCAGGAAAGAAGGTAAAATGACCAGTCGGTAGGCCTATTTGGCGGAACGTTGTAGGGAGCCCATTCCAGGTCATGGGTTGCAGCCACAGGAAAGGCACGGCGCTGCCGTATACAGCAGCTGTTCGTGCTCGGGGAACAATAAGTTTATCTGAGCGGAGAGAACAACGATGCTGCGAACATGAGGTGGGGCAGCAGAGCTCCCGCAGGTATGGAGGGGCCAAGCCCTCAAAGTACCGCCAGACCAAGGCATAGATTCGGTAAGTAATGCGCTGTGGGTAGAAGAGCCAGTGGAGGACATCTCTGGTATATGCAGACACTCTGCCAAACTTGTGGATGCGGCCTACAAGGCGGGCAGCAGAACACAGGATTCTATTGTGACAGGGTATGGATAACTGTTTGAAAAGTAAGAAAACAGTTCTTATCCAAAATAGCACTTTAAGAAGTGACAGTTTGTGCAAAGCAAGCACATTCCTCCCACCGACATTACTGCATTACTGCGTTATGGCGAACCCGATGTTATTAATTTCTTTAAAAAAAATGACTGTGTTCCATAATTATTGCACAGTGGCGGCGCGTGGGGGGTGCAAGGGGGTGCGGTCGCACCGGGCGGCCACTCGAGGGGGGCGGCACTTTGACTACCTGGAATATTTTTTCGGTTGCTTCCTGTGGTCAACGTAGTGTTTCGTTTGGAGTTATTACGTAATTCGTTGCTATAAATTTCATTGAAACTTTAATATCACAATTCCGTGAACTGTAAATCTCCACTGTTCATGTGAGCTTCAATGTATTTCTTAGTTTTAAATTGACTTAGATCATTTTAGGCCTAGTTTCTAGCAGCGGCGTAACTAGGATATTTTGATCCCGAGGACGAACTATGAATATAGCGCCTCCACCACGTCCCCTCCGTTTTACTATTTCACATTTTCCAAATAATCGAATGGACATTTTAATTTTAATGAAATAAATATGAAAAATACAGATACCACATGCATGCTGCCCTTTTGCTCAATAGGTCGCCAAAATCATACCTGAGAACTGGTTCAATTGTAAGTAATGATTGAGGATGTAACTGGAGATATTCGCAGCGCCAAATTAAATCTTATAAATTTATGTGGGAAAAATTAGTTATAACTGCATCAAAATTAAGAGTAAAATTATTTATCTTAGCCCTCATTTTGGCGCTCTATTTCTTTTTGGCGCCCGGAGACACATGTACCCCCTCTGCACCCCTAGCTACGCCTGTGGTTTCCAGAAATAATGATTGCGCTAAATTATATTGATAATGTGGTATTCCTTTTGATCCACACCTCTCCTTTTCTAACCACGACTCCAACCTCTCGCGCACCCGACCCATGCTCGACTCTAAAACTGCCTCCACCATTGCTACCTCCAATGTTCATTCAAAGCTTGATTACTGCAATTCCCTCTTCCTCGACCTTGAATCCACCCAATACAAGCGTCTCCAACTTATCCAAAGCTCACTAGCCAGGGATGTCACTTAAACGCCCAAACATCATCATATCACTCCCATCCTTAAATCATTCCATTGGCTAAAAATCACAGAGCGAATCCACCTCAATCCTATCATTAGCCTACAACTCCCTACAATATTCCCAGCCCAAGTATCTCCATGATCTCTTCACCATCCAGGCAACTCGCTCCACCCGATCCTCCTCCTATCTCAGTCTTTCTCGACCGACAGTCAATACTCATCTCAAGTTCACCGACCGAGCCATATTCAACACAGCACCACACCTATGAATTGATCTCCCCCCGAATTCCGCAGCTTCTCAGTTCCTCCATCATCATTACAACCCGTCCTTCATCCTCCTCCTCCTCATGTTCCTCTTTCCACTCAAAACTGAAGTCTAACCTTTTCAAGTAGTCCTACCCTGACACATCTTATCCACCTTCCAATTATTCTCGCCCTAAACGACACACGCCTAGACATCTGCTGTGCCTCTTCTGTTGATTTGGCCCCTAGAACTGGACTCGGACCTCCTTTGAACTATTTTTTGGAGACCAACTCTGATTTGATTTTGCCTTCTGGAAACCGAAATCGGACCTCTTTTTGACAACTCTCTGGAAACCCCTCTGATTTGAGTTGCTAATGCTAAAAGTATTAGTAGCGGATCTGCAACATCTGCTACTGTGCTCTATACTACAGTAGGCTACTAATGGCTAAGGCTACTATACTAACTACTATCATACACAACACAGACAAAATTTCACTAGACAGACCTGCCGCCTTACGGGCGGGGGAGGGGCGGCACACTGTTGCTTCGCACCACCTTTGAAAAATCCACGCGCCGCCACTGTTATTGCAGGAAGTAAATAGCAATTTATTCATTTTTTCTTTTTATATTATAATAGTCCTCAGCGTCATAAGCAAGCTTGTATTGTGGAAATAGTCTGCCTGTTATTTTGAATAAATTTTAAGTGAAATTTTACTTTTTAATGCTTGGGTCCGCGAGCTATGCCTAGAAAAAATAGGGGTCCCTGGTCCAAAAAGCTAAATAGCGGCACTATAACTCTTCTTCTTCTTCTTTATGTTCTCTGCTCACCGGCAGGTTCGTATGACCAATGACGCCACTATAACTCTACAGTATTTAAATTCGAAATCAAGACAGTACCTTGTGTCTAGATGCGTCACATTCTTTGCCGGTTTCAACACAATATGGTGCTTCAGACTGTCTAGATGTATTTGCGATCCTTTTACCATAGAGTTCCTCGCTGTTTTCCTTAAACGTCGTACACCGGACTCAGTATGCGTTGTCTTCTTCATCTGAATCTTAGATCGCAGCTTCAAGCATGCTTAGCGAAAGCTCTGTAGCGACTTTTCGCTAATTAATACAATCTCAAATCAGCACAAGGATAAAAACTGGTTGAAGATGTAAATAATTGAAAACCATTACAACAGCTACCAGAATGTCGCAATAATTAGCAAATTTTATGCGGCTTAAAATGCTAACAAAGCAAAATTGCCAAGGACAGGTTCTATCTTAGTTAATTACTGCGTAACGACACTAGCACAACGAAGATGATTAGCGTCGCCGTCCTCCTTTATCCAGGCTTGCGAGTGGCACGAGCAGAGGCGGAGTTACGTTTTATCTTGCTTACTCTCCTCCTTTTTAAATTTGTGATTAAGCCAACTATTAGTTAAACCAGAATCAGCTGTGAATTAAGGTCGTTAAAAATTAGAACATTTTATGCTGTCAAATAATAACAACAAATTAAAACCGCCAAAGATAGGTTCTATCTTGCTTACCCTACTTCCTTTTAAACTTGTGAATAAGCCAACTAATCATAATCAGCTGTGAAGTAAGATGTAAGTTCTGGGCTGCGTTCAGTACGTCCACGTGTTTTTAATTCAGCTTATCCTCCAAATATCAGTTGACCTGAAAGTGTGCTCTCTATGTATTGCTGTAGCTACATGATCTCCCGATCGAGATGCTTGAATGTATCCTCGTCAAAGCCGTAGCTATGGAAGTGAAGGATTTGAAGCTGGCCAAAAGTGTGTGGAAAGAAAAAGCTGATCTTGTGATAAGCAGACTTAGAACTGTGTGTTCGCAATGGAGCAGCATTCTTACGACCAACTTCTTTCGAAATGAACTTCACAGAGCTCTAGACGACACTGGTTAGTTCATGAAATAAAGAGGTTTTATTCGAATTATTAAATAAGCTTTATTCTTGATTACGATATTAGAAGACGTAAAATTTGAATCACGATCTATGCGTCAGGACTCAGGTAACACTAAGGCAGCCATGAATAAGCTGGTCCAAAGCCCTTGGTATTTAAGTGGCGCTTTTTTAGATTACATTCACTACTTGAGCGCTTGCCCAGCCCACTGCCTCGATGCCCGCTCTTCCTGACGATGTATGGTCAACGCTTTGTAGATAAATTGGGTGATAATTGATATGCGAAAAGAGCAAAAATCTTAGACTAAATTTCTGCTTTGACCGGAATTTGAACTCCGCCTCTTGATTGACAATCCATCATTGCAACATTAAAACTACGGCCATAAGACTATCACAAGTCCCCACTGGAACAATAATTATACATTGATAATTTTAGACAAGTTACAGCTCATATTGATGAACGCCTGCAGGTCTGCGCATTCTGTGTGCAAAATTTAACTTTCCTGCACGTCGTCCAATACAGCGTGTCTACGATTCAAGTTCATCTCAAGTTTCAAGTTAATTGCGCATGGCCTTGGCGTCTGAAGTAGCACGTATAGCAGTCTTTACACGTCTAAATGCCTGCATTTTGATTATTATATTCACGTTGTAATGGTATTTTTTAAAATATACGAGTCATTTCTTTTGCGCAATAAATAAAGCAGAGTATTATTTTCAGCTCAGCAGACGATTTGTTTGGAATACCTGCACCAGTGTCCGATCGAATCTTTCGTCTATTCCTTCACTACATTGAAGGATGAAATATTTATGCTCTGCAAACCACGTGATGAAGACTATGTTATTAATGTTTACAACTGCAACAATGTTGACGTTATTCAGTACATAATCCTACTGCCAGGAGAAGAGCCGCGCTCGCTGACAGCTTGCAGCGTGTCAAACTGTATCTATATAGTCCTACGAAACAACGACAAAAGTTCAATATCGCGCATTACGAGAGATGAAGAACATAAGTTTATAATGCAACCATGGGTCAGCGAGCACAGACTGCCCCCAATTTCTGTATCCGTCCGCGACAATGGCAGCTTGATTGTGTTTACCGATCTGCATGACCTACAACCCCATACGACTGACATATGCATATATGATGTGAATGGTTCCTTGCAGCATAAAATAATGTTGTCCCCAGATATCCACGAGGATTTTCGTTATATAATCGACGTCTTTCCAAAATCAAATGGAAACTTGTTGATAAACTTACTGTATGAGCCAAAGCGCCTTATAAAATTAGTAGAAATAGACGCGAGTAAAAATATTGTACGCCAATATCTATCATCCATCAGTCAATTTGGTCTCGTATGTCTCACAGAAAGCTATGATAGAATTTTGATAACTGAACAGTACCAGAGCAAAATCGAGCTTTTAGATTCTGAATTTAATCTTCTCGACTGTGTTGTTTCCCACCAGGACATAGGACAGTGTAATAGCGTAAGGAATGAATTCTTCGCTATTTCGCATAACATTGACCCATTACGACGTCACTTCATGAGACTGCGTCTCAAAGAAGAATAAACCACTAGATTATGACATTATTTTGCTTTAAATAAGATTTATTTCGATATTTCTGGTGATAGTCATGCCATGAGAACTTTTTTCCACCGTTTAATATAAGCGAACCATCTTAAAAGTAATATACATTGAGTATTCGTTTACACGCAACTGGAAAAAACTGTGATTCGTGGGTTTTGTTTTGAGATTCTGATCTTATTTTTGTTGATATTTAGTGAAAAAACAATGGTGCGCTATGTTCGAAATCGTGGACAATAGTGTTTCAGTCCATTGTTAATTCACACATAGCCTAATTAAGCATTTTAGTTTTTCACTCCAGATGGATGGCATATCTGAATGGCGGAGACCTCTCCTCTTCCCTATTCCATTGGACCGCTTCGTCTAGGCCCTACAGACAGTGGTAATCACGTCGAGCAAGCAAGCTGGCAAATGGAAACCCAGCGCCAGTCTACGTTGTTCTGTGACCCACAAAGGCACTCGTGGTACCGTTAGTTGCTCACTGCTCATCTCCCTAAGGTCTAAGCTCTTGTGGTTCACTGATACCCCACATCCCCTGTATGACTAGTTTCAACCCATCAAAAAATAACTGCTGGTGCGTAAGCGTGGTTTCTCCAAACTTTCCGGTATTAGGTGAACGATATATGATCTCTACGAAACAGTTCACGATGTGCTTTCGTTAGGGAGCGAGCGCATCAAGGTTAAAAGCTCTCTTGTCAATTTTTTAATCAGAGTGCAGAGCAATCCGCCGAAAGGTCTGTTTTGTTGCCCAAACCTCGTCGACGACAGTTTCGATTAAGGACTATGAGGGCTTGAAGGTCCCGCGCTTTCGAAGGACGATGCACCATCCATATGTAATAGGCTTTGATCAAAAACACGCCCTAATGCCCCACAAACTGCAGCTCACGAGATGGGAGGGGTTGGGGGCGATAGATAAGCGAAAACTGGACATGTGAAGCAGGATTCGGTAAGTAAACTTGAGAGGAGCAAGATCGTGGCGAACGTAGAGAAGGGAAATCCAGCGACAAGGAGAAGGGATCGGAGCTGTAGACAAGAACAAGTAACAGGAATTTCTTTAACATTTCGATTTATATTTCTTTTAAGCAATTACATATAGTGAGTTTTAATCAAACTTAAGAGAAATCCAACTGAATCGAAAACTAGTCGCACACCCAGGCCGAGAAGGAACACGTACGGGAAGGTCACTGACACGCGTATACCTACACATGCACAGCCTGAAAAGAATCTACATCGGCCCTTCTGAAACAACGAGTAATGAAGCTGTTAAACTTCTTATTTTGGGTCTCTAAAGTGGCCACTGCTGTCAAAGTTTAGCCCAAGACTCGTCGGTATCATTCACAGTCCCTGGGTCAATATCTGCGTCGTCGAACTGTCTCTGCGTCTATCTCTGCGCCGAAATGTCTTTCCGCCAAGATGTCTTTCGTCAAAAATATCGAGCGCCGAATTTCGCGTGACCGTAGCGAGTCGGCTACATACACGTAAAACTACACCAACCATATCTAGCTCTTACGGATTTCACTTGACACCGGTGAATAAGTTGGTCTTCCTGTTAAAGCGATTTGTACTGGAGCTTTCACAAAAACTGCTAAATATGAACATCACAGCTTGGCTCAGACAGTCAAGTAGCTGTCTAATGAACAGCGAATCGCTTTTAAGACTAAGCTAAATGTGCACAAAGGTCTATATTTCAGTAAGTCTCATTGCTTTCAGTCTTATCTGACTTGCAACACCACACTGTACTCAGCCAGCTCTCTGACTTTCTCAATCCAAATATCCCGTTGACAATAACAACTCCTGGGAGGCGAGCCTTTCCTGCTGATGGTCATAAACTATAAACTCTCTTGGCGAAGTGTTATCCTTCCAACTTTGTTCCGGCCTTTAGATCTCGATTAAAAACCCATCTTTTCCTAGATTCATTCCATCCTCAGGCTATTTCCGCGTCTGCTCCACCAGAGTCACGTGTGACATGGACTATGACTTGCACAACGAGTTTTCCTAGCAGCAACCACCGACTGATGCCTTGAGCATCATAAAAAGAGGCACTATATAAATTCCTATATATCGTTGTCGTTATAGGCCTACTGTTACATATTTCTATTCAGTTACGTCATTTTTATGGAATCGACATATGCTGGTATGTCCAAGTAAAGACTTCATCAATTTTCGTCTTGTGAATCTGCATTTTCAAAGTTATTGGTTTTTCATAGTTTTTACCTGAGGTAAGAATGACTTTCAGCAGGGACTTTTTTATTTAAACTAATATTATTTTTCGGTAGAGTGACAATTTAACTTATTCTGAATGTGTAGATTTCTAAAAGGTGCTTACGCCACTGGAATCTATTGTAGTACAATCTTTAAAACAGTCACAATGATACTTTGACTTTAGACATTTGGAACTAATGAAGAAGTCAGATAATTCATTTTTCTCGCATTTTACGTTCCTGTAATAATATCCTTAAAAGCTTGCTATCTGTTCATTTTTTTATTCATTTTTTTTATTCTGCGTTTCTTTTTACTACATCCTGAAATTTGGCATTAACTGATGAAAAAGTTGGATGTGGATCAAAACAGGTCTTCACTGCATCAATGCAGACTAGAGAGATGCAAAGAGAATGGAGAGATGCACTCGCAGTGCGATTGTTTAAAAAGCAAACAAAATTGAACCATGCAACATTTCAGTTAATCAATGTTGGGTACAGAATATAGCGAGAAATATTTAAACATGGTAGTACATTTGACTAACTTTGATATAGGCCTAGTGAAGGGCAGTCAACTTGTATAAACAAAATATCGTTAATCTGAAGTAGCTAAAATTTCTCAGGCATGCTTCTTTAACCTCAGAATTATTCAACAGTGTCGCTCTAACCGTCTTGAACCCGTACCTATAGCTCAGCATTCATATATCCTGTAATTTATATATCCGTTTATTCCCCGCCGCCGTTATCGGCGCATTCTTTTGAATTCGTCTTCAGTGGCGAATCCATTCACCCATCTGCTGCTTCACTGTCTACTATCGCAGGAGCTTACTCGTCCGAAGTAGACGCTAACTTACTATCACTACGTTTTCAGTATCTTTTATCTAAACATTTATTTACATTTTTAGTACTTTTATTTCTATAAATTCGAATAATTATCTTATACTGTCACCATCTTCGCAGCTACAGCTAAACGGTACGTACACTTTATCCATTTTATAATGTGGTTTGGGTTTTCTGCTGGTCAATTCGCGCATTCATAATGTAAATTAGCGCATTCAGTTGTGCTCCACGGAGTTCTCTGATTACATTAGCTTAAACCGTAGGCACAGATTTCATTTTTATTATAGCAGACCAGCTGTATTCTGCAGCGCCTATGCATTTTTACATAGCTCTCATTTGTTTGTACCCATCGCCGCCAAGTTGCTAGCATCGGGAACTTTTGGTTAGGATGATTCGGAAACTTTTGGTTAGGATGATTCTACTGCATTGGTTTTAACTCTACAACAAGTTGCGTCCGTTGTTTATTTTAGATAGGGCTTGCCACAACGCCTCATCGCACCTCCGTTCCTCCTCCGCCGCCCGCGCACAGCTCGTGCACAGACAGCTAGCTGGCGTTGAGTAACTTCTTCCAGTCAGTCGAGTCTTTCTCTATATGTTTCTCCCTCTTTCTTTCTCTCTGTCGAACTGATGCTTATTTTCCTCCGGACAAACAGTTATTTACAGTAGGAAAATTATCATAGCACGTTTAATGGTATTTTCAGGGTTTTCTATTTACATCACTCTTATTTCCTTAGGCACATTGTGTTGTCTTCAGCAGTAATAACAGCTGTTATAGTTCCCTGATGAGTTGCTACACTACATACTGCTGGAATTGTATTACTTATTGAAGTGAAGGCATATTTCCTTTGTTAGAAAGTTGTCTGATTTTACCAGTGATTATAATATTGTCCTCAGTAACTTTAACCGCATGGGTTCCCTTTGTTCTGGCATCTCCTTATCAGCGCAGCCGTCGCATTCTTCGCTCTTGGCTCCATGCATGCGATCTTTGATAATGTTCATTTAGGTCGACCCTCTGTTGTTAACCATTCTGATCAGTTACTTTTTTATTTTATTTGATTTACATTTAGTTACATAGCCTAGTGGCACAGACTACAGGTTCGAATTTTCTTGGTCGCGGCTGATATTTCTTTGAACTTCAAAATTTTGCACGCTTTCCTGGTATATGCAATCACTTTCGCATTTCGTATTTTATGGTTTCTCTCGTCATAAATTACTTTGGTTTTCGTATCATGTTGTACGTGGCCTACAGCTTTTTATTCGTTACTGTATCATTCTGATTACAGTACTGTTGCTTGTCTATCGTGAACAATGATTTTGCTCCTGTTACCTATTAATTGCGCTGTGCAATGGCCTTCCACACCAACGATTTAACACATAACTTTCCGTTTTATATACTGTTCATTTACGTTGCATCCAAATTCAAAATTTACAGATTTTGTGTTTGAATTTAACCGTTTTGGCAAAATTCTCACATTTTCAAAATTCTTAATCCCAGGCCATATTCGATTGAACCTGCACCGTTTTGCTTATTGTGCATTTACGCTTTGTGATGATATATACTTCCATTACTGATTGGTTCGTTGGGCCAGTTTTTATATTATTATGGCTCAGTTCACCAGTGTTATGTTCTTCATCCTTCTGACGGTTATCAAACACGTCATGTCTACACCATCTGAGTTCGACAAAACCGTTTTCGTGTCGCAAAAATGTTCAACGTGTTACCAACCGCAGTCTATACTATCCACTGAATAGACGCTAACCGTCATCGTGGCAGTCCCTGCGTATGTACCGACTTCACCGCGAGGACTGGGAACAGTAATTCCCAGCATTCGCTGTGCCTACTACACGTTCCTAGACGTCACACCGCAATAATATTGCCAGATACATTTCCACTCTCTTGGCACGAACTTCCTCTCACGTTTAGTCATAACTGCCACAACAGCAAGACGATCGGAGGCTGCCGCCTCTTTCCATAAGCGATTCTACGGTTCGAGTCTTCTCGCCAAATCGAAAAAGACGATATCCGAAAAAGATGATATTCGAAAAAGACGATATTCGAAACTGACGATATTTACGGATCGTAAATGGCTTCGCTGGCTGCCTCAACCAGGTCATTCGCTACAGCAATTACCTTCGCGTATGGAGTCCCTTCTGCAGTCCTCGCCCCTCTGCCAGAGACTAATGATTCACTAGACACTTCTAACGTCGAACTTGAGCTTCGTATATACGCTATCGTTGACTCTGACATTACCGATGCTTACAAGCACTGCTCTGAACTTAATCCGCTGCTTAAGAGTCTAGAATCAGCTCAGCTGCCTGAGTACTTTTCGGTAGCCGCAGAGTCATTCCCGCTGCTGAACATTTTTTTTATTGACGGCGTGGGTTAATGGACAGTGCCTTCTCTACTATGTGCCAAGTTCTGAAGGCCTGCCATGGCGATTCCGCACCTCTGGGACACCTCTGGGACATCCACCTTCAAGGAGGCCACGCTTCGCTTGGCACAATGGTTCACCGACACGGTAGCCTGCAACAGATCCTACATCTGTCAACACGGTGCACCCGCGCCTGCCTACGCTAGTGCCTCCTCCAGTTCTTTTAAACACACCAAAACCATCCGTTATTGATCAAGACATTTCTTAATCGCACTACAAGATGTGGCTTCCTCGTCTTCCGCTTCCACGCACGAAATTTTGGTTCCACTCTTACCCTGAGTGTCAGAACCTCGTTGCTTCGTCAACCTTTTACCAGGACACCGTCAACAATGGGTTCTAGGACGTTTGGTCAACGGACGATTGGTCAACGGACGATTGGTCACGGACGATTGGAAGGGGACTGTTGATCAAGGGTCCTTTCGTCAAGAGGACGGTTGATCAAAAATTAAAATTTTTGATATTAGAGACGCTTTTAAAATATGCCAGTTCTCTTATCAGTACAAACCACTGATAAGAGAAATCGACGACCACTAATTATCCCTAGACAGACGAACCGACCGACCAATTAAGCCATTACAAACCAGGCATCTTTACATGCACAGCAATGAAGACTTCGCAAAGCGTAGCCCATATGGCATACGCAAATAAAACAAATAAACAAATATGGAGTGATACGATAGCCTATACGTGAATTTTAGACGCTTTTAAAATATGTCAGTTCTCTTATCAGTACAAACAACTGCACTGGCACAGATATACGATAACCCTTTGAAATGGACGACCACTGATTATCCCTAGACAGACAAACCGAATTTTTGATCGACCGTCCTCTTGACGAAAGGACCCTTGATCAACAGTCCTCTTGACGAACAGTCCGCTTGACCAATCGTCCTTTGACCAATCGTCCGTGATCAACCGTCCGTTCATCAACCGTCCTTTGACCAAACGTCCGCATACCCTTTATTCCAGTCCAACACGTCATTTTGTTTCTTTGTTTATCATATTACTCACACTCTTCAAGGCCCGAGACTCAAGAGAGCTATAACGCAATCAGACGATTAACAATTTGTTAGTCTATCAAATTCATATCTTAAGCATTGAATTCCTCTGTTCTTCAAGTCACAACGTTGTGCAAATAAAAATTTTGTCTGGCATCTAGTTATTCCGAGCTCCGGGTTATATTGTTGGAGAGTGACTGATCACCACCTTCATATTAGCGGTTTGCCCCTTGCTCGCATGATTGTTCCACCAGCTCCGCCAGCTAAATTTTATCAGCTTTCATCCTTAACTCAATGCTTAATTCGATGATTTTGCGGTCTTTACCTATCGTTACGTTTTTTTTTTAAAGAATCAGGACCTCACGCTGCAGCGTGCCAAGGTTACCCTGATCTTCAATTGTGTTTCTGTTTCCAGTTATTGTATACCCTATGCTCTTCATTATTTCATTTCCCCGTTGCTACGTTAATCTGTTACATTTGTAGATGACTTGGTCATTATTATCACCTTACAATCACTCCTCAATGATTTAGCATTTTATGTTTGTTTCCTATCGTTTTTCGCCAGTTTCACTGACACGCGTTATTTTTTCTTAGGATATCACCCTATGTTATCTTTCGTTGTTATTCTGTTATCACTTTGGCGTTGTCTGCGTGGCAGACGCTGTAGCGAATGTATCTGTGTCCCGTCTGTGCAAATGACTCACTTTTTCCCGCATTGCGGTGGCCTGTCCCTATTAGGCCTAGCGGTAAATTTAGCCGGTTACGACAACATGAGAAATCACGACCTAACTTCTTCAGGTTTCACCCGCGTCGCAATCCTTGTCAGTCTGCCAACTCTCAGGATTAACCTGACTTATTTTCTGTTGTCCCGCGTCCCGATTACATTGCTGAATATGATTACCTATATGATTGTGCTTATGCTTACACTTACGAGTCTGCTACGTTTATCGTTTCCGCTTACCGACTGTTCATGCAGTGCTGATGCAGTTGTTTGTTGTTTGTGTATGTTTCTCACGACGCACAGGACGTTGTCCTTGTCGTATGTTTCCGGGAACTATCTTAACTCTCACGTTTTACGTTTTTAGCTCAGTGTGCCCCAGAAGTAGGGTTTCTTCAGTAGCATTTAGACATTTCGAGCATGTATCGTTAACAGGTTTCAGTCAGCTTTGCTTATCGGGAGCTGAGAGACATTGACCAGTGTACAAAGATTTTCCCGTTAAACTATTCGCTATGATTTTGTCTTTTCTTTCACAGTCTACTTTGATCACCGTACCGGTGTTTTCGTTATGTTACAGTAGGCTGACGGTTGCTCAGTTATAAAGTTATCACGTTATCCAGTTATCAGGTTATCTAGTTATCCAGTTGTCAAGTTATGTTCTGACTTTCGTGTTCTTGCTATCAGCTGCGTTGTCACAGGTCTGATTATAGCCGCTTTTTTGTCAAGGCGTCCGATACCATTTCGCTTCGACCCTTGCAGTTAGTTTGGTTGCTGCATTTTTAAATTACGTTAGAAGTTGTTTTTGATGTTTACTATAGCTTTGTCTCTTATCATTTCGCTTGGATTTCAAGATGTGGTTGTTTTCGTTATGTGCCAACAGTAGACCTAGTTATTTGCACTTTTGGCACTGTTGCCAACAAGCCGTGTCGTCCCATCGTGTAGATCATCTTTCGTTGTCTCACACTCCACACTCACGCGCACACGTACACCCACAACTACATAGTACAAACACTATGGCATAAACGTAATCATCTTGCCTATCTTATCTTCTGCGAGAGCCAACCCATCTTTGCTCGTATATATTAACGTGTGACTATATATTATTGACTCCATCTATGGACTGCATTCTACCCAACTGACTACTTGCCCGTATATTTCTATGCTTATAGCCCAAGCTTTAACCAGTCTATAGGTTGAATCTATGTGCAAGCTATACATTTTGTGTGTACCTTAGTTTCTGAGCATCTTTCGTTTTGCAGGATCAGTCGTGTCTGATTTTAATGTTTTGACTGTGTTTTTTTAGTGCCGTGTAAATACGTCCCATTTTTTAGAAGCAACTGTGAGGAAGCATCCTACCCTCCATTGCTGTGTCGTCGAGTCTTTGTCCCGTTATTCAAGCCGCACGCGCTTTGCTGATGTGCGTGGCGAATTCCTAGATTCCCGTGGTCTTACGATTTTATTTGAGTTTTTATTTCTACCATTTTTATTGTCACGCGTTAGTGACTTAGTCAAGTGTTGAAGTTTGATAGCAATTGCTAATATAAAAGTTCGCGCTAAGCTCTAGGTGCAGATAACTTGCTGGCAAGCTATAGTACTGTTGTCGTTCCCATTCTCTCAGCTCCCGGTCGAACAGGTCAACTAGTCGAGTAAGTGAAGTCGGTCGCAGTCATAGCTGCAACGTTCTTATTATGCCAGTCATGTAGTATGGTGCGCTGGTCATCCAGCCAGCCCCGTATATCTTAAAATCCATGGATCCCGTTTCCAGTTCGAATCTGCAATTGAAATATTTTTGTGAAACTTATCCTTTCGTATGCATCGCCTTCTCTCCAGTTTCAGCATTTCGTATGTGTAATTCTTATGTACTCTGCTGTTTCTGCTTTTCGTTTGCTTACTTCTCAATTGTCGCTTATTGCTTTTGTTTTTTCGTTTCTAATACTTGTACTTTCACCGACCACATTTTAGGGGTTTCCCTGTCCCTATTTTCGAACCCTGGAATGCGGTGCATATGTTTCATTCCGATAGAGTTCGAGTCCTATCAGTTGAACGCGTCGTGGTTTTCGGTAGAGCAATATGTCTTCCGGACAGGTTCCTGGCCCATGGCACCGGGGTAGGGGTTTCTTTCGGTTGATTCTGACTGTCCCATCTTTGCAGCCTTAATTGTCGAGAAGCCTCGATGGACCACGTGACCACACCCACGCGGGGAAAATCCATATAAGCCTGGAATTCGGGGTTCGCAGCATTCGGGCAGGAGAGCGCGCCTTGCCCGTATCGCTGCGTGGCTGGTGATTTCTTCTTCTAAATATGGTCAGAGATGTTGTTTTATCATGGTATGTTCATTATAGATTCTCATTTATATTTTATTATTATATTTCAAATTATTGTAACTGAAATGCATTTCCTTCATTAAATAACTTTTATATTTTAATCGTGAAGTTCTCTTCTTCTGGTGGCTAGTCTTCCACAGGTTAGGTAACGTAATGTCTCTTCGAAATGATCACGTAGATGCATTATAATAAGACGACTTAGCCTTGTCATAACTAGTATATTAGTTGTCACATTTAAATCTATCATGACATCTGTATGAGAGTTAGTTTCCTTCCCACATTAGATTAGTTCCCCGTCAGTATAGACTAGAAATAGTCCATATTATAGATTGATCGAATGCAACATCGATTTGTATAGAACAGAGATAGGTCTGCTTATTAAAATGTAATACTTTTTGCATACTGTTGGGCAGATATGGCCAACGAGTAGCCAGTGTACTGAATGCAATATGGGACTAATATGCTGATAATATGGGTCTTTATAATGGCTCTGGCAAGAGAGTTTTGAACCATTTGTAGTTTATACAATCAATCAATCAATCAATCAATTTCGTTCATTCTCAAAAGCAAGTTGACAAGATCGCAACTTGTAACAGACAAGACAATGTATCATAAGTAATAGTACATAAGTAGTTAGGAAATTATGGCTGTATCAGTGTATCATATAAAAACACTGAACCAGCATTGGACCACATTGGATCAACATTTGGCCAGCATTGGTATAGCACCCTTTCACCCTATGGACTAAAGACGACCGAAATTTTTACATCCATAGAGTTCTCTAGAAACGACTGTAAACGACAATAACTTGCTACCCGCCTTAACTTCTTTTCGTGCTATCTGTTTATTAATGTGTAACTTGCTGTAACTCTCTGCGGTTTGTCAGACTGTTCCAATAAACGAATAATAAAATTATACATACATACATGCATACATACATACATACATACAATATGTATGTCATACATACATACATACATGGTTACATACATACATACATACATACATACATACATACATACATACATACATACATACATACATACATACATACATACATACATGCATACATGCATACATACATACATACATACATACATACATACATACATACATACATACATACATACATACATACATACATACATACATACATACATACATACATACATACATACATACATACATATATAAATGGTTACTTGGCTGCTTATGGTTGATCCGGCTTCGCGTACTGTATTATTATTCAGCTTGGATTTACTGCGCGAGATTCAATGTAAGATATCAGATTTTAGTTGCTTCCTGTCGTTTTTGTCCAGAAACAATAAGGTTGGATCGATCGTTAGCAAGGCCAATCTTGGCCAGATGTGTAAGAGTCCGCTGCTTTTATAAGCGTAAGTATGATTCTAGTGATGCTAGTGAGGGATTCCTTTTAATTTAATATGAGAAAGATTTGTATATCTGCTCCGTAGATTACCAAAAGGCCTTTGACAGAATGAACTGGTGCAAACTCACGACAGTACTCAAAAAGATCGGAGTAGACTGGAGTGACAGACGGTTTATGTTATTAGAAACTTGTACATGAGCCAGTCAGTGGTTGCGAGAGTACAGGAAGTCAATTCACTACCTGGAAGTATAGGCAGAGGAGTTAGACAAGGCTGCCCACTACCCTTCTGCTATTGGACACCGAGGCGCTTGAAAATGATGAAAGCCATAAGATTCGCGGTTGACCAGGAAATGTTAGCAGGTACCAATGCCGGGATGCAGAGAATAATGGATGACCGAACAAAATATCTAAAGAATATGGTATGAGGATAAATAGAAAGAAAACAAAGGTGATGGGATTGAGTAAATACGAAGGAAAAACAATAACTATTGTCATCGACGGTGAAGAAATTGTGCAATTACATCAGTTTTGTTATCTTAGAAGTTTATGATTGCAGATGCCGTGACGAGATTAAGTGAAGAATAGCAATGGAAAAGGAAGCATTCGGGAAGACAGGAGAGCTTCTGAGAGAAAAATTGGATGTCGATCTAAAGAAAAGAATGATGAAAAGCCTCATATGGAAAGTGATACTATATAGCTTTGGAACATGGGCCACTGGAAAGGCAGAAAATTGAATGGAGAAGCTGAAGGCATTTTAAATGTGGCTATGGAAAAGATTGGCCAAGTTCAGCCTGAGGGATTACAAAACCAACGAGGAGTTGTTGTATCTGTTGCAAGTGTAGAGATCAATGGACAACACAATAAAGAGGAGACAAATGAACTGGATTGGCCACACACTACATGTACATTAGGGTGGTGCGAAAATATTAAAGTGCGAATTTACAAACGTAATAGTGTTTAAAAGTTTCATTTGGTGAAAGTAAATGACTGTGTAAAATTTTGTTTAATTATTTTGAAGTTCAGAGGTGCCCCAACTGCGTCGTCGAAGTTCGATACCATACCCCTGTTGCTAATGCATTAGAGCCAATTCACATTAACCCATTCCCGCCTGAATTGTTTTTACAGAAAATGAGTAAATTGACGGTACCCATGGTGAAACAACAATTGTCCAACAAGGGTTACAGCTAAGCATATTAAAGTATATATTTTCTGGATCAGCAGACTTCTGGCTCTTAAATGTATATTTTATTGTCAACAAAACTTCATTTATATAGCGGCCTTAGAATGCCAATGCGCAAAACAGTCACCGATACACAAATGGAAAGTGCATTTCTCACAACAGGTCACAAACTTAGCATAATAAAGTATATATTTTCTGAATCAGCAGACTTCTGGCTTTCAAATGTATAATTTATTGTCAAGAAAACTTCATTTATATAGCGGCCATAGAATGCCAAAGAGCAATACAGTCACCCATACACAAATGGAAATTGCATCTTGCAACAAGTCACAACCTTAGCATAATAAAGTATATATTTTCTGAATCAGCAGACTTCTGGCTCTCACATGTAGGTATAATTTATTGTCAACAAAACTTCATTTATATAGCGGCCTTAGAATGCCAATGCGCAAAACAGTCACCGATACACAAATGGAAATTGCATTTCTCGCAACAGGTCACAAACTTAGCATGATAGAGTATGTATTTTCTGCATCAGCAGCTCTCAAATGTATAATTTATTGTAAAGAAAACTTCATTTATATAGCGGCCATAGAATGCCAAAGAGCAATACAGTCACACATACACAAATAGATATTGCATTTCTTGCAATATCTTAGAATGCCAAAGAGCAATACAGTCACCGATACACAAACAGACATTGCATTTCTCGCAACACGTCTTATCATAATAAGGTATATATTTTCTGAATCAGCAGACTTCTGCCTCTCAAATGTACATTTTATTGTGAAAAAACTTCATTTATATAGAGGTCCTAGAATGCCAACGTGCAAAACAGTCAACGATACATAAGTGGACATTGCACTTCTCACAACAGGTCACCGTCTTAGTATCTTTGTATTTCCCAGTCTCTGGATTTTTTGCTTGGCACAGACTCTGCACCTTTGCCTAACATGTGCATTGGATGGAAAATGCTTGCCAAGCAGCCTGGGAATGGGAGCAGGGTGCCTACCAGGACCTGGCACGACAGCATCATCTAGTCGGTTTGCACGCTGTGCAATCAAGTCAGCTGTCAGACTTGCTTACAGCAAGTTGCGGCCTGAAAACCTTCTGAGTCATTTTTCTACTTTTGCCATGCACAAGATTTTGTAGCACATAGCTGTTGAGCACTGCTATCTCACACAGTCTCCAGAACACCCTCTTCCACCACTTCCGCCCGATGCAGTTATAGACTTGTAGCTGGTCATGCAAGTCTACACCACCCATGTGAGTGTTGTAGTCACATATCAGTCTTGGCTTCTGTCTTTCTTCACCATCACTTGACATGGATGGTAAAACATCAATTTCACTGCCATGAAAACTTGAAAGGCAATACACGTCTCGTTTGTCTTGCCAATACACAGCAGTGACTCCATCACAGTGTCGGAACTCTGAAGCACCTCTGTCTAGTTTCAGACTCACCAATTCCTTTGGGAAGTCCTTCCTGTTGCATCTTACTGTTCCAGTAAGATATGTGTCGTCTCTCAGCAGATCTTTCACTAGCTTAGGTGAGGTGTAAAAGTTGTCAGTGTACAACTTGTATCCTTTACAAAGATACGGCTGCATCAAGTCATACACAACACGATATGACAGACCAACCTCAGCAGTACCCTTTTCCCTACCAGTAAATACCTGAAAGTTAGACAAATAACCATTTACACTATCTGTCAAAGCCCATAGTTTTATACCAAACCTCTGGTTTGTTTGGCATGTACTGGATGAAGCTTACCCTGCATCGTGTTCCAATCATCTGTTCATCAATTGAAATATGCTGGTCAGGAATGTTGTGTGTCAAACAACTATAACGAACAGAAGTCAGAATAGGGCGCACTTTGTGAAGCTTGTCATAATCAGGACCAGTGCGGGGTTTCGATAATGTTTGGTCGGAGCAGTGAAAGTACCGCAAAATCTGTGTGAACCGATCGCGTGGCATCACTGTCCTATACCATGGCATCTCAACTGCGGGTTCAGTCGACCAGTAGTCGTGGATTTCTGGCAAGTTAGCAACCCCCATAGCAACTTGTAAACCTAAAAATGCAGAAATTTACTGTCTAGTAACGGGGACCCAAGACATGGTAGATGTCCTGCCTAGATTGCAAAGCATATTTATTGGTTTCATTGACTAAGAGGTCAAGAACAGTGTTACCAAAATACAATCCAAAGAACTCGGCAGGAGCTACACAGCAGCGTGCAGCGTCTGAAGGTCCTGCTGTCCCAGTAAAAGGAATGTCCCTCTTTGAA
Source organism: Allolobophora icterica (assembly GCA_963556255.1). Classification (NCBI taxonomy): domain Eukaryota; kingdom Metazoa; phylum Annelida; class Clitellata; order Crassiclitellata; family Lumbricidae; genus Allolobophora; species Allolobophora icterica. The sequence continues at coordinate 54,959,765 of OY744611.1, read as the reverse complement.
AATGCTGTTTGCCAGTTCCATTGGTCATTTGTTGGTTGGTTTAGCGATGTTCTGCCAAATTCATCACCCGGACGTTGTCCTCCGCGAACACGACCACGACCTTGACCACGACCTCGACCGCAACTGCTTCCCCTCTGATCCTGTTGGCTGTGGAGGAATCTGGAACGGGTGCTGCAGATGTTGCCTAGAAATGGAAAATTATAAATTCTGGATTAGATAGGATGAATGGAGAAAAGAATCATTCATTCTCAATCAGCTGATCAACGGACACACCCATTTTTTCGTGAAACGATTTCCGTTGCATAATTTTGCTTGAATTGGTTTTAAGCAAAAATTTAACAATCTTTGCCCTCTTTCATTTTCTTCTCCATATCCCTGTTTTCCCAGTGCACCTCTCCATGTCAGCCAGTCTTTTCCCACCTTTGCATTCATGTCTCCCATTACGATAGTTAAATCCTGGTTCGGTATTTCTTGCAATGTTTGTTGTAGTGTCTCATAGAATTCGTCCATCTCTTGTTCTGTTGCACTAGACGTTGGTGCGTACACTTGAATTATTGTAGCTTTGCCGCTGGTTGTGTGGAATCTTGCCTTTATCATTCTTGGTCCCATCGTTTTGTAACCAATGAGTGCTTTTACTGCTTCTTTTTTCATTATCATTGCCACTCCCTGTTGATGCCCACCGTCTTGTCTTCCTGAGTATATTATTTTGTATTCGTCTTTGTTTATCTCTCCCTCTCCTGGCCATCGCACCTCCGACAGTCCTATCACGCTCCATCTGACTTTTTCTAGCTGGTGTATAAGTATGTCCAGTTGGCCCACTGCGTACAGAGTTCTTACGTTCCACGTGCCAACACATATCTCCTCCTTTGCGTTGAACAGGTGTTGTCTCTCCCTCTCCTGGCCATCGCACCTCCGACAGTCCTATCACGCTCCATCTGACTTTTTCTAGCTGGTGTATAAGTATGTCCAGTTGCCCACTGCGTACAGAGTTCTTACGTTCCACGTGCCAACACATATCTCCTCCTTTGCGTTGAACAGGTGTTGTCTCTTATTTTGTATTCGTCTTTGTTTATCTCTCCCTCTCCTGGCCATCGCACCTCCGACAGTCCTATCACGCTCCATCTGACTTTTTCCAGCTGGTGTATAAGTATGTCCAGTTGGCCCACTGCGTACAGAGTTCTTACGTTCCACGTGCCAACACATATCTCCTCCTTTGCGTTGAACAGGTGTTGTCTCTGCTCCCGTTCCCGTCCCTGTTGTTTTTGTTTTTGTTTTTGTTTACAGGGTAGCCCTAGTACCACTGCCGGACGCGGATCCCCCTCTTCTATAGAAGAGGGGATCCCGTTAACGTCGTTGCCCACATTTCTTTTTAACTTCATATTCATAAGAGTTTCTTGGTCTCTTTGTCAGGTGGTGACCACTTCTCTCCTGACAGGGTAAGGAGGCCGGTCGGTCTTTGCTGACCTCTTTCGCCCTGAGGTGTCCTTCCAACACCTGCCGCCTGAGTGATTATTGAGTGATTATTGAGTGATTATTGAGTGATTATTGAGTGATTATTGAGTGATTATTGAGTGAGTGATTATTGAATGAGTGAGTGAGTGATTATTGAGTGAGTGAGTGAGTTATTATTGAGTCATTATTGAGTGATTATTGAGTGAGTGAGTGATAATTGAGCGAGTGAGTGAGTGATTATTGAGTGATTATTGAGCCAGCTGTTCGGGGTTGATGGTGAGCCTGTCCGCCTCGCGTAGCGCCCTAGGAGGTACTTCGGAATGAGCCTTCACCCCCGACGGCATAGCCTCACCATGTGTTCCCTTACTTGGCTGTTCACCTCCCCCCCACCGCGGTGGGGTGCAGGTCGGGCTTGGGGGGTGATTACTGAGTGATAATTGAGTGACTATTGAGTGATTATTGAGTGATTATTGTGTGATTATTGAGCGATAATTGAGTGAGTGAGTGGGTGATTATGGAGTGAGTGAGTGAGTTATTATTGAGTGGTTATTGAGTGATTATTGAGTGAGTGAGTGAGTGAGTGATTATTGAGTGAGTGAGTGATTATTTAGCGATTATTGAGTGATTATTGAGTGAGTCAGTGAGTGATCATTGAGTCATTATTGAGTGATTATTGAGTGAGTGAGTGATTATTGAGTGACTATTGAGTGATTATTGAGTGATTATTGAGTGATTATTGAGTGATTATTGAGTGATTATTGAGTGATTATTGAGTGAGTGATTATTGAATGAGTGAGTGAGTGATTATTGAGTGAGTGAGTGAGTTATTATTGAGTGATTATTGAGTGATTATTGAGTGAGTGAGTGATAATTGAGCGAGTGAGTGAGTGATTATTGAGTGATTATTGAGCCAGCTGTTCGGGGTTGATGGTGAGCCTGTCCGCCTCGCGTAGCGCCCTAGGAGGTACTTCGGAATGAGCCTTCACCCCCGACGGCATAGCCTCACCATGTGTTCCCTTACTTGGCTGTTCACCTCCCCCCCACCGCGGTGGGGTGCAGGTCGGGCTTGGGGGGTGATTACTGAGTGATTATTGAGTGACTATTGAGTGATTATTGAGTGATTATTGTGTGATTATTGAGCGATTATTGAGTGAGTGGGTGATTATGGAGTGAGTGAGTGAGTTATTATTGAGTGGTTATTGAGTGATTATTGAGTGAGTGAGTGAGTGAGTGATTATTGAGTGAGTGAGTGATTATTTAGCGATTATTGAGTGATTATTGAGTGAGTCAGTGAGTGATCATTGAGTCATTATTGAGTGATTATTGAGTGAGTGAGTGATTATTGAGTGACTATTGAGTGATTATTGAGTGATTATTGAGCGATTATTGAGTGGTTATTGAGTGATTATTGAGTGAGTGATTATTGAGTGATTATTGAGTGATTACTGAGTGATTATTGAGTAATTATGAAGTGTTTATTGAGTGAGTGATTATTGAGTGCTTATTTAGTGATTATTGAGTGATAATTGAGTGATTATTGAGTGATTATTGAGTGATTATTGAGTGATTATTTAGTGATTATTTAGTGACTATTGAGTCACTATTGAGCGATCAATGAGCGAGTGATCATTGAGTGATTATTGAGTGATTATTGAGTGATTATTGAGTGAGTGATTATAGAGTGAGTGAGTGAGTGAGTGATTATTGAGTGATTATTGAGTGAGTGAGTGATTATTGAGTGATTATTGAGTGATTATTGAGTGATTATTGAGTGATTATTGAATGATTATTGAGTGATTATTGAGTGATTATTGAGTGATTATTGAGTGATTATTGAATGATTATTGAGTGATTATTGAGTGATTAGTGAGTGATTAGTGAGTGATTAGTGAGTGATTATTGATTATTGAGCGATGAATGAGCGAGTGATTATTGAGTGATTATTTAGTGATTATTGAGTGATTATTGAGTGATTATTGAGTGATTATTGAGTGAGTGATTATTGAGTGAGTGAGTGATTATTGAGTGATTACTGAGTGATTATTGAGTGATTATTGAGTGATTATTGAGTGATTATTGAGTGAGTGAGTGAGTATTGAGTGATTATTGAGTGATTATAGAGTGATTATTGAGTGATTATTGAGTGATTATTGAGTGAGTGAGTGAGTGATTATTGAATGAGTGAGTGAGTGATAATTGAGTGAGTGAGTGAGTTATTATTGAGTGATTATTGAGTGATTATTGAGTGATTATTGATTATTGAGTGATTATTGAGGCACGAATGAGCGAGTGATTATTGACTGATTATTTAGTGATTATTGAGTGATTATTGAGTGATTATTGAGTGATTATTGAGTGATTATTGAGTGAGTGATTACTGAGTGAGTGAGTGATTATTGAGTGATTATTGAATGATTATAGAGTGATTATTGAGTGATTATTGAGTGATTATTGAGTGGTTATTGAGTGATTATTGAGCGTGTGATTACTGAGTGATTATTGAGTGATTATTGAGTGATTTTTCAGTGAGTGAGTGAGTGATTATTGAGTGATTATTGAGCGATTATTGAGTGATTACTGAGTGATTACTGAGTGATTATTGAGTGATTATTGAGTGATTATTGAGTGATTATTGAGTGATAATTGAGTGATTATTGAGTGATTATTGAGTGATTATTGAGTGATTATTTAGTGATTATTTGGTGACTATTGAGTGACTATTGAGCGATCAATGAGCGCGTGATCATTGAGTGATTATTGAGTGATTATTGAGTGAGTGATTATAGAGTGAGTGAGTGAGTGAGTGATTATTGAGTGATTATTGAGTGAGTGAGTGATTATTGAGTGATTATTGAGTGATTATTGAGTGAGTGAGTGAGTATTGAGTGATTATTGAGTGATTATAGAGTGATTATTGAGTGATTATTGAGTGATTATTGAGTGAGTGAGTGAGTGAGTGATTATTGAATGAGTGAGTGAGTGATTATTGAGTGAGTGAGTGAGTTATTATTGAGTGTTTATTGAGTGATTATTGAGTGATTATTGATTATTGAGTGATTATTGAGTGACGAATGAGCGAGTGATTATTGACTGATTATTTAGTGATTATTGAGTGATTATTGAGTGATTATTGAGCGATTATTGATTATTGAGTGATTATTGAGTGGTGAATGAGCGAGTGATTATTGAGTGATTATTGAGTGATTATTGAGTGATTATTGAGTGATTATTGAGTGAATATTGACTGAGTGATTATTGAGTGATTATTGAGTGACTATTGAGCGATTATTGAGTGATAATTGAGTGATTATAAAGTGATTATTAAGTGATTATTGAGTGATTATTGAGTGATTATTGAGTGATTATTGAGTGATTATTGAGTGATTATTGAGAGAATATTGACTGAGTGATTATTGAGTGATTATTGAGTGATTATTGAGCGATTATTGAGTGATTATTGAGTGATTATTGAGTGATTATTTAGTGATTATTTGGTGACTATTGAGTGACTATTGAGCGATCAATGAGCGCGTGATCATTGAGTGATTATTGATTGATTATTGAGTGAGTGATTATAGAGTGAGTGAGTGAGTGATTATTGAGTGATTATTGAGTGAGTGAGTGATTATTGAGTGATAATTGAGTGATTATTGAGTGAGTGAGTGAGTATTGAGTGATTATTGAGTGATTATAGAGTGATTATTGAGTGATTATTGAGTGATTATTGAGTGAGTGAGTGAGTGAGTGATTATTGAATGAGTGAGTGAGTGATTATTGAGTGAGTGAGTGAGTTATTATTGAGTGTTTATTGAGTGATTATTGAGTGATTATTGATTATTGAGTGATTATTGAGTGACGAATGAGCGAGTGATTATTGACTGATTATTTAGTGATTATTGAGTGATTATTGAGTGATTATTGAGCGATTATTGATTATTGAGTGATTATTGAGTGGTGAATGAGCGAGTGATTATTGAGTGATTATTGAGTGATTATTGAGTGATTATTGAGTGATTATTGAGTGAATATTGACTGAGTGATTATTGAGTGATTATTGAGTGACTATTGAGCGATTATTGAGTGATAATTGAGTGATTATAAAGTGATTATTAAGTGATTATTGAGTGATTATTGAGTGATTATTGAGTGATTATTGAGTGATTATTGAGTGATTATTGAGAGAATATTGACTGAGTGATTATTGAGTGATGATTGAGTGATTATTGAGTGATTATTGAGTGATTATTGAGTGAATATTGACTGAGTGATTATTGAGTGACTATTGAGTGATAATTGAGTGATTATTGAGTGTTTGTTGAGTGAGTGATTATTGAGTTATTATTGAGTGAGTGATTATTGAGTGATTATTGAGTGATTACTGAGTGACTATTAAGTGTTTATTGAGTGAGTGATTATTGAGTTATTATTGAGTGAGTGATTATTGAGTGATTATTGAGTGATTATTAGTCATTATTGAGTGAATATTGAGTGAGTGTGATTGTTGTGTGAGTGTGATTATTGAGTGATTATTTAGTGATTATTGAGTGATTATTGAGTGGTTATTGAGTGATTATTGAGCGAGTGATTTTTCAGTGAGTGAATGAGTGATTATTGAGTGATTTTTCAGTGAGTGAGTGAGTGATTATTGAGTGATTATTGAGTGAGTGAGTGATTATTGAGTGATAATTAGACATTATTGAGTGATTACTGAGTGACTACTGAGTGAGTATGGAGTGATTATAGAGTGAGTGATTATTGAGTGATTATTGAGTGATTATTAGTCATTATTGAGTGATTATTGAGTGAGTGTGATTGTTGTGTGAGTGTGATTATTGAGTGATTATTTAGTGATTATTGAGTGATTATTGAGTGGTTATTGAGTGATTATTGAGCGAGTGATTTTTCAGTGAGTGAATGAGTGATTATTGAGTGATTTTTCAGTGAGTGAGTGAGTGATTATTGAGTGATTATTGAGTGAGTGAGTGATTATTGAGTGATAATTAGACATTATTGAGTGATTATTGAGTGAGTGTGATTATTGTGTGAGTGTGATTATTGAGTGGTTATTTAGTTATTATTGAGTGATTATTGAGTGGTTATTGAGTGATTATTGAGCGAGTGATTACTGAGTGATTGTTGAGTGATTATTGAGTGATTTTTCAGTGAGTGAGTGAGTGATTATTGAGTGATGATTGAGTGATTATTGAGTGATGATTGAGTGATTATTGAGTGATTATAGAGTGATTATTGGGTGAATATTGACTGAGTGATGAATGAGCGAGTGATTATTGAGTGATTATTTAGTGATTATTGAGTGATTATTGAGTGACTATTGAGTGATTATTGAGTGATTATTGAGTGTTTATTGAGTGAGTGATTATTGAGTTATTATTGAGTGAGTGATTACTGAGTGATTATTTTGTGATTACTGAGTGACTATTGAGTGATTATTGAGTGTTTATTGAGTGAGTGATTATTGAGTTATTATTGAGTGAGTGATTATTGAGTGATTATTGAGTGATTACTGAGTGACTATTGAGTGATTATTGAGTGAGTGATTATTGAGTGATTAATGAGTGATTATTGAGTGAGTGAGATTATTGTGTGAGTGTGATTATTGACTGATTATTTAGTGATTATTGAGTGGTTATTGAGTGATTATTGAGCGAGTGATTACTGAGTGATTATTGAGTGATTATTGAGTGATTTTTCAGTGAGTGATTTAGTGATTATTGAGTGATTATTGAGTGAGTGAGTGATTATTGAGTGATAATTAGACATTATTGAGTGATTATTGAGTGAGTGTGATTATTGTGTGAGTGTGATTAATGAGTGATTATTTAGTGATTATTGAGTGATTATTGAGTGGTTATTGAGTGATTATTGAGCGAGTGATTACTGAGTGATTGTTGAGTGATTATTGAGTGATTTTTCAGTGAGTGAGTGAGTGATTATTGAGTGATTATTGAGTGATGATTGAGTGATTATTGAGTGATTATAGAGTGATTATTGGGTGAATATTGACTGAGTGATTATTGAGTGACTATTGAGTGATTATTGAGTGATTATTGAGTGTTTATTGAGTGAGTGATTATTGAGTTATTATTGAGTGAGTGATTATTGAGTGATTATTGAGTGATTACTGAGTGACTATTGAGTGATTATTGAGTGTTTATTGAGTGATTAATGAGTGATTATTGAGTGAGTGAGTGATTATTGAGTGATTATTAGTCATTATTGAGTGATTATTGAGTGAGTGTGATTATTGTGTGAGTGTGATTATTGACTGATTATTTAGTGATTATTGAGTGGTTATTGAGTGATTATTGAGCGAGTGATTACTGAGTGATTATTGAGTGATTATTGAGTGATTTTTCAGTGAGTGAGTGAGTGGTTATTGAGTGATTATTGAGTGAGTGAGTGATTATTGAGGGATTATTAGTCATTATTGAGTGATTATTGAGTTAGTGTGATTATTGTGTGAGTGTGATTATTGAGTGATTATTTAGTGGTTATTGTGCGAGTGATTATTGAGTGATTATTGAGTGACTATTGAGCGATTATTGAGTGATAATTGAGTGATTATAAAGTGATTATTAAGTGATTATTGAGTGATTATTGAGTGATTATTGAGTGATTATTGAGTGATTATTGAGTGATTATTGAGAGAATATTGACTGAGTGATCATTGAGTGATTATTGAGTGATTATTGAGCGATTATTGAGTGATTATTGAGTGGTTATCGAGTGATTATTGAGTGATGATTGAGTGATTATTGAGTGATTATTGAGTGATTATTGAGTGAATATTGACTGAGTGATTATTGAGTGACTGTTGAGTGATAATTGAGTGATTATTGAGTGATTATTGAGTGAATATTGACTGAGTGATTATTGAGTGACTATTGAGTGATAATTGAGTGATTATTGAGTGTTTGTTGAGTGAGTGATTATTGATTTATTATTGAGTGATTATTGAGTGACTATTGAGTGTTTGTTGAGTGAGTGATTATTGAGTTATTATTGAGTGAGTGATTATTGAGTGATTATTGAGTGATTACTGAGTGACTACTGAGTGAGTATTGAGTGATTATAGAGTGAGTGATTATTGAGTGATTATTGAGTGATTATTGAGTGAGTGAGTGATTATTGAGTGATTATTAGTCATTATTGAGTGATTATTGAGTGAGTGTGATTGTTGTGTGAGTGTGATTATTGAGTGATTATTTAGTGATTATTGAGTGATTATTGAGTGGTTATTGAGTGATTATTGAGCGAGTGATTACTGAGTGATTATTGAGTGATTATTGAGTGATTTTTCAGTGAGTGAGTGAGTGATTATTGAGTGATTATTGAGTGAGTGAGTGATTATTGAGTGATAATTAGACATTATTGAGTGATTATTGAGTGAGTGTGATTATTGTGTGAGTGTGATTATTGAGTGATTATTTAGTGATTATTGAGTGATTATTGAGTGGTTATTGAGTGATTATTGAGCGAGTGATTACTGAGTGATTGTTGAGTGATTATTGAGTGATTTTTCAGTGAGTGAGTGAGTGATTATTGAGTGATTATTGAGTGATTATTGAGTGATGATTGAGTGATTATTGAGTGATTATAGAGTGATTATTGGGTGAATATTGACTGAGTGATTATTGAGTGATTATTGAGTGATTATTGAGCGATTATTGAGTGATTATTGAGTGATTATTGAGTGATTATTGAGCGATTATTGATTATTGAGTGATTATTGAGTGGTGAATGAGCGAGTGATTATTGAGTGATTATTGAGTGATTATTGAGTGATTATTGAGTGATTATTGAGTGATTATTGAGTGATTATTTAGTGATTATTTGGTGACTATTGAGTGACTATTGAGCGATCAATGAGCGCGTGATCATTGAGTGATTATTGATTGATTATTGAGTGAGTGATTATAGAGTGAGTGAGTGAGTGATTATTGAGTGATTATTGAGTGAGTGAGTGATTATTGAGTGATTATTGAGTGATTATTGAGTGAGTGAGTGAGTATTGAGTGATTATTGAGTGATTATAGAGTGATTATTGAGTGATTATTGAGTGATTATTGAGTGAGTGAGTGAGTGAGTGATTATTGAATGAGTGAGTGAGTGATTATTGAGTGAGTGAGTGAGTTATTATTGAGTGTTTATTGAGTGATTATTGAGTGATTATTGATTATTGAGTGATTATTGAGTGACGAATGAGCGAGTGATTATTGACTGATTATTTAGTGATTATTGAGTGATTATTGAGTGATTATTGAGCGATTATTGATTATTGAGTGATTATTGAGTGGTGAATGAGCGAGTGATTATTGAGTGATTATTGAGTGATTATTGAGTGATTATTGAGTGATTATTGAGTGAATATTGACTGAGTGATTATTGAGTGATTATTGAGTGACTATTGAGCGATTATTGAGTGATAATTGAGTGATTATAAAGTGATTATTAAGTGATTATTGAGTGATTATTGAGTGATTATTGAGTGATTATTGAGTGATTATTGAGTGATTATTGAGAGAATATTGACTGAGTGATTATTGAGTGATGATTGAGTGATTATTGAGTGATTATTGAGTGATTATTGAGTGAATATTGACTGAGTGATTATTGAGTGACTATTGAGTGATAATTGAGTGATTATTGAGTGTTTGTTGAGTGAGTGATTATTGAGTTATTATTGAGTGAGTGATTATTGAGTGATTATTGAGTGATTACTGAGTGACTATTAAGTGTTTATTGAGTGAGTGATTATTGAGTTATTATTGAGTGAGTGATTATTGAGTGATTATTGAGTGATTATTAGTCATTATTGAGTGATTATTGAGTGAGTGTGATTGTTGTGTGAGTGTGATTATTGAGTGATTATTTAGTGATTATTGAGTGATTATTGAGTGGTTATTGAGTGATTATTGAGCGAGTGATTTTTCAGTGAGTGAATGAGTGATTATTGAGTGATTTTTCAGTGAGTGAGTGAGTGATTATTGAGTGATTATTGAGTGAGTGAGTGATTATTGAGTGATAATTAGACATTATTGAGTGATTACTGAGTGACTACTGAGTGAGTATGGAGTGATTATAGAGTGAGTGATTATTGAGTGATTATTGAGTGATTATTAGTCATTATTGAGTGATTATTGAGTGAGTGTGATTGTTGTGTGAGTGTGATTATTGAGTGATTATTTAGTGATTATTGAGTGATTATTGAGTGGTTATTGAGTGATTATTGAGCGAGTGATTTTTCAGTGAGTGAATGAGTGATTATTGAGTGATTTTTCAGTGAGTGAGTGAGTGATTATTGAGTGATTATTGAGTGAGTGAGTGATTATTGAGTGATAATTAGACATTATTGAGTGATTATTGAGTGAGTGTGATTATTGTGTGAGTGTGATTATTGAGTGGTTATTTAGTTATTATTGAGTGATTATTGAGTGGTTATTGAGTGATTATTGAGCGAGTGATTACTGAGTGATTGTTGAGTGATTATTGAGTGATTTTTCAGTGAGTGAGTGAGTGATTATTGAGTGATGATTGAGTGATTATTGAGTGATGATTGAGTGATTATTGAGTGATTATAGAGTGATTATTGGGTGAATATTGACTGAGTGATGAATGAGCGAGTGATTATTGAGTGATTATTTAGTGATTATTGAGTGATTATTGAGTGACTATTGAGTGATTATTGAGTGATTATTGAGTGTTTATTGAGTGAGTGATTATTGAGTTATTATTGAGTGAGTGATTACTGAGTGATTATTTAGTGATTACTGAGTGACTATTGAGTGATTATTGAGTGTTCATTGAGTGAGTGATTATTGAGTTATTATTGAGTGAGTGATTATTGAGTGATTATTGAGTGATTACTGAGTGACTATTGAGTGATTATTGAGTGAGTGATTATTGAGTGATTAATGAGTGATTATTGAGTGAGTGAGATTATTGTGTGAGTGTGATTATTGACTGATTATTTAGTGATTATTGAGTGGTTATTGAGTGATTATTGAGCGAGTGATTACTGAGTGATTATTGAGTGATTATTGAGTGATTTTTCAGTGAGTGAGTGAGTGATTATTGAGTGATTATTGAGTGAGTGAGTGATTATTGAGTGATAATTAGACATTATTGAGTGATTATTGAGTGAGTGTGATTATTGTGTGAGTGTGATTAATGAGTGATTATTTAGTGATTATTGAGTGATTATTGAGTGGTTATTGAGTGATTATTGAGCGAGTGATTACTGAGTGATTGTTGAGTGATTATTGAGTGATTTTTCAGTGAGTGAGTGAGTGATTATTGAGTGATTATTGAGTGATTATTGAGTGATGATTGAGTGATTATTGAGTGATTATAGAGTGATTATTGGGTGAATATTGACTGAGTGATTATTGAGTGACTATTGAGTGATTATTGAGTGATTTTTGAGTGTTTATTGAGTGAGTGATTATTGAGTTATTATTGAGTGAGTGATTATTGAGTGATTATTGAGTGATTACTGAGTGACTATTGAGTGATTATTGAGTGAGTGATTATTGAGTGATTAATGAGTGATTATTGAGTGAGTGATTATTAGTCATTATTGAGTGATTATTGAGTGAGTGTGATTATTGTGTGAGTGTGATTATTGACTGATTATTTAGTGATTATTGAGTGGTTATTGAGTGATTATTGAGCGAGTGATTACTGAGTGATTATTGAGTGATTATTGAGTGATTTTTCAGTGAGTGAGTGAGTGGTTATTGAGTGATTATTGAGTGAGTGAGTGATTATTGAGGGTTTATTAGTCATTATTGAGTGATTATTGAGTTAGTGTGATTATTGTGTGAGTGTGATTATTGAGTGATTATTTAGTGGTTATTGAGCGAGTGATTATTGAGTGATTATTGAGTGACTATTGAGCGATTATTGAGTGATAATTGAGTGATTATAAAGTGATTATTAAGTGATTATTGAGTGATTATTGAGTGATTATTGAGTGATTATTGAGTGATTATTGAGTGATTATTGAGAGAATATTGACTGAGTGATCATTGAGTGATTATTGAGTGATTATTGAGCGATTATTGAGTGATTATTGAGTGGTTATCGAGTGATTATTGAGTGATGATTGAGTGATTATTGAGTGATTATTGAGTGATTATTGAGTGAATATTGACTGAGTGATTATTGAGTGACTATTGAGTGATAATTGAGTGATTATTGAGTGATTATTGAGTGAATATTGACTGAGTGATTATTGAGTGACTATTGAGTGATAATTGAGTGATTATTGAGTGTTTGTTGAGTGAGTGATTATTGATTTATTATTGAGTGATTACTGAGTGACTATTGAGTGTTTATTGAGTGAGTGATTATTGAGTTATTATTGAGTGAGTGATTATTGAGTGATTATTGAGTGATTACTGAGTGACTACTGAGTGAGTATTGAGTGATTATAGAGTGAGTGATTATTGAGTGATTATTGAGTGATTATTGAGTGAGTGAGTGATTATTGAGTGATTATTAGACATTATTGAGTGATTATTGAGTGAGTGTGATTATTGTGTGAGTGTGATTATTGAGTGATTATTAGACATTATTGAGTGATTATTGAGTGAGTGTGATTATTGTGTGAGTGTGATTATTGAGTGATTATTTAGTGATTATTGAGTGATTATTGAGTGGTTATTGAGTGATTATTGAGCGAGTGATTACTGAGTGATTGTTGAGTGATTATTGAGTGATTTTTCAGTGAGTGAGTGAGTGATTATTGAGTGATTATTGAGTGATGATTGAGTGATTATTGAGTGATTATAGAGTGATTATTGGGTGAATATTGACTGAGTGATTATTGAGTGACTATTGAGTGATTATTGAGTGATTATTGAGTGTTTATTGAGTGAGTGATTATTGAGTTATTATTGAGTGAGTGATTATTGAGTGATTATTGAGTGATTACTGAGTGACTATTGAGTGATTATTGAGTGTTTATTGAGTGATTAATGAGTGATTATTGAGTGAGTGAGTGATTATTGAGTGATTATTAGTCATTATTGAGTGATTATTGAGTGAGTGTGATTATTGTGTGAGTGTGATTATTGACTGATTATTTAGTGATTATTGAGTGGTTATTGAGTGATTATTGAGCGAGTGATTACTGAGTGATTATTGAGTGATTATTGAGTGATTTTTCAGTGAGTGAGTGAGTGGTTATTGAGTGATTATTGAGTGAGTGAGTGATTATTGAGGGATTATTAGTCATTATTGAGTGATTATTGAGTTAGTGTGATTATTGTGTGAGTGTGATTATTGAGTGATTATTTAGTGGTTATTGGGCGAGTGATTATTGAGTGATTATTGAGTGACTATTGAGCGATTATTGAGTGATAATTGAGTGATTATAAAGTGATTATTAAGTGATTATTGAGTGATTATTGAGTGATTATTGAGTGATTATTGAGTGATTATTGAGTGATTATTGAGAGAATATTGACTGAGTGATCATTGAGTGATTATTGAGTGATTATTGAGCGATTATTGAGTGATTATTGAGTGGTTATCGAGTGATTATTGAGTGATGATTGAGTGATTATTGAGTGATTATTGAGTGATTATTGAGTGAATATTGACTGAGTGATTATTGAGTGACTGTTGAGTGATAATTGAGTGATTATTGAGTGATTATTGAGTGAATATTGACTGAGTGATTATTGAGTGACTATTGAGTGATAATTGAGTGATTATTGAGTGTTTGTTGAGTGAGTGATTATTGATTTATTATTGAGTGATTACTGAGTGACTATTGAGTGTTTGTTGAGTGAGTGATTATTGAGTTATTATTGAGTGAGTGATTATTGAGTGATTATTGAGTGATTACTGAGTGACTACTGAGTGAGTATTGAGTGATTATAGAGTGAGTGATTATTGAGTGATTATTGAGTGATTATTGAGTGAGTGAGTGATTATTGAGTGATTATTAGTCATTATTGAGTGATTATTGAGTGAGTGTGATTGTTGTGTGAGTGTGATTATTGAGTGATTATTTAGTGATTATTGAGTGATTATTGAGTGGTTATTGAGTGATTATTGAGCGAGTGATTACTGAGTGATTATTGAGTGATTATTGAGTGATTTTTCAGTGAGTGAGTGAGTGATTATTGAGTGATTATTGAGTGAGTGAGTGATTATTGAGTGATAATTAGACATTATTGAGTGATTATTGAGTGAGTGTGATTATTGTGTGAGTGTGATTATTGAGTGATTATTTAGTGATTATTGAGTGATTATTGAGTGGTTATTGAGTGATTATTGAGCGAGTGATTACTGAGTGATTGTTGAGTGATTATTGAGTGATTTTTCAGTGAGTGAGTGAGTGATTATTGAGTGATTATTGAGTGATTATTGAGTGATGATTGAGTGATTATTGAGTGATTATAGAGTGATTATTGGGTGAATATTGACTGAGTGATTATTGAGTGACTATTGAGTGATTATTGAGTGATTATTTAGTGTTTATTGAGTGAGTGATTATTGAGTTATTATTGAGTGAGTGATTATTGAGTGATTATTGAGTGATTACTGAGTGACTATTGATTGATTATTGAGTGTTTATTGAGTGAGTGATTATTGAGTTATTATTGAGTGAGTGATTATTGAGTGATTACTGAGTGATTACTGAGTGACTATTGAGTGATTATTGAGTGAGTGATTACTGAGTGATTAATGAGTGATTATTGAGTGAGTGAGTGATTATTGAGTGAATATTAGTCATTATTGAGTGATTATTGAGTGATTGTGCTTATTGTGTGAGTGTGATTATTTAGTGATTATTGAGTGGTTATTGAGTGATTATTGAGCGAGTGATTACTGAGTGATTATTGAGTGATTATTGAGTGATTTTTCAGTGAGTGAGTGATTATTGAGTGATTATTGAGTGAGTGAGTGATTATTGAGTGATTATTAGTCATTATTGAGTGATTATTGAGTTAGTGTGATTATTGTGTGAGTGTGATTATTGAGTGATTATTTAGTGGTTATTGAGTGATTATTGAGCGAGTGATTACTGAGTGATTATTAAGTGATTATTGAGTGATTTTTAAGTGATTATTAAGTGACTATTGAGTGGTTATTGAGTGATTATTGAGTGAGTGATTATTGAGTGATTATTGAGTGATTACTGAGTGACTATTGAGTGATTATTGAGTGTTTATTGAGTGATTATTGAGTGATTATTAAGTGATTATTAAGTGATTATTGAGTGGTTATTAAGTGATTATTGAGTGAGTGATTATTGAGTGATTATTGAGTGATTACTGAGTGACTTTTGAGAGATTATTGAGTGTTTATTGAGTGAGTGATTATTGAGTTATTATTGAGTCAGTGATTATTGAGTGATTATTGAGTGATTATTGAGTGAGTGAGTGATTATTGAGTGATTATTCAGTCATTATTGAGTGATTATTGAGCGAGTGTGATGATTGAGTGAGCTTATTATTGAGTGATTATTTAGTGATTATTGAGTGATTATTGAGTGATTATTTAGTGATTATTGAGTGACTATTGAGTGATTATTGAGTGATTATCGAGTGAGTGATTATTGAGTGACTATTGAGTGATAATTGAGCGAGTGAGTGAGTGATTATTGAGTGATTATTGAGTGGTTATCGAGTGATTTTTGAGTGATTACTGAGTGATTATTGAGTGATAATTGAGTGATTATTGAGTGATTATTGAGTGATTATTGAGTGATTATTGAGTGTTTATTGAGTGAGTGATTATTGAGTTATTATTGAGCGATTATTGAGTGAGTGAGTGATTATTGAGTGATTATTAGTCATTATTGAGTGATTATTGAGTGGTTATTGAGTGATTATTGAGCGAGTGATTACTGAGTGATTATTGAGTGATTTTTCAGTGAGTGAGTGAGTGATTATTGAGTGATTATTGAGTGATTATTGAGCGATTATTAAGTGATTATTAAGTGATAACTGAGTGATTTATGAGTGATTATTGAGTGAATATTGACTGAGTGATTATTGAGTGACTATTGAATGATTATTGAGTGATTATTGAGTGATTATTGAGTGATTATTGAGTGAGTGGTTATTGAGTGAGTGAGTGAGTGAGTGAGTGATTCTTGAGTGATTATTGGGTGATAATTGAGTGATTATTAAGTGATTATTGAGTGGTTATTGATTATTGAGTGATTATTGAGTGATGAATGAGCGAGTGATTATTGACTGATTATTTAGTGATTATTGAGTTATTATTGAGTGATTATTGAGCGATTATTTAGTGGATATTGACTGAGTGATAATTGAGTGATTATTGAGTGATTATTGAGTGAGTGATTGAGCGAGTGAGTAAGTGATTATTGAGTGATTATTGAGTGGTTATTGAGTGATTATTGAGTGATTAGTGAGTGAGTGATTATTGAGTGAGTGAGTGAGTGAGTGAGTGAGTGAGTGATTATTGAGTGATTATTGAGTGATTATTGAGTGATTATTGAGTGATTATTGTGTGGTTATTGGGTGAGTGATTATTGAGTGATTATTGAGTGATTAGTGTGTGAGTGATTATTGAGTGAGTGAGTGAGTGAGTGAGTGATTATTGAGTGATTATTGAGTGATAACTGAGTGATTATTAAGTGATTATTAAGTGATTATTGAGTGATTATTGAGTGATTATTGAGTGATTATTGATTATTGAGTGATTATTGAGTGATTATTGAGTGAGTGATTGAGCGAGTGAGTAAGTGATTATTGAGTGATTATTGAGTGATTATTGAGTGATTATTGAGTGATTATTGAGTGATTATTGTGTGGTTATTGGGTGAGTGATTATTGAGTGATTATTGAGTGATTAGTGAGTGAGTGATTATTGCGTGAGTGAGTGAGTGAGTGAGTGATTATTGAGTGATTATTGAGTGATAACTGAGTGATTATTAAGTGATAATTGAGTGATTATTGAGTGATTATTGAGTGATTATTGAGTGGTTATTGAGTGATTATTGAGTAGTTATCGAGTGATTATTGACTGATTACTGAGTGATTATTGAGTGATAATGGAGTGATTATTGAGTGATTATTGAGTGATTATTGAGTGATTATTGAGTGAATACTGACTGATTGATTATTGAGTGACTATTGACTGATTATTGAGTGATGATTGAGTGATTATTGAGTGAGTGATTATTGAGTGATTATTGAGTGATTATTGAGTGATTATTTAGTGATTATTGAGTGATTATTGAGTGATTATTGAGTTATTATTGTGTGGTTATTGGGTGAGTGATTATTGAGTGATTATTGAGTGATTAGTGAGTGAGTGATTATTGAGTGAGTGAGTGAGTGAGTAATTATTGAGTGATTATTGAGTGATTATTGAGCGATTATTGAGTGATTATTGAGTGGTTATCGAGTGATTATTGAGTGATTACTGAGTGATTATTGAGTGATAATTGAGTGATTATTGAGTGATTATTGAGTGATTATTGACTATTGAGTGATTATTCAGTGATGATTGAGTGATTATTGAGTGATTATTAAGTGATTATTGAGTGATTATTGAGTGATTAGTGAGTGAATATTGACTGAGTGATTACTGAGTGACTATTGAATGATTATTGAGTGATTATTGAGTGATTATTGAGTGATTATTGAGTGATTATTGAGTGTTTATTGAGTGAGTGATTATTGAGTTATTATTGAGTGATTATTGAGTGAGTGAGTGATTATTGAGTGATTATTAGTCATTATTGAGTGATTATTGAGTGGTTATTGAGAGAATATTGACTGAGTGATCATTGAGTGATTATTGAGTGAGTGAGTGATTATTGAGTGATAATTAGACATTATTGAGTGATTATTGAGTGAGTGTGATTATTGTGTGAGTGTGATTAATGAGTGATTATTTAGTGATTATTGAGTGATTATTGAGTGGTTATTGAGTGATTATTGAGCGAGTGATTACTGAGTGATTGTTGAGTGATTATTGAGTGATTTTTCAGTGAGTGAGTGAGTGATTATTGAGTGATTATTGAGTGATTATTGAGTGATGATTGAGTGATTATTGAGTGATTATAGAGTGATTATTGGGTGAATATTGACTGAGTGATTATTGAGTGACTATTGAGTGATTATTGAGTGATTTTTGAGTGTTTATTGAGTGAGTGATTATTGAGTTATTATTGAGTGAGTGATTATTGAGTGATTATTGAGTGATTACTGAGTGACTATTGAGTGATTATTGAGTGAGTGATTATTGAGTGATTAATGAGTGATTATTGAGTGAGTGATTATTAGTCATTATTGAGTGATTATTGAGTGAGTGTGATTATTGTGTGAGTGTGATTATTGACTGATTATTTAGTGATTATTGAGTGGTTATTGAGTGATTATTGAGCGAGTGATTACTGAGTGATTATTGAGTGATTATTGAGTGATTTTTCAGTGAGTGAGTGAGTGGTTATTGAGTGATTATTGAGTGAGTGAGTGATTATTGAGGGTTTATTAGTCATTATTGAGTGATTATTGAGTTAGTGTGATTATTGTGTGAGTGTGATTATTGAGTGATTATTTAGTGGTTATTGAGCGAGTGATTATTGAGTGATTATTGAGTGACTATTGAGCGATTATTGAGTGATAATTGAGTGATTATAAAGTGATTATTAAGTGATTATTGAGTGATTATTGAGTGATTATTGAGTGATTATTGAGTGATTATTGAGTGATTATTGAGAGAATATTGACTGAGTGATCATTGAGTGATTATTGAGTGATTATTGAGCGATTATTGAGTGATTATTGAGTGGTTATCGAGTGATTATTGAGTGATGATTGAGTGATTATTGAGTGATTATTGAGTGATTATTGAGTGAATATTGACTGAGTGATTATTGAGTGACTATTGAGTGATAATTGAGTGATTATTGAGTGATTATTGAGTGAATATTGACTGAGTGATTATTGAGTGACTATTGAGTGATAATTGAGTGATTATTGAGTGTTTGTTGAGTGAGTGATTATTGATTTATTATTGAGTGATTACTGAGTGACTATTGAGTGTTTATTGAGTGAGTGATTATTGAGTTATTATTGAGTGAGTGATTATTGAGTGATTATTGAGTGATTACTGAGTGACTACTGAGTGAGTATTGAGTGATTATAGAGTGAGTGATTATTGAGTGATTATTGAGTGATTATTGAGTGAGTGAGTGATTATTGAGTGATTATTAGACATTATTGAGTGATTATTGAGTGAGTGTGATTATTGTGTGAGTGTGATTATTGAGTGATTATTAGACATTATTGAGTGATTATTGAGTGAGTGTGATTATTGTGTGAGTGTGATTATTGAGTGATTATTTAGTGATTATTGAGTGATTATTGAGTGGTTATTGAGTGATTATTGAGCGAGTGATTACTGAGTGATTGTTGAGTGATTATTGAGTGATTTTTCAGTGAGTGAGTGAGTGATTATTGAGTGATTATTGAGTGATGATTGAGTGATTATTGAGTGATTATAGAGTGATTATTGGGTGAATATTGACTGAGTGATTATTGAGTGACTATTGAGTGATTATTGAGTGATTATTGAGTGTTTATTGAGTGAGTGATTATTGAGTTATTATTGAGTGAGTGATTATTGAGTGATTATTGAGTGATTACTGAGTGACTATTGAGTGATTATTGAGTGTTTATTGAGTGATTAATGAGTGATTATTGAGTGAGTGAGTGATTATTGAGTGATTATTAGTCATTATTGAGTGATTATTGAGTGAGTGTGATTATTGTGTGAGTGTGATTATTGACTGATTATTTAGTGATTATTGAGTGGTTATTGAGTGATTATTGAGCGAGTGATTACTGAGTGATTATTGAGTGATTATTGAGTGATTTTTCAGTGAGTGAGTGAGTGGTTATTGAGTGATTATTGAGTGAGTGAGTGATTATTGAGGGATTATTAGTCATTATTGAGTGATTATTGAGTTAGTGTGATTATTGTGTGAGTGTGATTATTGAGTGATTATTTAGTGGTTATTGGGCGAGTGATTATTGAGTGATTATTGAGTGACTATTGAGCGATTATTGAGTGATAATTGAGTGATTATAAAGTGATTATTAAGTGATTATTGAGTGATTATTGAGTGATTATTGAGTGATTATTGAGTGATTATTGAGTGATTATTGAGAGAATATTGACTGAGTGATCATTGAGTGATTATTGAGTGATTATTGAGCGATTATTGAGTGATTATTGAGTGGTTATCGAGTGATTATTGAGTGATGATTGAGTGATTATTGAGTGATTATTGAGTGATTATTGAGTGAATATTGACTGAGTGATTATTGAGTGACTGTTGAGTGATAATTGAGTGATTATTGAGTGATTATTGAGTGAATATTGACTGAGTGATTATTGAGTGACTATTGAGTGATAATTGAGTGATTATTGAGTGTTTGTTGAGTGAGTGATTATTGATTTATTATTGAGTGATTACTGAGTGACTATTGAGTGTTTGTTGAGTGAGTGATTATTGAGTTATTATTGAGTGAGTGATTATTGAGTGATTATTGAGTGATTACTGAGTGACTACTGAGTGAGTATTGAGTGATTATAGAGTGAGTGATTATTGAGTGATTATTGAGTGATTATTGAGTGAGTGAGTGATTATTGAGTGATTATTAGTCATTATTGAGTGATTATTGAGTGAGTGTGATTGTTGTGTGAGTGTGATTATTGAGTGATTATTTAGTGATTATTGAGTGATTATTGAGTGGTTATTGAGTGATTATTGAGCGAGTGATTACTGAGTGATTATTGAGTGATTATTGAGTGATTTTTCAGTGAGTGAGTGAGTGATTATTGAGTGATTATTGAGTGAGTGAGTGATTATTGAGTGATAATTAGACATTATTGAGTGATTATTGAGTGAGTGTGATTATTGTGTGAGTGTGATTATTGAGTGATTATTTAGTGATTATTGAGTGATTATTGAGTGGTTATTGAGTGATTATTGAGCGAGTGATTACTGAGTGATTGTTGAGTGATTATTGAGTGATTTTTCAGTGAGTGAGTGAGTGATTATTGAGTGATTATTGAGTGATTATTGAGTGATGATTGAGTGATTATTGAGTGATTATAGAGTGATTATTGGGTGAATATTGACTGAGTGATTATTGAGTGACTATTGAGTGATTATTGAGTGATTATTTAGTGTTTATTGAGTGAGTGATTATTGAGTTATTATTGAGTGAGTGATTATTGAGTGATTATTGAGTGATTACTGAGTGACTATTGATTGATTATTGAGTGTTTATTGAGTGAGTGATTATTGAGTTATTATTGAGTGAGTGATTATTGAGTGATTACTGAGTGATTACTGAGTGACTATTGAGTGATTATTGAGTGAGTGATTACTGAGTGATTAATGAGTGATTATTGAGTGAGTGAGTGATTATTGAGTGAATATTAGTCATTATTGAGTGATTATTGAGTGATTGTGCTTATTGTGTGAGTGTGATTATTTAGTGATTATTGAGTGGTTATTGAGTGATTATTGAGCGAGTGATTACTGAGTGATTATTGAGTGATTATTGAGTGATTTTTCAGTGAGTGAGTGATTATTGAGTGATTATTGAGTGAGTGAGTGATTATTGAGTGATTATTAGTCATTATTGAGTGATTATTGAGTTAGTGTGATTATTGTGTGAGTGTGATTATTGAGTGATTATTTAGTGGTTATTGAGTGATTATTGAGCGAGTGATTACTGAGTGATTATTAAGTGATTATTGAGTGATTTTTAAGTGATTATTAAGTGACTATTGAGTGGTTATTGAGTGATTATTGAGTGAGTGATTATTGAGTGATTATTGAGTGATTACTGAGTGACTATTGAGTGATTATTGAGTGTTTATTGAGTGATTATTGAGTGATTATTAAGTGATTATTAAGTGATTATTGAGTGGTTATTAAGTGATTATTGAGTGAGTGATTATTGAGTGATTATTGAGTGATTACTGAGTGACTTTTGAGAGATTATTGAGTGTTTATTGAGTGAGTGATTATTGAGTTATTATTGAGTCAGTGATTATTGAGTGATTATTGAGTGATTATTGAGTGAGTGAGTGATTATTGAGTGATTATTCAGTCATTATTGAGTGATTATTGAGCGAGTGTGATGATTGAGTGAGCTTATTATTGAGTGATTATTTAGTGATTATTGAGTGATTATTGAGTGATTATTTAGTGATTATTGAGTGACTATTGAGTGATTATTGAGTGATTATCGAGTGAGTGATTATTGAGTGACTATTGAGTGATAATTGAGCGAGTGAGTGAGTGATTATTGAGTGATTATTGAGTGGTTATCGAGTGATTTTTGAGTGATTACTGAGTGATTATTGAGTGATAATTGAGTGATTATTGAGTGATTATTGAGTGATTATTGAGTGATTATTGAGTGTTTATTGAGTGAGTGATTATTGAGTTATTATTGAGCGATTATTGAGTGAGTGAGTGATTATTGAGTGATTATTAGTCATTATTGAGTGATTATTGAGTGGTTATTGAGTGATTATTGAGCGAGTGATTACTGAGTGATTATTGAGTGATTTTTCAGTGAGTGAGTGAGTGATTATTGAGTGATTATTGAGTGATTATTGAGCGATTATTAAGTGATTATTAAGTGATAACTGAGTGATTTATGAGTGATTATTGAGTGAATATTGACTGAGTGATTATTGAGTGACTATTGAATGATTATTGAGTGATTATTGAGTGATTATTGAGTGATTATTGAGTGAGTGGTTATTGAGTGAGTGAGTGAGTGAGTGAGTGATTCTTGAGTGATTATTGGGTGATAATTGAGTGATTATTAAGTGATTATTGAGTGGTTATTGATTATTGAGTGATTATTGAGTGATGAATGAGCGAGTGATTATTGACTGATTATTTAGTGATTATTGAGTTATTATTGAGTGATTATTGAGCGATTATTTAGTGGATATTGACTGAGTGATAATTGAGTGATTATTGAGTGATTATTGAGTGAGTGATTGAGCGAGTGAGTAAGTGATTATTGAGTGATTATTGAGTGGTTATTGAGTGATTATTGAGTGATTAGTGAGTGAGTGATTATTGAGTGAGTGAGTGAGTGAGTGAGTGAGTGAGTGATTATTGAGTGATTATTGAGTGATTATTGAGTGATTATTGAGTGATTATTGTGTGGTTATTGGGTGAGTGATTATTGAGTGATTATTGAGTGATTAGTGTGTGAGTGATTATTGAGTGAGTGAGTGAGTGAGTGAGTGATTATTGAGTGATTATTGAGTGATAACTGAGTGATTATTAAGTGATTATTAAGTGATTATTGAGTGATTATTGAGTGATTATTGAGTGATTATTGATTATTGAGTGATTATTGAGTGATTATTGAGTGAGTGATTGAGCGAGTGAGTAAGTGATTATTGAGTGATTATTGAGTGATTATTGAGTGATTATTGAGTGATTATTGAGTGATTATTGTGTGGTTATTGGGTGAGTGATTATTGAGTGATTATTGAGTGATTAGTGAGTGAGTGATTATTGCGTGAGTGAGTGAGTGAGTGAGTGATTATTGAGTGATTATTGAGTGATAACTGAGTGATTATTAAGTGATAATTGAGTGATTATTGAGTGATTATTGAGTGATTATTGAGTGGTTATTGAGTGATTATTGAGTAGTTATCGAGTGATTATTGACTGATTACTGAGTGATTATTGAGTGATAATGGAGTGATTATTGAGTGATTATTGAGTGATTATTGAGTGATTATTGAGTGAATACTGACTGATTGATTATTGAGTGACTATTGACTGATTATTGAGTGATGATTGAGTGATTATTGAGTGAGTGATTATTGAGTGATTATTGAGTGATTATTGAGTGATTATTTAGTGATTATTGAGTGATTATTGAGTGATTATTGAGTTATTATTGTGTGGTTATTGGGTGAGTGATTATTGAGTGATTATTGAGTGATTAGTGAGTGAGTGATTATTGAGTGAGTGAGTGAGTGAGTAATTATTGAGTGATTATTGAGTGATTATTGAGCGATTATTGAGTGATTATTGAGTGGTTATCGAGTGATTATTGAGTGATTACTGAGTGATTATTGAGTGATAATTGAGTGATTATTGAGTGATTATTGAGTGATTATTGACTATTGAGTGATTATTCAGTGATGATTGAGTGATTATTGAGTGATTATTAAGTGATTATTGAGTGATTATTGAGTGATTAGTGAGTGAATATTGACTGAGTGATTACTGAGTGACTATTGAATGATTATTGAGTGATTATTGAGTGATTATTGAGTGATTATTGAGTGATTATTGAGTGTTTATTGAGTGAGTGATTATTGAGTTATTATTGAGTGATTATTGAGTGAGTGAGTGATTATTGAGTGATTATTAGTCATTATTGAGTGATTATTGAGTGGTTATTGAGTGATTATTGAGCGAGTGATTACTGAGTGATTATTGAGTGATTTTTCAGTGAGTGAGGGAGTGATTATTGAGTGATTATTGAGTGATTATTGAGCGATTATTAAGTGATTATTAAGTGATTATTGAGTGATTATTGAGTGATTATTGAGTGAACATTGACTGAGTGATTATTGAGTGACTATTGAATGATTATTGAGTGATTATTGAGTGATTATTGAGTGACTATTGAGTGAGTGATTATTGAGTGAGTGAGTGAGTGATTATTGAGTGATTATTGAGTGATAATTGAGTGATTATTAAGTGATTATTGAGTGATTATTGATTATTGAGTGATTATTGAGTGATGAATGAGCGAGTGATTATTGACTGATTATTTAGTGATTATTGTGTTATTATTGAGTGATTAATGAGCGATTATTGAGTGAATATTGACTGAGTGATTATTGAGTGATTATTGAGTGATTATTGAGCGATTATTGAGTGATTATTGAGTGGTTATCGAGTGATTTAGTGATAATTGAGTGACTATTGAGTCATTATTGAGTGATTATTGAGTGATTATTGAGTGAATATTGAGTGTTTATTGAGTGAGTGATTATTGAGTTATTATTGAGTGATTATTGAGTGAGTGGGTGATTATTGAGTGATTATTAGTCATTATTGAGTGATTATTGAGTGGTTATTGAGTGATTATTGAGCGAGTGATTACTGAGTGATTATTGAGTGATTTTTCAGTGAGTGAGTGAGTGATTATTGAGTGATTATTGAGTGATTATTGAGCGATTATTGAGTGATTATTGAGTTGTTATCGAGTGATTATTGAGTGATTATTGAGTGAATATTGACTGATTGATTATTGAGTGACTATTGAGTGATTATTGAGTGATTATTGAGTGATTATTGAGTGATAATTAAGTGATTATTAAGTGATTATTGAGTGGTTATTGAGTGATTATTGAGTGAGTGATTATTGAGTGATTATTGAGTGATTATTGAGTGATTTTTGAGCGATTATTGAGTGATTATTGAGTGGTTATCGAGTGATTATTGAGTGATTACTGAGTGAATATTGACTGATTGATTATTGAGTGACTATTGAGTGATTATTGAGTGATGATTGAGTGATTATTGAGTGATTATTAAGTGATTATTGAGTGATTATTGAGTGATTATTGAGTGAATATTGACTGAGTGATTATTGAGTGACTATTGAATGATCATTGAGTGATTATTGAGTGATTATTGAGTGATTATTGAGTGATTATTGAGTGTTTATTGAGTGAGTGATTATTGAGTTATTATTGAGTGATTATTGAGTGAGTGAGTGATTATTGAGATATTATTAGTCATTATTGAGTGATTATTGAGTGGTTATTGAGTGATTATTGAGCGAGTGATTACTGAGTGATTATTGAGTGATTTTTCAGTGAGTGAGTGAGTGATTATTGAGTGATTATTGAGTGATTATTGAGCGATTATTGAGTGATTATTGAGTGGTTATCGAGTGATTATTGAGTGATTACTGAGTGATTATTGAGTGATAATTGAGTGATTATTGAGTGATTATTGAGTGATTATTGAGTAATTATTGAGTGAATATTGACTGATTGATTATTGAGTGACTATTGAGTGATTATTGAGTGATGATTGAGTGATTATTGAGTGATTATTAAGTGATTATTAAGTGATTATTGAGTGCTTATTGAGTGATTATTGAGTGAGTGATTATTGAGTGATTATTGAGAGATTATTGAGTGATTATTGAGTGATTATTTAGTGATTATTGAGTGATTATTGAGTGATTATTGAGTGATTATTGATTATTGAGTGATTATTGAGTGATGAATGAGCGAGTGATTATTGACTGATTATTTAGTGATTATTGAGTGATTATTGAGTGATTATTGAGTGATTATTGAGTGAGTATTGACTGAGTGATTATTGAGTGATTATTGAGTGACTATTGAGCGATTATTGAGTGATAATTGAGTGATTTTTAAGTGATTATTAAGTGATTATTGAGTGATTTTTGAGTGATTATTGAGTGAGTGATTATTGGGTGATTATTGAGTGATTATTGAGTGGTTATTCTTTCTTCTCTTCCATCAGTTTCCCGACGATGAGGCTCTTATGAAGTTTCTCCATAGTGTTCTGTCTCTGACAGTTTCACGCACCATGCTTTAAAGTCCGTGCCTTTGTTCTTCAATTCTTCCTTGACATTGTCCATCAACGTTTTTCGCGGTCTTCCTCTACTTCTCTCTCCCTCGATCTGTCCATGTAGGGCTGCGACTGGTAATCTGCTGTTATCCATCCTTTCTACATGGCCAAACCACTCTAGTCTTCTTTTTTGTATCTTTTCTACTACGGTTACCACTGCACCCAACTCTTTCCTTGTTGTTGCATTTCTGATTTTTTCTCTTTTACTTCTGCCCCTGATTCTCCTCAGCCAACTCATCTCTACTACCAATAGTCTTCTTTCATCTTCTTTCTTCAAGCACCATCATTCTTATCCATATAGCAACACTGGTTCCACCAAGGCATGGTATAGTTTCATTTTGGTTCCGATGGATATGTTTTTTGTCTTCCACATTTTGTTCAATCCCCCGAACGCTGCGCAGGCCAATCCACATCTTCTTTTGATGTCTTCTGTGCAGTTGCCATCTTCCGTTATCACTCCTCCTAGGTATACGATTTTCGTGACTTGCTCTAGTGTTGCGTCTCCTATCTTTACATTTATCTCCTCGTGTTGTTTTCCAATTGTCATGGTTTTTGTTTTTCCTACGTTTATTCCAAGTCCAAATCTCTTGCTGGTGCTGTCTACTCGATCTGTAAGCTCTTGTAGATTCTTGCTTGTGTTGGCTATTAAATCGACATCATCGGCAAATCGTAGATTGTCTGTTACTCGTCCGTTGATGTTTATGCCTACTTCCTCTCGTCCCTTTGCAAGTCTCATCACCATCTTCAGTAGCAGGTTTAATAAGTCTGATGACATTCCGCATCCTTGTCTCACTCCTACCTTGATTTTAAACCAGTCTGTCAATTCACTGTCTACTCGCACTGCACTTACAGATTTGCTGTACAGGTCTTCTATTAGCAGTACGAGCTCTTCCGGTATTCCGCAGTGTCTCATTGATCTCCACAGTCCCTCCTGCCACACACTGTCAAATGCCTGTTTGTAGTCTATGCAATTATTATACAATGTTTTATTCCGCTCTATATGTTATTCCGAGAGTTGTCTGATTACAAATATCTGGTCCATTGTGCCTCTTCCCTCCCTGAAACGTGCCTCTTCCCTTCCTGAAACCTGCCTGCTCCTCACTCATTGCCTCTTCCACGTATCTTTTTAGACGCTGTTGTAAGATTTTGGTGTACACCTTCCCTGCTATGCTTGTTAGGCTTATAGCTCGATAGTTGCTACACTCTTTTCTATCTCCCTTTTTGTGTAATGCTATTCTTGTGTTGTTTTCCAGCTGCTTTACCCCAATTGTTGTTTTCCAACTGCTTTACCCCAATCATTGGGGCACTCTTTGCTGTCATAGATTTTGTAACACAATTTATGCATCATCTCTATTGTGCTCTGCTCTCCAGCTTGTATTATCTCCGCTGTTATGCTGTCTTCTCCCGGTGCTTTTCTGTGTTTCAGGTTCCTGATGGCTGATCTCACTTCACCCTCTAGTATGTTTGCCATCTGCTCGTGTTCGTTACCTATTGGTAGCTCTTCCAATACTGTCCTGTCCACCTGATTTCCGTTGTTGTACATTTCTTCGTAATGTTGTTTCCATCTTTGTTTGATCTCTTCTTTGCCCTCTAATATTTTTCCTTATTTGTCTTTTATTTGCGTTAACTTTGTGATGTTTGATCCGCATATTTCCAGCTCTTGACATTTCTCCTCTATCCACATCTCTGCATTTTCTGGCCTTCTTTTTTATTTCTTTCGTGATTTCTCTGTACCTTTTCTTGTCGTCCTCGTTGAGTGATTTTGTCTTTCTCAGTTCCTTTCTGGTATCACTTAGATCTAGGACCTCTTTGCTAATCCATGGCTTGTTCCTCTTTCTTTTCTTATAGCCTAGGACTTTTTGTGCCACCTCTGTGTGCATGTTCTTTATTACTTCCCATGTTTCTTCTACTGATCCCGTATCTTTTTCCTTGATATGGTTCCATTTGTTGTTTATTTGTGCCCTAAATTGATCCCTGATTGTGCTCTCCTTTAGTGCCTGTGTGTTGAATCTTCTGTTCATCACGCCTTTGGATAATCCCCTTTTAGTTTTATCCTAATCCCTGCTATCACCAGTCTGTGGTCATATGCCATGTCTGGGCTTGCGAATGTTCGGCATCCCGTTACAGCACTTTTCCATCTTTTATTTTCTATTATGTAGTCTATCATGTTCTTCGTTTTACCGTCCGGTGACTCCCATGTCCACTTCCTACTTGCCTTCGCAAACCAGGTCCATCCCAAATAACCTGGTCACCGGCGATCTGCAAATCTCCTGTGAATTCATCGTCAGATGATGAAAATTCATCATCACGCGCTTCAAAACTTCGGAAATCGGGATACCTTTAGGCATCACTTCAAAGTTGTTTTTCGAGGGCAAAATTTAACTTTATGACGACAAACTACACTTCAAAATACGCGCAATTTTATGGACATCAAAACAAATGCTATTTTTAGGCATGCTATGTTGATATTATAAATACTTTTCAGTTTGTTTCAATGCCTCCTATTGAGTGATTATTGAGTGATGATTGAGTGATTATTGAGTGATAATTAAGTGATTATTAAGTGATTATTGAGTGGTTATTGAGTGATTATTGAGTGAGTGATTATTGAGTGATTATTGAGTGATTATTGAGTGATTATTTAGTGATTATTGAGTGATTATTGAGTGATTATTGAGTTATTATTGTGTGGTTATTGGGTGAGTGATTATTGAGTGATTATTGAGTGATTAGTGAGTGAGTGATTATTGAGTGAGTGAGTGAGTAATTATTGAGTGATTATTGAGTGATTATTGAGCGATTATTGAGTGATTATTGAGTGGTTATCGAGTGATTATTGAGTGATTACTGAGTGATTATTGAGTGATAATTGAGTGATTATTGAGTGATTATTGAGTGATTATTGACTATTGAGTGATTATTGAGTGATGATTGAGTGATTATTGAGTGATTATTAAGTGATTATTGAGTGATTATTGAGTGATTAGTGAGTGAATATTGACTGAGTGATTACTGAGTGACTATTGAATGATTATTGAGTGATTATTGAGTGATTATTGAGTGATTATTGAGTGATTATTGAGTGTTTATTGAGTGAGTGATTATTGAGTTATTATTGAGTGATTATTGAGTGAGTGAGTGATTATTGAGTGATTATTAGTTATTATTGAGTGATTATTGAGTGGTTATTGAGTGATTATTGAGCGAGTGATTACTGAGTGATTATTGAGTGATTTTTCAGTGAGTGAGGGAGTGATTATTGAGTGATTATTGAGTGATTATTGAGCGATTATTAAGTGATTATTAAGTGATTATTGAGTGATTATTGAGTGATTATTGAGTGAACATTGACTGAGTGATTATTGAGTGACTATTGAATGATTATTGAGTGATTATTGATTATTGAGTGATTATTGAGTGATTAGTGAGTGAGTGATTATTGAGTGAGTGAGTGAGTAATTATTGAGTGATTATTGAGTGATTATTGAGCGATTATTGAGTGATTATTGAGTGGTTATCGAGTGATTATTGAGTGATTACTGAGTGATTATTGAGTGATAATTGAGTGATTATTGAGTGATTATTGAGTGATTATTGACTATTGAGTGATTATTGAGTGATGATTGAGTGATTATTTAGTGATTATTGAGTTATTATTGAGTGATTAATGAGCGATTATTGAGTGAATATTGACTGAGTGATTATTGAGTGATTATTGAGTGATTATTGAGCGATTATTGAGTGATTATTGAGTGGTTATCGAGTGATTTAGTGATAATTGAGTGACTATTGAGTCATTATTGAGTGATTATTGAGTGATTATTGAGTGAATATTGAGTGTTTATTGAGTGAGTGATTATTGAGTTATTATTGAGTGATTATTGAGTGAGTGAGTGATTATTGAGTGATTATTAGTCATTATTGAGTGATTATTGAGTGGTTATTGAGTGATTATTGAGCGAGTGATTACTGAGTGATTATTGAGTGATTTTTCAGTGAGTGAGTGAGTGATTATTGAGTGATTATTGAGTGATTATTGAGCGATTATTGAGTGATTATTGAGTTGTTATCGAGTGATTATTGAGTGATTATTGAGTGAATATTGACTGATTGATTATTGAGTGACTATTGAGTGATTATTGAGTGATTATTGAGTGATTATTGAGTGATGATTAAGTGATTATTAAGTGATTATTGAGTGGTTATTGAGTGAGTGATTATTGAGTGATTATTGAGTGATTATTGAGTGATTTTTGAGCGATTATTGAGTGATTATTGAGTGGTTATCGAGTGATTATTGAGTGATTACTGAGTGAATATTGACTGATTGATTATTGAGTGACTATTGAGTGATTATTGAGTGATGATTGAGTGATTATTGAGTGATTATTAAGTGATTATTGAGTGATTATTGAGTGATTATTGAGTGAATATTGACTGAGTGATTTTTGAGTGACTATTGAATGATCATTGAGTGATTATTGAGTGATTATTGAGTGATTATTGAGTGATTATTGAGTGATTATTGAGTGAGTGAGTGATTATTGAGATATTATTAGTCATTATTGAGTGATTATTGAGTGGTTATTGAGTGATTATTGAGCGAGTGATTACTGAGTGATTATTGAGTGATTTTTCAGTGAGTGAGTGAGTGATTATTGAGTGATTATTGAGTGATTATTGAGCGATTATTGAGTGATTATTGAGTGGTTATCGAGTGATTATTGAGTGATTACTGAGTGATTATTGAGTGATAATTGAGTGATTATTGAGTGATTATTGAGTGATTATTGAGTAATTATTGAGTGAATATTGACTGATTGATTATTGAGTGACTATTGAGTGATTATTGAGTGATGATTGAGTGATTATTGAGTGATTATTAAGTGATTATTAAGTGATTATTGAGTGGTTATTGAGTGATTATTGAGTGAGTGATTATTGAGTGATTATTGAGAGATTATTGAGTGATTATTGAGTGATTATTTAGTGATTATTGAGTGATTATTGAGTGATTATTGAGTGATTATTGATTATTGAGTGATTATTGAGTGATGAATGAGCGAGTGATTATTGACTGATTATTTAGTGATTATTGAGTGATTATTGAGTGATTATTGAGTGATTATTGAGTGAGTATTGACTGAGTGATTATTGAGTGATTATTGAGTGACTATTGAGCGATTATTGAGTGATAATTGAGTGATTTTTAAGTGATTATTAAGTGATTATTGAGTGATTTTTGAGTGATTATTGAGTGAGTGATTATTGGGTGATTATTGAGTGATTATTGAGTGGTTATTCTTTCTTCTCTTCCATCAGTTTCCCGACGATGAGGCTCTTATGAAGTTTCTCCATAGTGTTCTGTCTCTGACAGTTTCACGCACCATGCTTTAAAGTCCGTGCCTTTGTTCTTCAATTCTTCCTTGACATTGTCCATCAACGTTTTTCGCGGTCTTCCTCTACTTCTCTCTCCCTCGATCTGTCCATGTAGGGCTGCGACTGGTAATCTGCTGTTATCCATCCTTTCTACATGGCCAAACCACTCTAGTCTTCTTTTTTGTATCTTTTCTACTACGGTTACCACTGCACCCAACTCTTTCCTTGTTGTTGCATTTCTGATTTTTTCTCTTTTACTTCTGCCCCTGATTCTCCTCAGCCAACTCATCTCTACTACCAATAGTCTTCTTTCATCTTCTTTCTTCAAGCACCATCATTCTTATCCATATAGCAACACTGGTTCCACCAAGGCATGGTATAGTTTCATTTTGGTTCCGATGGATATGTTTTTTGTCTTCCACATTTTGTTCAATCCCCCGAACGCTGCGCAGGCCAATCCACATCTTCTTTTGATGTCTTCTGTGCAGTTGCCATCTTCCGTTATCACTCCTCCTAGGTATACGATTTTCGTGACTTGCTCTAGTGTTGCGTCTCCTATCTTTACATTTATCTCCTCGTGTTGTTTTCCAATTGTCATGGTTTTTGTTTTTCCTACGTTTATTCCAAGTCCAAATCTCTTGCTGGTGCTGTCTACTCGATCTGTAAGCTCTTGTAGATTCTTGCTTGTGTTGGCTATTAAATCGACATCATCGGCAAATCGTAGATTGTCTGTTACTCGTCCGTTGATGTTTATGCCTACTTCCTCTCGTCCCTTTGCAAGTCTCATCACCATCTTCAGTAGCAGGTTTAATAAGTCTGATGACATTCCGCATCCTTGTCTCACTCCTACCTTGATTTTAAACCAGTCTGTCAATTCACTGTCTACTCGCACTGCACTTACAGATTTGCTGTACAGGTCTTCTATTAGCAGTACGAGCTCTTCCGGTATTCCGCAGTGTCTCATTGATCTCCACAGTCCCTCCTGCCACACACTGTCAAATGCCTGTTTGTAGTCTATGCAATTATTATACAATGTTTTATTCCGCTCTATATGTTATTCCGAGAGTTGTCTGATTACAAATATCTGGTCCATTGTGCCTCTTCCCTCCCTGAAACGTGCCTCTTCCCTTCCTGAAACCTGCCTGCTCCTCACTCATTGCCTCTTCCACGTATCTTTTTAGACGCTGTTGTAAGATTTTGGTGTACACCTTCCCTGCTATGCTTGTTAGGCTTATAGCTCGATAGTTGCTACACTCTTTTCTATCTCCCTTTTTGTGTAATGCTATTCTTGTGTTGTTTTCCAGCTGCTTTACCCCAATTGTTGTTTTCCAACTGCTTTACCCCAATCATTGGGGCACTCTTTGCTGTCATAGATTTTGTAACACAATTTATGCATCATCTCTATTGTGCTCTGCTCTCCAGCTTGTATTATCTCCGCTGTTATGCTGTCTTCTCCCGGTGCTTTCCTGTGTTTCAGGTTCCTGATGGCTGATCTCACTTCACCCTCTAGTATGTTTGCCATCTGCTCGTGTTCGTTACCTATTGGTAGCTCTTCCAATACTGTCCTGTCCACCTGATTTCCGTTGTTGTACTTCTTCTTTATGTTCTCTGCCCATTGGCAGGTTCGTATGACCAATGACGCCATCGTTCTCTGTCTTGTGCTCTTCTCCTCAGTCCACTGTATCCTTCTTCTTTTGTCATCATCCAGTCTAGCAGCATTGCCCTCGGTCTTCCTCGCGTCTTTCTCCCCTCCATCCTTCCCTCCATGATGTCTCTTAGCAGTGTCTCACTGCTTAGGATGTGCCCGATCCATTTCCTTTGTCGTCCGCGTATAGTACTTATGAGTGATCTTTGTTAATGGAATTCTGCAAAAGGCAAAGACGAAGGTATCCCATATCGTCTAGCGTTTCTCTTATGATCTCTTCTATATAGATGTTGTACATTTCTTCGTAATGTTGTTTCCATCTTTGTTTGATCTCTTCTTTGCCCTCTAATATTTTTCCTTATTTGTCTTTTATTTGCGTTAACTTTGTGATGTTTGATCCGCATATTTCCAGCTCTTGACATTTCTCCTCTATCCACATCTCTGCATTTTCTGGCCTTCTTTTTTATTTCTTTCGTGATTTCTCTGTACCTTTTCTTGTCGTCCTCGTTGAGTGATTTTGTCTTTCTCAGTTCCTTTCTGGTATCACTTAGATCTAGGACCTCTTTGCTAATCCATGGCTTGTTCCTCTTTCTTTTCTTATAGCCTAGGACTTTTTGTGCCACCTCTGTGTGCATGTTCTTTATTACTTCCCATGTTTCTTCTACTGATCCCGTATCTTTTTCCTTGATATGGTTCCATTTGTTGTTTATTTGTGCCCTAAATTGATCCCTGATTGTGCTCTCCTTTAGTGCCTGTGTGTTGAATCTTCTGTTCATCACGCCTTTGGATAATCCCCTTTTAGTTTTATCCTAATCCCTGCTATCACCAGTCTGTGGTCATATGCCATGTCTGGGCTTGCGAATGTTCGGCATCCCGTTACAGCACTTTTCCATCTTTTATTTTCTATTATGTAGTCTATCATGTTCTTCGTTTTACCGTCCGGTGACTCCCATGTCCACTTCCTACTTGCCTTCGCAAACCAGGTCCATCCCAAATAACCTGGTCACCGGCGATCTGCAAATCTCCTGTGAATTCATCGTCAGATGATGAAAATTCATCATCACGCGCTTCAAAACTTCGGAAATCGGGATACCTTTAGGCATCACTTCAAAGTTGTTTTTCGAGGGCAAAATTTAACTTTATGACGACAAACTACACTTCAAAATACGCGCAATTTTATGGACATCAAAACAAATGCTATTTTTAGGCATGCTATGTTGATATTATAAATACTTTTCAGTTTGTTTCAATGCCTCCTATTGAGTGATTATTGAGTGATGATTGAGTGATTATTGAGTGATAATTAAGTGATTATTAAGTGATTATTGAGTGGTTATTGAGTGATTATTGAGTGAGTGATTATTGAGTGATTATTGAGTGATTATTGAGTGATTATTTAGTGATTATTGAGTGATTATTGAGTGATTATTGAGTTATTATTGTGTGGTTATTGGGTGAGTGATTATTGAGTGATTATTGAGTGATTAGTGAGTGAGTGATTATTGAGTGAGTGAGTGAGTAATTATTGAGTGATTATTGAGTGATTATTGAGCGATTATTGAGTGATTATTGAGTGGTTATCGAGTGATTATTGAGTGATTACTGAGTGATTATTGAGTGATAATTGAGTGATTATTGAGTGATTATTGAGTGATTATTGACTATTGAGTGATTATTGAGTGATGATTGAGTGATTATTGAGTGATTATTAAGTGATTATTGAGTGATTATTGAGTGATTAGTGAGTGAATATTGACTGAGTGATTACTGAGTGACTATTGAATGATTATTGAGTGATTATTGAGTGATTATTGAGTGATTATTGAGTGATTATTGAGTGTTTATTGAGTGAGTGATTATTGAGTTATTATTGAGTGATTATTGAGTGAGTGAGTGATTATTGAGTGATTATTAGTTATTATTGAGTGATTATTGAGTGGTTATTGAGTGATTATTGAGCGAGTGATTACTGAGTGATTATTGAGTGATTTTTCAGTGAGTGAGGGAGTGATTATTGAGTGATTATTGAGTGATTATTGAGCGATTATTAAGTGATTATTAAGTGATTATTGAGTGATTATTGAGTGATTATTGAGTGAACATTGACTGAGTGATTATTGAGTGACTATTGAATGATTATTGAGTGATTATTGATTATTGAGTGATTATTGAGTGATTAGTGAGTGAGTGATTATTGAGTGAGTGAGTGAGTAATTATTGAGTGATTATTGAGTGATTATTGAGCGATTATTGAGTGATTATTGAGTGGTTATCGAGTGATTATTGAGTGATTACTGAGTGATTATTGAGTGATAATTGAGTGATTATTGAGTGATTATTGAGTGATTATTGACTATTGAGTGATTATTGAGTGATGATTGAGTGATTATTTAGTGATTATTGAGTTATTATTGAGTGATTAATGAGCGATTATTGAGTGAATATTGACTGAGTGATTATTGAGTGATTATTGAGTGATTATTGAGCGATTATTGAGTGATTATTGAGTGGTTATCGAGTGATTTAGTGATAATTGAGTGACTATTGAGTCATTATTGAGTGATTATTGAGTGATTATTGAGTGAATATTGAGTGTTTATTGAGTGAGTGATTATTGAGTTATTATTGAGTGATTATTGAGTGAGTGAGTGATTATTGAGTGATTATTAGTCATTATTGAGTGATTATTGAGTGGTTATTGAGTGATTATTGAGCGAGTGATTACTGAGTGATTATTGAGTGATTTTTCAGTGAGTGAGTGAGTGATTATTGAGTGATTATTGAGTGATTATTGAGCGATTATTGAGTGATTATTGAGTTGTTATCGAGTGATTATTGAGTGATTATTGAGTGAATATTGACTGATTGATTATTGAGTGACTATTGAGTGATTATTGAGTGATTATTGAGTGATTATTGAGTGATGATTAAGTGATTATTAAGTGATTATTGAGTGGTTATTGAGTGAGTGATTATTGAGTGATTATTGAGTGATTATTGAGTGATTTTTGAGCGATTATTGAGTGATTATTGAGTGGTTATCGAGTGATTATTGAGTGATTACTGAGTGAATATTGACTGATTGATTATTGAGTGACTATTGAGTGATTATTGAGTGATGATTGAGTGATTATTGAGTGATTATTAAGTGATTATTGAGTGATTATTGAGTGATTATTGAGTGAATATTGACTGAGTGATTTTTGAGTGACTATTGAATGATCATTGAGTGATTATTGAGTGATTATTGAGTGATTATTGAGTGATTATTGAGTGATTATTGAGTGAGTGAGTGATTATTGAGATATTATTAGTCATTATTGAGTGATTATTGAGTGGTTATTGAGTGATTATTGAGCGAGTGATTACTGAGTGATTATTGAGTGATTTTTCAGTGAGTGAGTGAGTGATTATTGAGTGATTATTGAGTGATTATTGAGCGATTATTGAGTGATTATTGAGTGGTTATCGAGTGATTATTGAGTGATTACTGAGTGATTATTGAGTGATAATTGAGTGATTATTGAGTGATTATTGAGTGATTATTGAGCGATTATTGAGTGATTATTGAGTTGTTATCGAGTGATTATTGAGTGATTATTGAGTGAATATTGACTGATTGATTATTGAGTGACTATTGAGTGATTATTGAGTGATTATTGAGTGATTATTGAGTGATAATTAAGTGATTATTAAGTGATTATTGAGTGGTTATTGAGTGATTATTGAGTGAGTGATTATTGAGTGATTATTGAGTGATTATTGAGTGATTTTTGAGCGATTATTGAGTGATTATTGAGTGGTTATCGAGTGATTATTGAGTGATTACTGAGTGAATATTGACTGATTGATTATTGAGTGACTATTGAGTGATTATTGAGTGATGATTGAGTGATTATTGAGTGATTATTAAGTGATTATTGAGTGATTATTGAGTGATTATTGAGTGAATATTGACTGAGTGATTATTGAGTGACTATTGAATGATCATTGAGTGATTATTGAGTGATTATTGAGTGATTATTGAGTGATTATTGAGTGTTTATTGAGTGAGTGATTATTGAGTTATTATTGAGTGATTATTGAGTGAGTGAGTGATTATTGAGATATTATTAGTCATTATTGAGTGATTATTGAGTGGTTATTGAGTGATTATTGAGCGAGTGATTACTGAGTGATTATTGAGTGATTTTTCAGTGAGTGAGTGAGTGATTATTGAGTGATTATTGAGTGATTATTGAGCGATTATTGAGTGATTATTGAGTGGTTATCGAGTGATTATTGAGTGATTACTGAGTGATTATTGAGTGATAATTGAGTGATTATTGAGTGATTATTGAGTGATTATTGAGTAATTATTGAGTGAATATTGACTGATTGATTATTGAGTGACTATTGAGTGATTATTGAGTGATGATTGAGTGATTATTGAGTGATTATTAAGTGATTATTAAGTGATTATTGAGTGCTTATTGAGTGATTATTGAGTGAGTGATTATTGAGTGATTATTGAGAGATTATTGAGTGATTATTGAGTGATTATTTAGTGATTATTGAGTGATTATTGAGTGATTATTGAGTGATTATTGATTATTGAGTGATTATTGAGTGATGAATGAGCGAGTGATTATTGACTGATTATTTAGTGATTATTGAGTGATTATTGAGTGATTATTGAGTGATTATTGAGTGAGTATTGACTGAGTGATTATTGAGTGATTATTGAGTGACTATTGAGCGATTATTGAGTGATAATTGAGTGATTTTTAAGTGATTATTAAGTGATTATTGAGTGATTTTTGAGTGATTATTGAGTGAGTGATTATTGGGTGATTATTGAGTGATTATTGAGTGGTTATTCTTTCTTCTCTTCCATCAGTTTCCCGACGATGAGGCTCTTATGAAGTTTCTCCATAGTGTTCTGTCTCTGACAGTTTCACGCACCATGCTTTAAAGTCCGTGCCTTTGTTCTTCAATTCTTCCTTGACATTGTCCATCAACGTTTTTCGCGGTCTTCCTCTACTTCTCTCTCCCTCGATCTGTCCATGTAGGGCTGCGACTGGTAATCTGCTGTTATCCATCCTTTCTACATGGCCAAACCACTCTAGTCTTCTTTTTTGTATCTTTTCTACTACGGTTACCACTGCACCCAACTCTTTCCTTGTTGTTGCATTTCTGATTTTTTCTCTTTTACTTCTGCCCCTGATTCTCCTCAGCCAACTCATCTCTACTACCAATAGTCTTCTTTCATCTTCTTTCTTCAAGCACCATCATTCTTATCCATATAGCAACACTGGTTCCACCAAGGCATGGTATAGTTTCATTTTGGTTCCGATGGATATGTTTTTTGTCTTCCACATTTTGTTCAATCCCCCGAACGCTGCGCAGGCCAATCCACATCTTCTTTTGATGTCTTCTGTGCAGTTGCCATCTTCCGTTATCACTCCTCCTAGGTATACGATTTTCGTGACTTGCTCTAGTGTTGCGTCTCCTATCTTTACATTTATCTCCTCGTGTTGTTTTCCAATTGTCATGGTTTTTGTTTTTCCTACGTTTATTCCAAGTCCAAATCTCTTGCTGGTGCTGTCTACTCGATCTGTAAGCTCTTGTAGATTCTTGCTTGTGTTGGCTATTAAATCGACATCATCGGCAAATCGTAGATTGTCTGTTACTCGTCCGTTGATGTTTATGCCTACTTCCTCTCGTCCCTTTGCAAGTCTCATCACCATCTTCAGTAGCAGGTTTAATAAGTCTGATGACATTCCGCATCCTTGTCTCACTCCTACCTTGATTTTAAACCAGTCTGTCAATTCACTGTCTACTCGCACTGCACTTACAGATTTGCTGTACAGGTCTTCTATTAGCAGTACGAGCTCTTCCGGTATTCCGCAGTGTCTCATTGATCTCCACAGTCCCTCCTGCCACACACTGTCAAATGCCTGTTTGTAGTCTATGCAATTATTATACAATGTTTTATTCCGCTCTATATGTTATTCCGAGAGTTGTCTGATTACAAATATCTGGTCCATTGTGCCTCTTCCCTCCCTGAAACGTGCCTCTTCCCTTCCTGAAACCTGCCTGCTCCTCACTCATTGCCTCTTCCACGTATCTTTTTAGACGCTGTTGTAAGATTTTGGTGTACACCTTCCCTGCTATGCTTGTTAGGCTTATAGCTCGATAGTTGCTACACTCTTTTCTATCTCCCTTTTTGTGTAATGCTATTCTTGTGTTGTTTTCCAGCTGCTTTACCCCAATTGTTGTTTTCCAACTGCTTTACCCCAATCATTGGGGCACTCTTTGCTGTCATAGATTTTGTAACACAATTTATGCATCATCTCTATTGTGCTCTGCTCTCCAGCTTGTATTATCTCCGCTGTTATGCTGTCTTCTCCCGGTGCTTTCCTGTGTTTCAGGTTCCTGATGGCTGATCTCACTTCACCCTCTAGTATGTTTGCCATCTGCTCGTGTTCGTTACCTATTGGTAGCTCTTCCAATACTGTCCTGTCCACCTGATTTCCGTTGTTGTACTTCTTCTTTATGTTCTCTGCCCATTGGCAGGTTCGTATGACCAATGACGCCATCGTTCTCTGTCTTGTGCTCTTCTCCTCAGTCCACTGTATCCTTCTTCTTTTGTCATCATCCAGTCTAGCAGCATTGCCCTCGGTCTTCCTCGCGTCTTTCTCCCCTCCATCCTTCCCTCCATGATGTCTCTTAGCAGTGTCTCACTGCTTAGGATGTGCCCGATCCATTTCCTTTGTCGTCCGCGTATAGTACTTATGAGTGATCTTTGTTAATGGAATTCTGCAAAAGGCAAAGACGAAGGTATCCCATATCGTCTAGCGTTTCTCTTATGATCTCTTCTATATAGATGTTGTACATTTCTTCGTAATGTTGTTTCCATCTTTGTTTGATCTCTTCTTTGCCCTCTAATATTTTTCCTTATTTGTCTTTTATTTGCGTTAACTTTGTGATGTTTGAT
Source organism: Allolobophora icterica (assembly GCA_963556255.1). Classification (NCBI taxonomy): domain Eukaryota; kingdom Metazoa; phylum Annelida; class Clitellata; order Crassiclitellata; family Lumbricidae; genus Allolobophora; species Allolobophora icterica. Next base: position 54,918,602 of record OY744611.1, on the reverse strand, counting down.
CCGCATATTTCCAGCTCTTGACATTTCTCCTCTATCCACATCTCTGCATTTTCTGGCCTTCTTTTTTATTTCTTTCGTGATTTCTCTGTACCTTTTCTTGTCGTCCTCGTTGAGTGATTTTGTCTTTCTCAGTTCCTTTCTGGTATCACTTAGATCTAGGACCTCTTTGCTAATCCATGGCTTGTTCCTCTTTCTTTTCTTATAGCCTAGGACTTTTTGTGCCACCTCTGTGTGCATGTTCTTTATTACTTCCCATGTTTCTTCTACTGATCCCGTATCTTTTTCCTTGATATGGTTCCATTTGTTGTTTATTTGTGCCCTAAATTGATCCCTGATTGTGCTCTCCTTTAGTGCCTGTGTGTTGAATCTTCTGTTCATCACGCCTTTGGATAATCCCCTTTTAGTTTTATCCTAATCCCTGCTATCACCAGTCTGTGGTCATATGCCATGTCTGGGCTTGCGAATGTTCGGCATCCCGTTACAGCACTTTTCCATCTTTTATTTTCTATTATGTAGTCTATCATGTTCTTCGTTTTACCGTCCGGTGACTCCCATGTCCACTTCCTACTTGCCTTCGCAAACCAGGTCCATCCCAAATAACCTGGTCACCGGCGATCTGCAAATCTCCTGTGAATTCATCGTCAGATGATGAAAATTCATCATCACGCGCTTCAAAACTTCGGAAATCGGGATACCTTTAGGCATCACTTCAAAGTTGTTTTTCGAGGGCAAAATTTAACTTTATGACGACAAACTACACTTCAAAATACGCGCAATTTTATGGACATCAAAACAAATGCTATTTTTAGGCATGCTATGTTGATATTATAAATACTTTTCAGTTTGTTTCAATGCCTCCTATTGAGTGATTATTGAGTGATGATTGAGTGATTATTGAGTGATAATTAAGTGATTATTAAGTGATTATTGAGTGGTTATTGAGTGATTATTGAGTGAGTGATTATTGAGTGATTATTGAGTGATTATTGAGTGATTATTTAGTGATTATTGAGTGATTATTGAGTGATTATTGAGTTATTATTGTGTGGTTATTGGGTGAGTGATTATTGAGTGATTATTGAGTGATTAGTGAGTGAGTGATTATTGAGTGAGTGAGTGAGTAATTATTGAGTGATTATTGAGTGATTATTGAGCGATTATTGAGTGATTATTGAGTGGTTATCGAGTGATTATTGAGTGATTACTGAGTGATTATTGAGTGATAATTGAGTGATTATTGAGTGATTATTGAGTGATTATTGACTATTGAGTGATTATTGAGTGATGATTGAGTGATTATTGAGTGATTATTAAGTGATTATTGAGTGATTATTGAGTGATTAGTGAGTGAATATTGACTGAGTGATTACTGAGTGACTATTGAATGATTATTGAGTGATTATTGAGTGATTATTGAGTGATTATTGAGTGATTATTGAGTGTTTATTGAGTGAGTGATTATTGAGTTATTATTGAGTGATTATTGAGTGAGTGAGTGATTATTGAGTGATTATTAGTTATTATTGAGTGATTATTGAGTGGTTATTGAGTGATTATTGAGCGAGTGATTACTGAGTGATTATTGAGTGATTTTTCAGTGAGTGAGGGAGTGATTATTGAGTGATTATTGAGTGATTATTGAGCGATTATTAAGTGATTATTAAGTGATTATTGAGTGATTATTGAGTGATTATTGAGTGAACATTGACTGAGTGATTATTGAGTGACTATTGAATGATTATTGAGTGATTATTGATTATTGAGTGATTATTGAGTGATTAGTGAGTGAGTGATTATTGAGTGAGTGAGTGAGTAATTATTGAGTGATTATTGAGTGATTATTGAGCGATTATTGAGTGATTATTGAGTGGTTATCGAGTGATTATTGAGTGATTACTGAGTGATTATTGAGTGATAATTGAGTGATTATTGAGTGATTATTGAGTGATTATTGACTATTGAGTGATTATTGAGTGATGATTGAGTGATTATTTAGTGATTATTGAGTTATTATTGAGTGATTAATGAGCGATTATTGAGTGAATATTGACTGAGTGATTATTGAGTGATTATTGAGTGATTATTGAGCGATTATTGAGTGATTATTGAGTGGTTATCGAGTGATTTAGTGATAATTGAGTGACTATTGAGTCATTATTGAGTGATTATTGAGTGATTATTGAGTGAATATTGAGTGTTTATTGAGTGAGTGATTATTGAGTTATTATTGAGTGATTATTGAGTGAGTGAGTGATTATTGAGTGATTATTAGTCATTATTGAGTGATTATTGAGTGGTTATTGAGTGATTATTGAGCGAGTGATTACTGAGTGATTATTGAGTGATTTTTCAGTGAGTGAGTGAGTGATTATTGAGTGATTATTGAGTGATTATTGAGCGATTATTGAGTGATTATTGAGTTGTTATCGAGTGATTATTGAGTGATTATTGAGTGAATATTGACTGATTGATTATTGAGTGACTATTGAGTGATTATTGAGTGATTATTGAGTGATTATTGAGTGATGATTAAGTGATTATTAAGTGATTATTGAGTGGTTATTGAGTGAGTGATTATTGAGTGATTATTGAGTGATTATTGAGTGATTTTTGAGCGATTATTGAGTGATTATTGAGTGGTTATCGAGTGATTATTGAGTGATTACTGAGTGAATATTGACTGATTGATTATTGAGTGACTATTGAGTGATTATTGAGTGATGATTGAGTGATTATTGAGTGATTATTAAGTGATTATTGAGTGATTATTGAGTGATTATTGAGTGAATATTGACTGAGTGATTTTTGAGTGACTATTGAATGATCATTGAGTGATTATTGAGTGATTATTGAGTGATTATTGAGTGATTATTGAGTGATTATTGAGTGAGTGAGTGATTATTGAGATATTATTAGTCATTATTGAGTGATTATTGAGTGGTTATTGAGTGATTATTGAGCGAGTGATTACTGAGTGATTATTGAGTGATTTTTCAGTGAGTGAGTGAGTGATTATTGAGTGATTATTGAGTGATTATTGAGCGATTATTGAGTGATTATTGAGTGGTTATCGAGTGATTATTGAGTGATTACTGAGTGATTATTGAGTGATAATTGAGTGATTATTGAGTGATTATTGAGTGATTATTGAGTAATTATTGAGTGAATATTGACTGATTGATTATTGAGTGACTATTGAGTGATTATTGAGTGATGATTGAGTGATTATTGAGTGATTATTAAGTGATTATTAAGTGATTATTGAGTGGTTATTGAGTGATTATTGAGTGAGTGATTATTGAGTGATTATTGAGAGATTATTGAGTGATTATTGAGTGATTATTTAGTGATTATTGAGTGATTATTGAGTGATTATTGAGTGATTATTGATTATTGAGTGATTATTGAGTGATGAATGAGCGAGTGATTATTGACTGATTATTTAGTGATTATTGAGTGATTATTGAGTGATTATTGAGTGATTATTGAGTGAGTATTGACTGAGTGATTATTGAGTGATTATTGAGTGACTATTGAGCGATTATTGAGTGATAATTGAGTGATTTTTAAGTGATTATTAAGTGATTATTGAGTGATTTTTGAGTGATTATTGAGTGAGTGATTATTGGGTGATTATTGAGTGATTATTGAGTGGTTATTCTTTCTTCTCTTCCATCAGTTTCCCGACGATGAGGCTCTTATGAAGTTTCTCCATAGTGTTCTGTCTCTGACAGTTTCACGCACCATGCTTTAAAGTCCGTGCCTTTGTTCTTCAATTCTTCCTTGACATTGTCCATCAACGTTTTTCGCGGTCTTCCTCTACTTCTCTCTCCCTCGATCTGTCCATGTAGGGCTGCGACTGGTAATCTGCTGTTATCCATCCTTTCTACATGGCCAAACCACTCTAGTCTTCTTTTTTGTATCTTTTCTACTACGGTTACCACTGCACCCAACTCTTTCCTTGTTGTTGCATTTCTGATTTTTTCTCTTTTACTTCTGCCCCTGATTCTCCTCAGCCAACTCATCTCTACTACCAATAGTCTTCTTTCATCTTCTTTCTTCAAGCACCATCATTCTTATCCATATAGCAACACTGGTTCCACCAAGGCATGGTATAGTTTCATTTTGGTTCCGATGGATATGTTTTTTGTCTTCCACATTTTGTTCAATCCCCCGAACGCTGCGCAGGCCAATCCACATCTTCTTTTGATGTCTTCTGTGCAGTTGCCATCTTCCGTTATCACTCCTCCTAGGTATACGATTTTCGTGACTTGCTCTAGTGTTGCGTCTCCTATCTTTACATTTATCTCCTCGTGTTGTTTTCCAATTGTCATGGTTTTTGTTTTTCCTACGTTTATTCCAAGTCCAAATCTCTTGCTGGTGCTGTCTACTCGATCTGTAAGCTCTTGTAGATTCTTGCTTGTGTTGGCTATTAAATCGACATCATCGGCAAATCGTAGATTGTCTGTTACTCGTCCGTTGATGTTTATGCCTACTTCCTCTCGTCCCTTTGCAAGTCTCATCACCATCTTCAGTAGCAGGTTTAATAAGTCTGATGACATTCCGCATCCTTGTCTCACTCCTACCTTGATTTTAAACCAGTCTGTCAATTCACTGTCTACTCGCACTGCACTTACAGATTTGCTGTACAGGTCTTCTATTAGCAGTACGAGCTCTTCCGGTATTCCGCAGTGTCTCATTGATCTCCACAGTCCCTCCTGCCACACACTGTCAAATGCCTGTTTGTAGTCTATGCAATTATTATACAATGTTTTATTCCGCTCTATATGTTATTCCGAGAGTTGTCTGATTACAAATATCTGGTCCATTGTGCCTCTTCCCTCCCTGAAACGTGCCTCTTCCCTTCCTGAAACCTGCCTGCTCCTCACTCATTGCCTCTTCCACGTATCTTTTTAGACGCTGTTGTAAGATTTTGGTGTACACCTTCCCTGCTATGCTTGTTAGGCTTATAGCTCGATAGTTGCTACACTCTTTTCTATCTCCCTTTTTGTGTAATGCTATTCTTGTGTTGTTTTCCAGCTGCTTTACCCCAATTGTTGTTTTCCAACTGCTTTACCCCAATCATTGGGGCACTCTTTGCTGTCATAGATTTTGTAACACAATTTATGCATCATCTCTATTGTGCTCTGCTCTCCAGCTTGTATTATCTCCGCTGTTATGCTGTCTTCTCCCGGTGCTTTCCTGTGTTTCAGGTTCCTGATGGCTGATCTCACTTCACCCTCTAGTATGTTTGCCATCTGCTCGTGTTCGTTACCTATTGGTAGCTCTTCCAATACTGTCCTGTCCACCTGATTTCCGTTGTTGTACTTCTTCTTTATGTTCTCTGCCCATTGGCAGGTTCGTATGACCAATGACGCCATCGTTCTCTGTCTTGTGCTCTTCTCCTCAGTCCACTGTATCCTTCTTCTTTTGTCATCATCCAGTCTAGCAGCATTGCCCTCGGTCTTCCTCGCGTCTTTCTCCCCTCCATCCTTCCCTCCATGATGTCTCTTAGCAGTGTCTCACTGCTTAGGATGTGCCCGATCCATTTCCTTTGTCGTCCGCGTATAGTACTTATGAGTGATCTTTGTTAATGGAATTCTGCAAAAGGCAAAGACGAAGGTATCCCATATCGTCTAGCGTTTCTCTTATGATCTCTTCTATATAGATGTTGTACATTTCTTCGTAATGTTGTTTCCATCTTTGTTTGATCTCTTCTTTGCCCTCTAATATTTTTCCTTATTTGTCTTTTATTTGCGTTAACTTTGTGATGTTTGATCCGCATATTTCCAGCTCTTGACATTTCTCCTCTATCCACATCTCTGCATTTTCTGGCCTTCTTTTTTATTTCTTTCGTGATTTCTCTGTACCTTTTCTTGTCGTCCTCGTTGAGTGATTTTGTCTTTCTCAGTTCCTTTCTGGTATCACTTAGATCTAGGACCTCTTTGCTAATCCATGGCTTGTTCCTCTTTCTTTTCTTATAGCCTAGGACTTTTTGTGCCACCTCTGTGTGCATGTTCTTTATTACTTCCCATGTTTCTTCTACTGATCCCGTATCTTTTTCCTTGATATGGTTCCATTTGTTGTTTATTTGTGCCCTAAATTGATCCCTGATTGTGCTCTCCTTTAGTGCCTGTGTGTTGAATCTTCTGTTCATCACGCCTTTGGATAATCCCCTTTTAGTTTTATCCTAATCCCTGCTATCACCAGTCTGTGGTCATATGCCATGTCTGGGCTTGCGAATGTTCGGCATCCCGTTACAGCACTTTTCCATCTTTTATTTTCTATTATGTAGTCTATCATGTTCTTCGTTTTACCGTCCGGTGACTCCCATGTCCACTTCCTACTTGCCTTCGCAAACCAGGTCCATCCCAAATAACCTGGTCACCGGCGATCTGCAAATCTCCTGTGAATTCATCGTCAGATGATGAAAATTCATCATCACGCGCTTCAAAACTTCGGAAATCGGGATACCTTTAGGCATCACTTCAAAGTTGTTTTTCGAGGGCAAAATTTAACTTTATGACGACAAACTACACTTCAAAATACGCGCAATTTTATGGACATCAAAACAAATGCTATTTTTAGGCATGCTATGTTGATATTATAAATACTTTTCAGTTTGTTTCAATGCCTCCTATTGAGTGATTATTGAGTGATGATTGAGTGATTATTGAGTGATAATTAAGTGATTATTAAGTGATTATTGAGTGGTTATTGAGTGATTATTGAGTGAGTGATTATTGAGTGATTATTGAGTGATTATTGAGTGATTATTTAGTGATTATTGAGTGATTATTGAGTGATTATTGAGTTATTATTGTGTGGTTATTGGGTGAGTGATTATTGAGTGATTATTGAGTGATTAGTGAGTGAGTGATTATTGAGTGAGTGAGTGAGTAATTATTGAGTGATTATTGAGTGATTATTGAGCGATTATTGAGTGATTATTGAGTGGTTATCGAGTGATTATTGAGTGATTACTGAGTGATTATTGAGTGATAATTGAGTGATTATTGAGTGATTATTGAGTGATTATTGACTATTGAGTGATTATTGAGTGATGATTGAGTGATTATTGAGTGATTATTAAGTGATTATTGAGTGATTATTGAGTGATTAGTGAGTGAATATTGACTGAGTGATTACTGAGTGACTATTGAATGATTATTGAGTGATTATTGAGTGATTATTGAGTGATTATTGAGTGATTATTGAGTGTTTATTGAGTGAGTGATTATTAAGTTATTATTGAGTGATTATTGAGTGAGTGAGTGATTATTGAGTGATTATTAGTCATTATTGAGTGATTATTGAGTGGTTATTGAGTGATTATTGAGCGAGTGATTACTGAGTGATTATTGAGTGATTTTTCAGTGAGTGAGGGAGTGATTATTGAGTGATTATTGAGTGATTATTGAGCGATTATTAAGTGATTATTAAGTGATTATTGAGTGATTATTGAGTGATTATTGAGTGAATATTGACTGAGTGATTATTGAGTGACTATTGAATGATTATTGAGTGATTATTGAGTGATTATTGAGTGACTATTGAGTGAGTGATTATTGAGTGAGTGAGTGAGTGACTGATTATTGAGTGATTATTGAGTGATAATTGAGTGATTATTAAGTGATTATTGAGTGATTATTGATTATTGAGTGATTATTGAGTGATGAATGAGCGAGTGATTATTGCCTGATTATTTAGTGATTATTGAGTTATTATTGAGTGATTAATGAGCGATTATTGAGTGAATATTGACTGAGTGATTATTGAGTGATTATTGAGTGATTATTGAGCGATTATTGAGTGATTATTGAGTGGTTATCGAGTGATTTAGTGATAATTGAGTGACTATTGAGTCATTATTGAGTGATTATTGAGTGATTATTGAGTGAATATTGAGTGTTTATTGAGTGAGTGATTATTGAGTTATTATTGAGTGATTATTGAGTGAGTGAGTGATTATTGAGTGATTATTAGTCATTATTGAGTGATTATTGAGTGGTTATTGAGTGATTATTGAGCGAGTGATTACTGAGTGATTATTGAGTGATTTTTCAGTGAGTGAGTGAGTGATTATTGAGTGATTATTGAGTGATTATTGAGCGATTATTGAGTGATTATTGAGTTGTTATCGAGTGATTATTGAGTGATTATTGAGTGAATATTGACTGATTGATTATTGAGTGACTATTGAGTGATTATTGAGTGATTATTGAGTGATTATTGAGTGATAATTAAGTGATTATTAAGTGATTATTGAGTGGTTATTGAGTGATTATTGAGTGAGTGATTATTGAGTGATTATTGAGTGATTATTGAGTGATTTTTGAGCGATTATTGAGTGATTATTGAGTGGTTATCGAGTGATTATTGAGTGATTACTGAGTGAATATTGACTGATTGATTATTGAGTGACTATTGAGTGATTATTGAGTGATGATTGAGTGATTGTTGAGTGATTATTAAGTGATTATTGAGTGATTATTGAGTGATTATTGAGTGAATATTGACTGAGTGATTATTGAGTGACTATTGAATGATCATTGAGTGATTATTGAGTGATTATTGAGTGATTATTGAGTGATTATTGAGTGTTTATTGAGTGAGTGATTATTGAGTTATTATTGAGTGATTATTGAGTGAGTGAGTGATTATTGAGATATTATTAGTCATTATTGAGTGATTATTGAGTGGTTATTGAGTGATTATTGAGCGAGTGATTACTGAGTGATTATTGAGTGATTTTTCAGTGAGTGAGTGAGTGATTATTGAGTGATTATTGAGTGATTATTGAGCGATTATTGAGTGATTATTGAGTGGTTATCGAGTGATTATTGAGTGATTACTGAGTGATTATTGAGTGATAATTGAGTGATTATTGAGTGATTATTGAGTGATTATTGAGTAATTATTGAGTGAATATTGACTGATTGATTATTGAGTGACTATTGAGTGATTATTGAGTGATGATTGAGTGATTATTGAGTGATTATTAAGTGATTATTAAGTGATTATTGAGTGGTTATTGAGTGATTATTGAGTGAGTGATTATTGAGTGATTATTGAGAGATTATTGAGTGATTATTGAGTGATTATTTAGTGATTATTGAGTGATTATTGAGTGATTATTGAGTGATTATTGATTATTGAGTGATGAATGAGCGAGTGATTATTGACTGATTATTTAGTGATTATTGAGTGATTATTGAGTGATTATTGAGTGATTATTGAGTGAGTATTGACTGAGTGATTATTGAGTGATTATTGAGTGACTATTGAGCGATTATTGAGTGATAATTGAGTGATTTTTAAGTGATTATTAAGTGATTATTGAGTGATTTTTGAGTGATTATTGAGTGAGTGATTATTGGGTGATTATTGAGTGATTATTGAGTGGTTATTCTTTCTTCTCTTCCATCAGTTTCCCGACGATGAGGCTCTTATGAAGTTTCTCCATAGTGTTCTGTCTCTGACAGTTTCACGCACCATGCTTTAAAGTCCGTGCCTTTGTTCTTCAATTCTTCCTTGACATTGTCCATCAACGTTTTTCGCGGTCTTCCTCTACTTCTCTCTCCCTCGATCTGTCCATGTAGGGCTGCGACTGGTAATCTGCTGTTATCCATCCTTTCTACATGGCCAAACCACTCTAGTCTTCTTTTTTGTATCTTTTCTACTACGGTTACCACTGCACCCAACTCTTTCCTTGTTGTTGCATTTCTGATTTTTTCTCTTTTACTTCTGCCCCTGATTCTCCTCAGCCAACTCATCTCTACTACCAATAGTCTTCTTTCATCTTCTTTCTTCAAGCACCATCATTCTTATCCATATAGCAACACTGGTTCCACCAAGGCATGGTATAGTTTCATTTTGGTTCCGATGGATATGTTTTTTGTCTTCCACATTTTGTTCAATCTCCCGAACGCTGCGCAGGCCAATCCACATCTTCTTTTGATGTCTTCTGTGCAGTTGCCATCTTCCGTTATCACTCCTCCTAGGTATACGATTTTCGTGACTTGCTCTAGTGTTGCGTCTCCTATCTTTACATTTATCTCCTCGTGTTGTTTTCCAATTGTCATGGTTTTTGTTTTTCCTACGTTTATTCCAAGTCCAAATCTCTTGCTGGTGCTGTCTACTCGATCTGTAAGCTCTTGTAGATTCTTGCTTGTGTTGGCTATTAAATCGACATCATCGGCAAATCGTAGATTGTCTGTTACTCGTCCGTTGATGTTTATGCCTACTTCCTCTCGTCCCTTTGCAAGTCTCATCACCATCTTCAGTAGCAGGTTTAATAAGTCTGATGACATTCCGCATCCTTGTCTCACTCCTACCTTGATTTTAAACCAGTCTGTCAATTCACTGTCTACTCGCACTGCACTTACAGATTTGCTGTACAGGTCTTCTATTAGCAGTACGAGCTCTTCCGGTATTCCGCAGTGTCTCATTGATCTCCACAGTCCCTCCTGCCACACACTGTCAAATGCCTGTTTGTAGTCTATGCAATTATTATACAATGTTTTATTCCGCTCTATATGTTATTCCGAGAGTTGTCTGATTACAAATATCTGGTCCATTGTGCCTCTTCCCTCCCTGAAACGTGCCTCTTCCCTTCCTGAAACCTGCCTGCTCCTCACTCATTGCCTCTTCCACGTATCTTTTTAGACGCTGTTGTAAGATTTTGGTGTACACCTTCCCTGCTATGCTTGTTAGGCTTATAGCTCGATAGTTGCTACACTCTTTTCTATCTCCCTTTTTGTGTAATGCTATTCTTGTGTTGTTTTCCAGCTGCTTTACCCCAATTGTTGTTTTCCAACTGCTTTACCCCAATCATTGGGGCACTCTTTGCTGTCATAGATTTTGTAACACAATTTATGCATCATCTCTATTGTGCTCTGCTCTCCAGCTTGTATTATCTCCGCTGTTATGCTGTCTTCTCCCGGTGCTTTTCTGTGTTTCAGGTTCCTGATGGCTGATCTCACTTCACCCTCTAGTATGTTTGCCATCTGCTCGTGTTCGTTACCTATTGGTAGCTCTTCCAATACTGTCCTGTCCACCTGATTTCCGTTGTTGTACATTTCTTCGTAATGTTGTTTCCATCTTTGTTTGATCTCTTCTTTGCCCTCTAATATTTTTCCTTATTTGTCTTTTATTTGCGTTAACTTTGTGATGTTTGATCCGCATATTTCCAGCTCTTGACATTTCTCCTCTATCCACATCTCTGCATTTTCTGGCCTTCTTTTTTATTTCTTTCGTGATTTCTCTGTACCTTTTCTTGTCGTCCTCGTTGAGTGATTTTGTCTTTCTCAGTTCCTTTCTGGTATCACTTAGATCTAGGACCTCTTTGCTAATCCATGGCTTGTTCCTCTTTCTTTTCTTATAGCCTAGGACTTTTTGTGCCACCTCTGTGTGCATGTTCTTTATTACTTCCCATGTTTCTTCTACTGATCCCGTATCTTTTTCCTTGATATGGTTCCATTTGTTGTTTATTTGTGCCCTAAATTGATCCCTGATTGTGCTCTCCTTTAGTGCCTGTGTGTTGAATCTTCTGTTCATCACGCCTTTGGATAATCCCCTTTTAGTTTTATCCTAATCCCTGCTATCACCAGTCTGTGGTCATATGCCATGTCTGGGCTTGCGAATGTTCGGCATCCCGTTACAGCACTTTTCTATCTTTTATTTTCTATTATGTAGTCTATCATGTTCTTCGTTTTACCGTCCGGTGACTCCCATGTCCACTTCCTACTTGCCTTCGCAAACCAGGTCCATCCCAAATAACCTGGTCACCGGCGATCTGCAAATCTCCTGTGAATTCATCGTCAGATGATGAAAATTCATCATCACGCGCTTCAAAACTTCGGAAATCGGGATACCTTTAGGCATCACTTCAAAGTTGTTTTTCGAGGGCAAAATTTAACTTTATGACGACAAACTACACTTCAAAATACGCGCAATTTTATGGACATCAAAACAAATGCTATTTTTAGGCATGCTATGTTGATATTATAAATACTTTTCAGTTTGTTTCAATGCCTCCTATTGAGTGATTATTGAGTGATGATTGAGTGATTATTGAGTGATAATTAAGTGATTATTAAGTGATTATTGAGTGGTTATTGAGTGATTATTGAGTGAGTGATTATTGAGTGATTATTGAGTGATTATTGAGTGATTATTTAGTGATTATTGAGTGATTATTGAGTGATTATTGAGTTATTATTGTGTGGTTATTGGGTGAGTGATTATTGAGTGATTATTGAGTGATTAGTGAGTGAGTGATTATTGAGTGAGTGAGTGAGTAATTATTGAGTGATTATTGAGTGATTATTGAGCGATTATTGAGTGATTATTGAGTGGTTATCGAGTGATTATTGAGTGATTACTGAGTGATTATTGAGTGATAATTGAGTGATTATTGAGTGATTATTGAGTGATTATTGACTATTGAGTGATTATTGAGTGATGATTGAGTGATTATTGAGTGATTATTAAGTGATTATTGAGTGATTATTGAGTGATTAGTGAGTGAATATTGACTGAGTGATTACTGAGTGATTACTGAGTGACTATTGAATGATTATTGAGTGATTATTGAGTGATTATTGAGTGATTATTGAGTGTTTATTGAGTGATTATTGAGTGATTATTGAGTGATTATTGAGCGATTAGTGAGTGATTATTGATTATTGATTATTGAGCGATGAATGAGCGAGTGATTATTGAGTGATTATTTAGTGATTATTGAGTGATCATTGAGTGATTATTGAGTGATTATTGAGTGAGTGATTATTGAGTGATTATTGAGTGATTATTGAGTGATTATTGAGTGATTATTGAGTGATTATTGAATGATTATTGAGTGATTATTGAGTGATTATTGAGTGATTATTGAATGATTATTGAGTGATTATTGAGTGATTATTGAGCGATTATTGAGTGATTATTGAGTGATTATTGAATGATTATTGAGTGATTATTGAGTGATTATTGAGCGATTAGTGAGTGATTATTGATTATTGATTATTGAGCGATGAATGAGCGAGTGATTATTGAGTGATTATTTAGTGATTATTGAGTGATCATTGAGTGATTATTGAGTGATTATTGAGTGAGTGATTATTGAGTGATTATTGAGTGATTATTGAGTGATTATTGAGTGATTATTGAGTGATTATTGAATGATTATTGAGTGATTATTGAGTGATTATTGAGCGATTATTGAGTGATTATTGAGTGATTATTGAATGATTATTGAGTGATTATTGAGTGATTATTGAGTGATTATTGAGTGATTAGTGAGTGATTATTGATTATTGATTATTGAGCGATGAATGAGCGTGTGATTATTGAGTGATTATTTGGTGATTATTGAGTGATCATTGAGTGATTATTGAGTGATTATTGAGTGATTATTGAGTGAGTGATTATTGAGTGAGTGAGTGATTATTGATTGATTATTGACTGATTATTGAGTGATTATTGAGTGAGTGAGTGATTATTGAGTGATTATTGAGTGAATATTGACTGAGTGATTATTGAGTGACTATTGAGTGATAAATGAGTGATTATTGAGTGTTTGTTGAGTGAGTGATTATTGAGTTATTATTGAGTAATTAGTGAGTGAGTGATTATTGAGTGAGTGAGTGAGTGATTACTGAGTGATTATTGAGCGAGTGATTACTCAGTGATTATTGAGTGATTATTGAGTGATTATTGAGTGAATATTGACTGAGTGATTATTGAGTGATTATTGAGTGACTATTGAGCGATTATTGAGTGATAATTGAGTGATTATTAAGTGATTATTAAGTGATTATTGAGTGATTATTGAGTGATTATTGAGTGATTATTGAGTGAGTGAGTGATTAATGAGTGATTATTAGTCATTACTGAATAATTATTGAGTGAGTGTGATTATTGTGTGAGTGTGATTATTCAGTGACTAATGAGTGATTATTGAGTGATTATTGAGTGATTATTGAGTGAGTGATTATAGAGTGATTATAGAGCGAGTGATTATAGAGTGATTGTTGAGTGATTATTGAGTGAGTGATTATTGAGTGAGTGAGTGATTATTGAGTGATTATTGACTGATTATTGAGTGATTATTGAGTGAATGAGTGATTATTGAGTGATTATTGAGTGATTATTGAGTGGTTATTGAGTGATTATTGAGTGAGTGATTATTGAGTGATTTTTGAGTGATTATTGAGTGACTATTGAGTGATTATTTAATGAGTGAGTGATTACTGAGTGATTATTAAGTGATTATTGAGTGATTATTGAGTGATTATTGAGTGATTATTGAGTGATTATTGAGTGATTATTGAGTAATTATTGATTATTGAGTGATTATTGAGTGATGAATGAGCGAGTGATTATTGACTGATTATTTAGTGATTATTGAGTTATTATTGAGTGATTATTGAGCGATTATTGAGCGATTATTGAGTGATTATTGAGTGGTTATCGAGTGATTATTGAGTGATAATTGAGTGATGATTGAGTGATTATTGAGTGATTATTGAGTGAATATTGACTGAATGATTATTGAGTGACTATTGAGTGATTATTGAGTGATTATTGAGTGAGTGAGTGATTATTGAGTGACTATTGAGTGATTATTGAGTGATTATTAAGGTATTTTGACTGAGTGATTATTGAGTGACTATTGAGTGATTATTGAGTGATTAGTGAGTGATTATTGAGTGATTAGTGAGTGATTATTGATTATTGAGTGATTATTGAGCGATGAATAAACGAGTGATTATTGGGTGATTATTTAGTGATTATTGAGTGATTAAGTGAGTGATTATTGAGTGATTATTGAGTGATTATTGAGTGATTATCGAGTGAGTGATTATAGAGTGATTATTGAGTGATTATTGACTGATTATTGATTGATTATTGAGTGAGTGATTGAGCGAGTGAGTAAGTGATTATTGAGTGATTATTGAGTGATTATTGAGTGATTATTGAGTGGTTATTGAGTGATTATTGAGTGAGTGATTACTGAGTGATTATTGAGTGATTACTGAGTGACTATTGAGTGACTATTGAGTGATTATTGAGTGATTATTGAGTGATTATTAAGTGATTATTAAGTGATTATTGAGTGGTTATTGAGTGATTATTGAGTGATTATTGAGTGATTATTGAGTGATTATTGACTATTGAGTGATTATTGAGTGATGATTGAGTGATTATTGAGTGATTATTAAGTGATTATTGAGTGATTATTGAGTGATTAGTGAGTGAATATTGACTGAGTGATTACTGAGTGATTACTGAGTGACTATTGAATGATTATTGAGTGATTATTGAGTGATTATTGAGTGATTATTGAGTGTTTATTGAGTGATTATTGAGTGATTATTGAGTGATTATTGAGCGATTAGTGAGTGATTATTGATTATTGATTATTGAGCGATGAATGAGCGAGTGATTATTGAGTGATTATTTAGTGATTATTGAGTGATCATTGAGTGATTATTGAGTGATTATTGAGTGAGTGATTATTGAGTGATTATTGAGTGATTATTGAGTGATTATTGAGTGATTATTGAGTGATTATTGAATGATTATTGAGTGATTATTGAGTGATTATTGAGTGATTATTGAATGATTATTGAGTGATTATTGAGTGATTATTGAGCGATTATTGAGTGATTATTGAGTGATTATTGAATGATTATTGAGTGATTATTGAGTGATTATTGAGCGATTAGTGAGTGATTATTGATTATTGATTATTGAGCGATGAATGAGCGAGTGATTATTGAGTGATTATTTAGTGATTATTGAGTGATCATTGAGTGATTATTGAGTGATTATTGAGTGAGTGATTATTGAGTGATTATTGAGTGATTATTGAGTGATTATTGAGTGATTATTGAGTGATTATTGAATGATTATTGAGTGATTATTGAGTGATTATTGAGCGATTATTGAGTGATTATTGAGTGATTATTGAATGATTATTGAGTGATTATTGAGTGATTATTGAGTGATTATTGAGTGATTAGTGAGTGATTATTGATTATTGATTATTGAGCGATGAATGAGCGTGTGATTATTGAGTGATTATTTGGTGATTATTGAGTGATCATTGAGTGATTATTGAGTGATTATTGAGTGATTATTGAGTGAGTGATTATTGAGTGAGTGAGTGATTATTGATTGATTATTGACTGATTATTGAGTGATTATTGAGTGAGTGAGTGATTATTGAGTGATTATTGAGTGAATATTGACTGAGTGATTATTGAGTGACTATTGAGTGATAAATGAGTGATTATTGAGTGTTTGTTGAGTGAGTGATTATTGAGTTATTATTGAGTAATTAGTGAGTGAGTGATTATTGAGTGAGTGAGTGAGTGATTACTGAGTGATTATTGAGCGAGTGATTACTCAGTGATTATTGAGTGATTATTGAGTGATTATTGAGTGAATATTGACTGAGTGATTATTGAGTGATTATTGAGTGACTATTGAGCGATTATTGAGTGATAATTGAGTGATTATTAAGTGATTATTAAGTGATTATTGAGTGATTATTGAGTGATTATTGAGTGATTATTGAGTGAGTGAGTGATTAATGAGTGATTATTAGTCATTACTGAATAATTATTGAGTGAGTGTGATTATTGTGTGAGTGTGATTATTCAGTGACTAATGAGTGATTATTGAGTGATTATTGAGTGATTATTGAGTGAGTGATTATAGAGTGATTATAGAGCGAGTGATTATAGAGTGATTGTTGAGTGATTATTGAGTGAGTGATTATTGAGTGAGTGAGTGATTATTGAGTGATTATTGACTGATTATTGAGTGATTATTGAGTGAATGAGTGATTATTGAGTGATTATTGAGTGATTATTGAGTGGTTATTGAGTGATTATTGAGTGAGTGATTATTGAGTGATTTTTGAGTGATTATTGAGTGACTATTGAGTGATTATTTAATGAGTGAGTGATTACTGAGTGATTATTAAGTGATTATTGAGTGATTATTGAGTGATTATTGAGTGATTATTGAGTGATTATTGAGTGATTATTGAGTAATTATTGATTATTGAGTGATTATTGAGTGATGAATGAGCGAGTGATTATTGACTGATTATTTAGTGATTATTGAGTTATTATTGAGTGATTATTGAGCGATTATTGAGCGATTATTGAGTGATTATTGAGTGGTTATCGAGTGATTATTGAGTGATAATTGAGTGATGATTGAGTGATTATTGAGTGATTATTGAGTGAATATTGACTGAATGATTATTGAGTGACTATTGAGTGATTATTGAGTGATTATTGAGTGAGTGAGTGATTATTGAGTGACTATTGAGTGATTATTGAGTGATTATTAAGGTATTTTGACTGAGTGATTATTGAGTGACTATTGAGTGATTATTGAGTGATTAGTGAGTGATTATTGAGTGATTAGTGAGTGATTATTGATTATTGAGTGATTATTGAGCGATGAATAAACGAGTGATTATTGGGTGATTATTTAGTGATTATTGAGTGATTAAGTGAGTGATTATTGAGTGATTATTGAGTGATTATTGAGTGATTATCGAGTGAGTGATTATAGAGTGATTATTGAGTGATTATTGACTGATTATTGATTGATTATTGAGTGAGTGATTGAGCGAGTGAGTAAGTGATTATTGAGTGATTATTGAGTGATTATTGAGTGATTATTGAGTGGTTATTGAGTGATTATTGAGTGAGTGATTACTGAGTGATTATTGAGTGATTACTGAGTGACTATTGAGTGACTATTGAGTGATTATTGAGTGATTATTGAGTGATTATTAAGTGATTATTAAGTGATTATTGAGTGGTTATTGAGTGATTATTGAGTGAGTGATTATTGAGTGATTATTGAGTGATTATTGAGTGATTATTGAGTGATTATTTTGTGATTATTGAGTGAGTGAGTGATTATTGAGTGATTATTGAGTGATTATTGAGTGATTATTGAGTGATTAGTGAGTGAGTGATTATTGAGTGAGTGAGTGAGTGATTATTGAGTGATAATTGAGTGATTATTAAGTGATTATTAAGTGATTATTGAGTGATTATTGAGTGATTATTGAGTGAATATTGACTGAGTGATTATTGAGTGACTATTGAGTGATTATTGAGTGATTATTGAGTGATTATTGAGTGATTATTGAGTGACTATTGAGCGAGTGAGTAAGTGATTAGTGAGTGATTATTGATTATTGAGTAATTATTGAGTGATGAATGAGCGAGTGATTATTTAGTGATTATTGAGTGGTTATCGAGTGATTTTTGAGTGATTACTGAGTGATTATTGAGTGATAATTGAGTGATTATTGAGTGATTATTGAGTGATTATTGAGTGATTATTGAGTGTTTATTGAGTGAGTGATTATTGAGTTATTATTGAGCGATTATTGAGTGAGTGAGTGATTATTGAGTGATTATTAGTCATTATTGAGTGATTATTGAGTGGTTATTGAGTGATTATTGAGCGAGTGATTACTGAGTGATTATTGAGTGATTTTTCAGTGAGTGAGTGAGTGATTATTGAGTGATTATTGAGTGATTATTGAGCGATTATTAAGTGATTATTAAGTGATAACTGAGTGATTTATGAGTGATTATTGAGTGAATATTGACTGAGTGATTATTGAGTGACTATTGAATGATTATTGAGTGATTATTGAGTGATTATTGAGTGATTATTGAGTGAGTGGTTATTGAGTGAGTGAGTGAGTGAGTGAGTGATTCTTGAGTGATTATTGGGTGATAATTGAGTGATTATTAAGTGATTATTGAGTGATTATTGATTATTGAGTGATTATTGAGTGATGAATGAGCGAGTGATTATTGACTGATTATTTAGTGATTATTGAGTTATTATTGAGTGATTATTGAGCGATTATTTAGTGGATATTGACTGAGTGATAATTGAGTGATTATTGAGTGATTATTGAGTGAGTGATTGAGCGAGTGAGTAAGTGATTATTGAGTGATTATTGAGTGGTTATTGAGTGATTATTGAGTGATTAGTGAGTGAGTGATTATTGAGTGAGTGAGTGAGTGAGTGAGTGAGTGATTATTGAGTGATTATTGAGTGATTATTGAGTGATTATTGAGTGATTATTGTGTGGTTATTGGGTGAGTGATTATTGAGTGATTATTGAGTGATTAGTGTGTGAGTGATTATTGAGTGAGTGAGTGAGTGAGTGAGTGATTATTGAGTGATTATTGAGTGATAACTGAGTGATTATTAAGTGATTATTAAGTGATTATTGAGTGATTATTGAGTGATTATTGAGTGAGTGATTGAGCGAGTGAGAAAGTGATTATTGAGTGATTATTGAGTGATTATTGAGTGATTATTGAGTGATTATTGAGTGATTATTGTGTGGTTATTGGGTGAGTGATTATTGAGTGATTATTGAGTGATTAGTGAGTGAGTGATTATTGCGTGAGTGAGTGAGTGAGTGAGTGATTATTGAGTGATTATTGAGTGATAACTGAGTGATTATTAAGTGATTATTAAGTGATAATTGAGTGATTATTGAGTGATTATTGAGTGATTATTGAGTGGTTATTGAGTGATTATTGAGTAGTTATCGAGTGATTATTGACTGATTACTGAGTGATTATTGAGTGATAATGGAGTGATTATTGAGTGATTATTGAGTGATTATTGAGTGATTATTGAGTGAATATTGACTGATTGATTATTGAGTGACTATTGACTGATTATTGAGTGATGATTGAGTGATTATTGAGTGAGTGATTATTGAGTGATTATTGAGTGATTATTGAGTGATTATTTAGTGATTATTGAGTGATTATTGAGTGATTATTGAGTTATTATTGTGTGGTTATTGGGTGAGTGATTATTGAGTGATTATTGAGTGATTAGTGAGTGAGTGATTATTGAGTGAGTGAGTGAGTAATTATTGAGTGATTATTGAGTGATTATTGAGCGATTATTGAGTGATTATTGAGTGGTTATCGAGTGATTATTGAGTGATTACTGAGTGATTATTGAGTGATAATTGAGTGATTATTGAGTGATTATTGAGTGATTATTGACTATTGAGTGATTATTCAGTGATGATTGAGTGATTATTGAGTGATTAGTGAGTGAATATTGACTGAGTGATTACTGAGTGACTATTGAATGATTATTAAGTGATTATTGAGTGATTATTGAGTGATTATTGAGTGATTATTGAGTGTTTATTGAGTGAGTGATTATTGAGTTATTATTGAGTGATTATTGAGTGAGTGAGTGATTATTGAGTGATTATTAGTCATTATTGAGTGATTATTGAGTGGTTATTGAGTGATTATTGAGCGAGTGATTACTGAGTGATTATTGAGTGATTTTTCAGTGAGTGAGGGAGTGATTATTGAGTGATTATTGAGTGATTATTAGTCATTATTGAGTGGTTATTGAGTGGTTATTGAGTGATTATTGAGCGAGTGATTACTGAGTGATTATTGAGTGATTTTTCAGTGAGTGAGTGAGTGATTATTGAGTGATTATTGAGTGATTATTGAGCGATTATTGAGTGATTATTGAGTTGTTATCGAGTGATTATTGAGTGATTATTGAGTGAATATTGACTGATTGATTATTGAGTGACTATTGAGTGATTATTGAGTGATTATTGAGTGATTATTGAGTGATAATTAAGTGATTATTAAGTGATTATTGAGTGGTTATTGAGTGATTATTGAGTGAGTGATTATTGAGTGATTATTGAGTGATTATTGAGTGATTTTTGAGCGATTATTGAGTGATTATTGAGTGGTTATCGAGTGATTATTGAGTGATTACTGAGTGAATATTGACTGATTGATTATTGAGTGACTATTGAGTGATTATTGAGTGATGATTGAGTGATTATTGAGTGATTATTAAGTGATTATTGAGTGATTATTGAGTGATTATTGAGTGAATATTGACTGAGTGATTATTGAGTGATTATTAAGTGATTATTGAGTGGTTATTGAGTGATTATTGAGTGATTATTGAGTGATTATTGAGTGTTTATTGAGTGAGTGATTATTGAGTTATTATTGAGTGATTATTGAGTGAGTGAGTGATTATTGAGATATTATTAGTCATTATTGAGTGATTATTAAGTGGTTATTGAGTGATTATTGAGCGAGTGATTACTGAGTGATTATTGAGCGATTTTTCAGTGAGTGAGTGAGTGATTATTGAGTGATTATTGAGTGATTATTGAGCGATTATTGAGTGATTATTGAGTGGTTATCGAGTGATTATTGAGTGATTACTGAGTGATTATTGAGTGATAATTGAGTGATTATTGAGTGATTATTGAGTGATTATTGAGTAATTATTGAGTGAATATTGACTGATTGATTATTGAGTGACTATTGAGTGATTATTGAGTGATGATTGAGTGATTATTGAGTGATTATTAAGTGATTATTAAGTGATTATTGAGTGGTTATTGAGTGATTATTGAGTGAGTGATTATTGAGTGATTATTGAGAGATTATTGAGTGATTATTGAGTGATTATTTAGTGATTATTGAGTGATTATTGAGTGATTATTGAGTGATTATTGATTATTGAGTGATTATTGAGTGATGAATGAGCGAGTGATTATTGACTGATTATTTAGTGATTATTGAGTGATTATTGAGTGATTATTGAGTGATTATTGAGTGAGTATTGACTGAGTGATTATTGAGTGATTATTGAGTGACTATTGAGCGATTATTGAGTGATAATTGAGTGATTTTTAAGTGATTATTAAGTGATTATTGAGTGATTTTTGAGTGATTATTGAGTGAGTGATTATTGGGTGATTATTGAGTGATTATTGAGTGGTTATTCTTTCTTCTCTTCCATCAGTTTCCCGACGATGAGGCTCTTATGAAGTTTCTCCATAGTGTTCTGTCTCTGACAGTTTCACGCACCATGCTTTAAAGTCCGTGCCTTTGTTCTTCAATTCTTCCTTGACATTGTCCATCAACGTTTTTCGCGGTCTTCCTCTACTTCTCTCTCCCTCGATCTGTCCATGTAGGGCTGCGACTGGTAATCTGCTGTTATCCATCCTTTCTACATGGCCAAACCACTCTAGTCTTCTTTTTTGTATCTTTTCTACTACGGTTACCACTGCACCCAACTCTTTCCTTGTTGTTGCATTTCTGATTTTTTCTCTTTTACTTCTGCCCCTGATTCTCCTCAGCCAACTCATCTCTACTACCAATAGTCTTCTTTCATCTTCTTTCTTCAAGCACCATCATTCTTATCCATATAGCAACACTGGTTCCACCAAGGCATGGTATAGTTTCATTTTGGTTCCGATGGATATGTTTTTTGTCTTCCACATTTTGTTCAATCCCCCGAACGCTGCGCAGGCCAATCCACATCTTCTTTTGATGTCTTCTGTGCAGTTGCCATCTTCCGTTATCACTCCTCCTAGGTATACGATTTTCGTGACTTGCTCTAGTGTTGCGTCTCCTATCTTTACATTTATCTCCTCGTGTTGTTTTCCAATTGTCATGGTTTTTGTTTTTCCTACGTTTATTCCAAGTCCAAATCTCTTGCTGGTGCTGTCTACTCGATCTGTAAGCTCTTGTAGATTCTTGCTTGTGTTGGCTATTAAATCGACATCATCGGCAAATCGTAGATTGTCTGTTACTCGTCCGTTGATGTTTATGCCTACTTCCTCTCGTCCCTTTGCAAGTCTCATCACCATCTTCAGTAGCAGGTTTAATAAGTCTGATGACATTCCGCATCCTTGTCTCACTCCTACCTTGATTTTAAACCAGTCTGTCAATTCACTGTCTACTCGCACTGCACTTACAGATTTGCTGTACAGGTCTTCTATTAGCAGTACGAGCTCTTCCGGTATTCCGCAGTGTCTCATTGATCTCCACAGTCCCTCCTGCCACACACTGTCAAATGCCTGTTTGTAGTCTATGCAATTATTATACAATGTTTTATTCCGCTCTATATGTTATTCCGAGAGTTGTCTGATTACAAATATCTGGTCCATTGTGCCTCTTCCCTCCCTGAAACGTGCCTCTTCCCTTCCTGAAACCTGCCTGCTCCTCACTCATTGCCTCTTCCACGTATCTTTTTAGACGCTGTTGTAAGATTTTGGTGTACACCTTCCCTGCTATGCTTGTTAGGCTTATAGCTCGATAGTTGCTACACTCTTTTCTATCTCCCTTTTTGTGTAATGCTATTCTTGTGTTGTTTTCCAGCTGCTTTACCCCAATTGTTGTTTTCCAACTGCTTTACCCCAATCATTGGGGCACTCTTTGCTGTCATAGATTTTGTAACACAATTTATGCATCATCTCTATTGTGCTCTGCTCTCCAGCTTGTATTATCTCCGCTGTTATGCTGTCTTCTCCCGGTGCTTTTCTGTGTTTCAGGTTCCTGATGGCTGATCTCACTTCACCCTCTAGTATGTTTGCCATCTGCTCGTGTTCGTTACCTATTGGTAGCTCTTCCAATACTGTCCTGTCCACCTGATTTCCGTTGTTGTACATTTCTTCGTAATGTTGTTTCCATCTTTGTTTGATCTCTTCTTTGCCCTCTAATATTTTTCCTTATTTGTCTTTTATTTGCGTTAACTTTGTGATGTTTGATCCGCATATTTCCAGCTCTTGACATTTCTCCTCTATCCACATCTCTGCATTTTCTGGCCTTCTTTTTTATTTCTTTCGTGATTTCTCTGTACCTTTTCTTGTCGTCCTCGTTGAGTGATTTTGTCTTTCTCAGTTCCTTTCTGGTATCACTTAGATCTAGGACCTCTTTGCTAATCCATGGCTTGTTCCTCTTTCTTTTCTTATAGCCTAGGACTTTTTGTGCCACCTCTGTGTGCATGTTCTTTATTACTTCCCATGTTTCTTCTACTGATCCCGTATCTTTTTCCTTGATATGGTTCCATTTGTTGTTTATTTGTGCCCTAAATTGATCCCTGATTGTGCTCTCCTTTAGTGCCTGTGTGTTGAATCTTCTGTTCATCACGCCTTTGGATAATCCCCTTTTAGTTTTATCCTAATCCCTGCTATCACCAGTCTGTGGTCATATGCCATGTCTGGGCTTGCGAATGTTCGGCATCCCGTTACAGCACTTTTCCATCTTTTATTTTCTATTATGTAGTCTATCATGTTCTTCGTTTTACCGTCCGGTGACTCCCATGTCCACTTCCTACTTGCCTTCGCAAACCAGGTCCATCCCAAATAACCTGGTCACCGGCGATCTGCAAATCTCCTGTGAATTCATCGTCAGATGATGAAAATTCATCATCACGCGCTTCAAAACTTCGGAAATCGGGATACCTTTAGGCATCACTTCAAAGTTGTTTTTCGAGGGCAAAATTTAACTTTATGACGACAAACTACACTTCAAAATACGCGCAATTTTATGGACATCAAAACAAATGCTATTTTTAGGCATGCTATGTTGATATTATAAATACTTTTCAGTTTGTTTCAATGCCTCCTATTGAGTGATTATTGAGTGATGATTGAGTGATTATTGAGTGATAATTAAGTGATTATTAAGTGATTATTGAGTGGTTATTGAGTGATTATTGAGTGAGTGATTATTGAGTGATTATTGAGTGATTATTGAGTGATTATTTAGTGATTATTGAGTGATTATTGAGTGATTATTGAGTTATTATTGTGTGGTTATTGGGTGAGTGATTATTGAGTGATTATTGAGTGATTAGTGAGTGAGTGATTATTGAGTGAGTGAGTGAGTAATTATTGAGTGATTATTGAGTGATTATTGAGCGATTATTGAGTGATTATTGAGTGGTTATCGAGTGATTATTGAGTGATTACTGAGTGATTATTGAGTGATAATTGAGTGATTATTGAGTGATTATTGAGTGATTATTGACTATTGAGTGATTATTGAGTGATGATTGAGTGATTATTGAGTGATTATTAAGTGATTATTGAGTGATTATTGAGTGATTAGTGAGTGAATATTGACTGAGTGATTACTGAGTGACTATTGAATGATTATTGAGTGATTATTGAGTGATTATTGAGTGATTATTGAGTGATTATTGAGTGTTTATTGAGTGAGTGATTATTGAGTTATTATTGAGTGATTATTGAGTGAGTGAGTGATTATTGAGTGATTATTAGTCATTATTGAGTGATTATTGAGTGGTTATTGAGTGATTATTGAGCGAGTGATTACTGAGTGATTATTGAGTGATTTTTCAGTGAGTGAGGGAGTGATTATTGAGTGATTATTGAGTGATTATTGAGCGATTATTAAGTGATTATTAAGTGATTATTGAGTGATTATTGAGTGATTATTGAGTGAACATTGACTGAGTGATTATTGAGTGACTATTGAATGATAATTGAGTGATTATTGAGTGATTATTGAATGACTATTGAGTGAGTGATTATTGAGTGAGTGAGTGAGTGAGTGATTATTGAGTGATTATTGAGTGATAATTGAGTGATTATTAAGTGATTATTGAGTGATTATTGATTATTGAGTGATTATTGAGTGATGAATGAGCGAGTGATTATTGACTGATTATTTAGTGATTATTGAGTTATTATTGAGTGATTAATGAGCGATTATTGAGTGAATATTGACTGAGTGATTATTGAGTGATTATTGAGTGATTATTGAGCGATTATTGAGTGATTATTGAGTGGTTATCGAGTGATTTAGTGATAATTGAGTGACTATTGAGTCATTATTGAGTGATTATTGAGTGATTATTGAGTGAATATTGAGTGTTTATTGAGTGAGTGATTACTGAGTTATTATTGAGTGATTATTGAGTGAGTGAGTGATTATTGAGTGATTATTAGTCATTATTGAGTGATTATTGAGTGGTTATTGAGTGATTATTGAGCGAGTGATTACTGAGTGATTATTGAGTGATTTTTCAGTGAGTGAGTGAGTGATTATTGAGTGATTATTGAGTGATTATTGAGCGATTATTGAGTGATTATTGAGTTGTTATCGAGTGATTATTGAGTGATTATTGAGTGAATATTGACTGATTGATTATTGAGTGACAATTGAGTGATTATTGAGTGATTATTGAGTGATTATTGAGTGATAATTAAGTGATTATTAAGTGATTATTGAGTGGTTATTGAGTGATTATTGAGTGAGTGATTATTGAGTGATTATTGAGTGATTATTGAGTGATTTTTGAGCGATTATTGAGTGATTATTGAGTGGTTATCGAGTGATTATTGAGTGATTACTGAGTGAATATTGACTGATTGATTATTGAGTGATTATTAAGTGATTATTGAGTGATTATTGAGTGATTATTGAGTGAATATTGACTGAGTGATTATTGAGTGACTATTGAATGATCATTGAGTGATTATTGAGTGATTATTGAGTGATTATTGAGTGATTATTGAGTGTTTATTGAGTGAGTGATTATTGAGTTATTATTGAGTGATTATTGAGTGAGTGAGTGATTATTGAGATATTATTAGTCATTATTGAGTGATTATTGAGTGGTTATTGAGTGATTATTGAGCGAGTGATTACTGAGTGATTATTGAGTGATTTTTCAGTGAGTGAATGAGTGATTATTGAGTGATTATTGAGCGATTATTGAGTGATTATTGAGTGGTTATCGAGTGATTATTGAGTGATTACTGAGTGATTATTGAGTGATAATTGAGTGATTATTGAGTGATTATTGAGTGATTATTGAGTAATTATTGAGTGAATATTGACTGATTGATTATTGAGTGACTATTGAGTGATTATTGAGTGATGATTGAGTGATTATTGAGTGATTATTAAGTGATTATTAAGTGATTATTGAGTGCTTATTGAGTGATTATTGAGTGAGTGATTATTGAGTGATTATTGAGAGATTATTGAGTGATTATTGAGTGATTATTTAGTGATTATTGAGTGATTATTGAGTGATTATTGAGTGATTATTGATTATTGAGTGATTATTGAGTGATGAATGAGCGAGTGATTATTGACTGATTATTCAGTGATTATTGAGTGATTATTGAGTGATTATTGAGTGATTATTGAGTGAGTATTGACTGAGTGATTATTGAGTGATTATTGAGTGACTATTGAGCGATTATTGAGTGATAATTGAGTGATTTTTAAGTGATTATTAAGTGATTATTGAGTGATTTTTGAGTGATTATTGAGTGAGTGATTATTGGGTGATTATTGAGTGATTATTGAGTGGTTATTCTTTCTTCTCTTCCATCAGTTTCCCGACGATGAGGCTCTTATGAAGTTTCTCCATAGTGTTCTGTCTCTGACAGTTTCACGCACCATGCTTTAAAGTCCGTGCCTTTGTTCTTCAATTCTTCCTTGACATTGTCCATCAACGTTTTTCGCGGTCTTCCTCTACTTCTCTCTCCCTCGATCTGTCCATGTAGGGCTGCGACTGGTAATCTGCTGTTATCCATCCTTTCTACATGGCCAAACCACTCTAGTCTTCTTTTTTGTATCTTTTCTACTACGGTTACCACTGCACCCAACTCTTTCCTTGTTGTTGCATTTCTGATTTTTTCTCTTTTACTTCTGCCCCTGATTCTCCTCAGCCAACTCATCTCTACTACCAATAGTCTTCTTTCATCTTCTTTCTTCAAGCACCATCATTCTTATCCATATAGCAACACTGGTTCCACCAAGGCATGGTATAGTTTCATTTTGGTTCCGATGGATATGTTTTTTGTCTTCCACATTTTGTTCAATCCCCCGAACGCTGCGCAGGCCAATCCACATCTTCTTTTGATGTCTTCTGTGCAGTTGCCATCTTCCGTTATCACTCCTCCTAGGTATACGATTTTCGTGACTTGCTCTAGTGTTGCGTCTCCTATCTTTACATTTATCTCCTCGTGTTGTTTTCCAATTGTCATGGTTTTTGTTTTTCCTACGTTTATTCCAAGTCCAAATCTCTTGCTGGTGCTGTCTACTCGATCTGTAAGCTCTTGTAGATTCTTGCTTGTGTTGGCTATTAAATCGACATCATCGGCAAATCGTAGATTGTCTGTTACTCGTCCGTTGATGTTTATGCCTACTTCCTCTCGTCCCTTTGCAAGTCTCATCACCATCTTCAGTAGCAGGTTTAATAAGTCTGATGACATTCCGCATCCTTGTCTCACTCCTACCTTGATTTTAAACCAGTCTGTCAATTCACTGTCTACTCGCACTGCACTTACAGATTTGCTGTACAGGTCTTCTATTAGCAGTACGAGCTCTTCCGGTATTCCGCAGTGTCTCATTGATCTCCACAGTCCCTCCTGCCACACACTGTCAAATGCCTGTTTGTAGTCTATGCAATTATTATACAATGTTTTATTCCGCTCTATATGTTATTCCGAGAGTTGTCTGATTACAAATATCTGGTCCATTGTGCCTCTTCCCTCCCTGAAACGTGCCTCTTCCCTTCCTGAAACCTGCCTGCTCCTCACTCATTGCCTCTTCCACGTATCTTTTTAGACGCTGTTGTAAGATTTTGGTGTACACCTTCCCTGCTATGCTTGTTAGGCTTATAGCTCGATAGTTGCTACACTCTTTTCTATCTCCCTTTTTGTGTAATGCTATTCTTGTGTTGTTTTCCAGCTGCTTTACCCCAATTGTTGTTTTCCAACTGCTTTACCCCAATCATTGGGGCACTCTTTGCTGTCATAGATTTTGTAACACAATTTATGCATCATCTCTATTGTGCTCTGCTCTCCAGCTTGTATTATCTCCGCTGTTATGCTGTCTTCTCCCGGTGCTTTTCTGTGTTTCAGGTTCCTGATGGCTGATCTCACTTCACCCTCTAGTATGTTTGCCATCTGCTCGTGTTCGTTACCTATTGGTAGCTCTTCCAATACTGTCCTGTCCACCTGATTTCCGTTGTTGTACATTTCTTCGTAATGTTGTTTCCATCTTTGTTTGATCTCTTCTTTGCCCTCTAATATTTTTCCTTATTTGTCTTTTATTTGCGTTAACTTTGTGATGTTTGATCCGCATATTTCCAGCTCTTGACATTTCTCCTCTATCCACATCTCTGCATTTTCTGGCCTTCTTTTTTATTTCTTTCGTGATTTCTCTGTACCTTTTCTTGTCGTCCTCGTTGAGTGATTTTGTCTTTCTCAGTTCCTTTCTGGTATCACTTAGATCTAGGACCTCTTTGCTAATCCATGGCTTGTTCCTCTTTCTTTTCTTATAGCCTAGGACTTTTTGTGCCACCTCTGTGTGCATGTTCTTTATTACTTCCCATGTTTCTTCTACTGATCCCGTATCTTTTTCCTTGATATGGTTCCATTTGTTGTTTATTTGTGCCCTAAATTGATCCCTGATTGTGCTCTCCTTTAGTGCCTGTGTGTTGAATCTTCTGTTCATCACGCCTTTGGATAATCCCCTTTTAGTTTTATCCTAATCCCTGCTATCACCAGTCTGTGGTCATATGCCATGTCTGGGCTTGCGAATGTTCGGCATCCCGTTACAGCACTTTTCCATCTTTTATTTTCTATTATGTAGTCTATCATGTTCTTCGTTTTACCGTCCGGTGACTCCCATGTCCACTTCCTACTTGCCTTCGCAAACCAGGTCCATCCCAAATAACCTGGTCACCGGCGATCTGCAAATCTCCTGTGAATTCATCGTCAGATGATGAAAATTCATCATCACGCGCTTCAAAACTTCGGAAATCGGGATACCTTTAGGCATCACTTCAAAGTTGTTTTTCGAGGGCAAAAATTTAACTTTATGACGACAAACTACACTTCAAAATACGCGCAATTTTATGGACATCAAAACAAATGCTATTTTTAGGCATGCTATGTTGATATTATAAATACTTTTCAGTTTGTTTCAATGCCTCCTATTGAGTGATTATTGAGTGATGATTGAGTGATTATTGAGTGATAATTAAGTGATTATTAAGTGATTATTGAGTGGTTATTGAGTGATTATTGAGTGAGTGATTATTGAGTGATTATTGAGTGATTATTGAGTGATTATTTAGTGATTATTGAGTGATTATTGAGTGATTATTGAGTTATTATTGTGTGGTTATTGGGTGAGTGATTATTGAGTGATTATTGAGTGATTAGTGAGTGAGTGATTATTGAGTGAGTGAGTGAGTAATTATTGAGTGATTATTGAGTGATTATTGAGCGATTATTGAGTGATTATTGAGTGGTTATCGAGTGATTATTGAGTGATTACTGAGTGATTATTGAGTGATAATTGAGTGATTATTGAGTGATTATTGAGTGATTATTGACTATTGAGTGATTATTCAGTGATGATTGAGTGATTATTGAGTGATTATTAAGTGATTATTGAGTGATTATTGAGTGATTAGTGAGTGAATATTGACTGAGTGATTACTGAGTGACTATTGAATGATTATTGAGTGATTATTGAGTGATTATTGAGTGATTATTGAGTGATTATTGAGTGTTTATTGAGTGAGTGATTATTGAGTTATTATTGAGTGATTATTGAGTGAGTGAGTGATTATTGAGTGATTATTAGTCATTATTGAGTGATTATTGAGTGGTTATTGAGTAATTATTGAGTGATTATTAAGTGATTATTGAGTGATTATTGAGTGATTAGTGAGTGAATATTGACTGAGTGATTACTGAGTGACTATTGAATGATTATTGAGTGATTATTGAGTGATTATTGAGTGATTATTGAGTGATTATTGAGTGTTTATTGAGTGAGTGATTATTGAGTTATTATTGAGTGATTATTGAGTGAGTGAGTGATTATTGAGTGATTATTAGTCATTATTGAGTGATTATTGAGTGGTTATTGAGTGATTATTGAGCGAGTGATTACTGAGTGATTATTGAGTGATTTTTCAGTGAGTGAGGGAGTGATTATTGAGTGATTATTGAGTGATTATTGAGCGATTATTAAGTGATTATTAAGTGATTATTGAGTGATTATTGAGTGATTATTGAGTGAACATTGACTGAGTGATTATTGAGTGACTATTGAATGATTATTGAGTGATTATTGAGTGATTATTGAGTGACTATTGAGTGAGTGATTATTGAGTGAGTGAGTGAGTGAGTGATTATTGAGTGATTATTGAGTGATAATTGAGTGATTATTAAGTGATTATTGAGTGATTATTGATTATTGAGTGATTATTGAGTGATGAATGAGCGAGTGATTATTGACTGATTATTTAGTGATTATTGAGTTATTATTGAGTGATTAATGAGCGATTATTGAGTGAATATTGACTGAGTGATTATTGAGTGATTATTGAGTGATTATTGAGCGATTATTGAGTGATTATTGAGTGGTTATCGAGTGATTTAGTGATAATTGAGTGACTATTGAGTCATTATTGAGTGATTATTGAGTGATTATTGAGTGAATATTGAGTGTTTATTGAGTGAGTGATTATTGAGTTATTATTGAGTGATTATTGAGTGAGTGAGTGATTATTGAGTGATTATTAGTCATTATTGAGTGATTATTGAGTGGTTATTGAGTGATTATTGAGCGAGTGATTACTGAGTGATTATTGAGTGATTTTTCAGTGAGTGAGTGAGTGATTATTGAGTGATTATTGAGTGATTATTGAGCGATTATTGAGTGATTATTGAGTTGTTATCGAGTGATTATTGAGTGATTATTGAGTGAATATTGACTGATTGATTATTGAGTGACAATTGAGTGATTATTGAGTGATTATTGAGTGATTATTGAGTGATAATTAAGTGATTATTAAGTGATTATTGAGTGGTTATTGAGTGATTATTGAGTGAGTGATTATTGAGTGATTATTGAGTGATTATTGAGTGATTTTTGAGCGATTATTGAGTGATTATTGAGTGGTTATCGAGTGATTATTGAGTGATTACTGAGTGAATATTGACTGATTGATTATTGAGTGACTATTGAGTGATTATTGAGTGATGATTGAGTGATTATTGAGTGATTATTAAGTGATTATTGAGTGATTATTGAGTGATTATTGAGTGAATATTGACTGAGTGATTATTGAGTGACTATTGAATGATCATTGAGTGATTATTGAGTGATTATTGAGTGATTATTGAGTGATTATTGAGTGTTTATTGAGTGAGTGATTATTGAGTTATTATTGAGTGATTATTGAGTGAGTGAGTGATTATTGAGATATTATTAGTCATTATTGAGTGATTATTGAGTGGTTATTGAGTGATTATTGAGCGAGTGATTACTGAGTGATTATTGAGTGATTTTTCAGTGAGTGAGTGAGTGATTATTGAGTGATTATTGAGTGATTATTGAGCGATTATTGAGTGATTATTGAGTGGTTATCGAGTGATTATTGAGTGATTACTGAGTGATTATTGAGTGATAATTGAGTGATTATTGAGTGATTATTGAGTGATTATTGAGTAATTATTGAGTGAATATTGACTGATTGATTATTGAGTGACTATTGAGTGATTATTGAGTGATGATTGAGTGATTATTGAGTGATTATTAAGTGATTATTAAGTGATTATTGAGTGCTTATTGAGTGATTATTGAGTGAGTGATTATTGAGTGATTATTGAGAGATTATTGAGTGATTATTGAGTGATTATTTAGTGATTATTGAGTGATTATTGAGTGATTATTGAGTGATTATTGATTATTGAGTGATTATTGAGTGATGAATGAGCGAGTGATTATTGACTGATTATTTAGTGATTATTGAGTGATTATTGAGTGATTATTGAGTGAGTATTGACTGAGTGATTATTGAGTGATTATTGAGTGACTATTGAGCGATTATTGAGTGATAATTGAGTGATTTTTAAGTGATTATTAAGTGATTATTGAGTGATTTTTGAGTGATTATTGAGTGAGTGATTATTGGGTGATTATTGAGTGATTATTGAGTGGTTATTCTTTCTTCTCTTCCATCAGTTTCCCGACGATGAGGCTCTTATGAAGTTTCTCCATAGTGTTCTGTCTCTGACAGTTTCACGCACCATGCTTTAAAGTCCGTGCCTTTGTTCTTCAATTCTTCCTTGACATTGTCCATCAACGTTTTTCGCGGTCTTCCTCTACTTCTCTCTCCCTCGATCTGTCCATGTAGGGCTGCGACTGGTAATCTGCTGTTATCCATCCTTTCTACATGGCCAAACCACTCTAGTCTTCTTTTTTGTATCTTTTCTACTACGGTTACCACTGCACCCAACTCTTTCCTTGTTGTTGCATTTCTGATTTTTTCTCTTTTACTTCTGCCCCTGATTCTCCTCAGCCAACTCATCTCTACTACCAATAGTCTTCTTTCATCTTCTTTCTTCAAGCACCATCATTCTTATCCATATAGCAACACTGGTTCCACCAAGGCATGGTATAGTTTCATTTTGGTTCCGATGGATATGTTTTTTGTCTTCCACATTTTGTTCAATCCCCCGAACGCTGCGCAGGCCAATCCACATCTTCTTTTGATGTCTTCTGTGCAGTTGCCATCTTCCGTTATCACTCCTCCTAGGTATACGATTTTCGTGACTTGCTCTAGTGTTGCGTCTCCTATCTTTACATTTATCTCCTCGTGTTGTTTTCCAATTGTCATGGTTTTTGTTTTTCCTACGTTTATTCCAAGTCCAAATCTCTTGCTGGTGCTGTCTACTCGATCTGTAAGCTCTTGTAGATTCTTGCTTGTGTTGGCTATTAAATCGACATCATCGGCAAATCGTAGATTGTCTGTTACTCGTCCGTTGATGTTTATGCCTACTTCCTCTCGTCCCTTTGCAAGTCTCATCACCATCTTCAGTAGCAGGTTTAATAAGTCTGATGACATTCCGCATCCTTGTCTCACTCCTACCTTGATTTTAAACCAGTCTGTCAATTCACTGTCTACTCGCACTGCACTTACAGATTTGCTGTACAGGTCTTCTATTAGCAGTACGAGCTCTTCCGGTATTCCGCAGTGTCTCATTGATCTCCACAGTCCCTCCTGCCACACACTGTCAAATGCCTGTTTGTAGTCTATGCAATTATTATACAATGTTTTATTCCGCTCTATATGTTATTCCGAGAGTTGTCTGATTACAAATATCTGGTCCATTGTGCCTCTTCCCTCCCTGAAACGTGCCTCTTCCCTTCCTGAAACCTGCCTGCTCCTCACTCATTGCCTCTTCCACGTATCTTTTTAGACGCTGTTGTAAGATTTTGGTGTACACCTTCCCTGCTATGCTTGTTAGGCTTATAGCTCGATAGTTGCTACACTCTTTTCTATCTCCCTTTTTGTGTAATGCTATTCTTGTGTTGTTTTCCAGCTGCTTTACCCCAATTGTTGTTTTCCAACTGCTTTACCCCAATCATTGGGGCACTCTTTGCTGTCATAGATTTTGTAACACAATTTATGCATCATCTCTATTGTGCTCTGCTCTCCAGCTTGTATTATCTCCGCTGTTATGCTGTCTTCTCCCGGTGCTTTTCTGTGTTTCAGGTTCCTGATGGCTGATCTCACTTCACCCTCTAGTATGTTTGCCATCTGCTCGTGTTCGTTACCTATTGGTAGCTCTTCCAATACTGTCCTGTCCACCTGATTTCCGTTGTTGTACATTTCTTCGTAATGTTGTTTCCATCTTTGTTTGATCTCTTCTTTGCCCTCTAATATTTTTCCTTATTTGTCTTTTATTTGCGTTAACTTTGTGATGTTTGATCCGCATATTTCCAGCTCTTGACATTTCTCCTCTATCCACATCTCTGCATTTTCTGGCCTTCTTTTTTATTTCTTTCGTGATTTCTCTGTACCTTTTCTTGTCGTCCTCGTTGAGTGATTTTGTCTTTCTCAGTTCCTTTCTGGTATCACTTAGATCTAGGACCTCTTTGCTAATCCATGGCTTGTTCCTCTTTCTTTTCTTATAGCCTAGGACTTTTTGTGCCACCTCTGTGTGCATGTTCTTTATTACTTCCCATGTTTCTTCTACTGATCCCGTATCTTTTTCCTTGATATGGTTCCATTTGTTGTTTATTTGTGCCCTAAATTGATCCCTGATTGTGCTCTCCTTTAGTGCCTGTGTGTTGAATCTTCTGTTCATCACGCCTTTGGATAATCCCCTTTTAGTTTTATCCTAATCCCTGCTATCACCAGTCTGTGGTCATATGCCATGTCTGGGCTTGCGAATGTTCGGCATCCCGTTACAGCACTTTTCCATCTTTTATTTTCTATTATGTAGTCTATCATGTTCTTCGTTTTACCGTCCGGTGACTCCCATGTCCACTTCCTACTTGCCTTCGCAAACCAGGTCCATCCCAAATAACCTGGTCACCGGCGATCTGCAAATCTCCTGTGAATTCATCGTCAGATGGTGAAAATTCATCATCACGCGCTTCAAAACTTCGGAAATCGGGATACCTTTAGGCATCACTTCAAAGTTGTTTTTCGAGGGCAAAATTTAACTTTATGACGACAAACTACACTTCAAAATACGCGCAATTTTATGGACATCAAAACAAATGCTATTTTTAGGCATGCTATGTTGATATTATAAATACTTTTCAGTTTGTTTCAATGCCTCCTATTGAGTGATTATTGAGTGATGATTGAGTGATTATTGAGTGATAATTAAGTGATTATTAAGTGATTATTGAGTGGTTATTGAGTGATTATTGAGTGAGTGATTATTGAGTGATTATTGAGTGATTATTGAGTGATTATTTAGTGATTATTGAGTGATTATTGAGTGATTATTGAGTTATTATTGTGTGGTTATTGGGTGAGTGATTATTGAGTGATTATTGAGTGATTAGTGAGTGAGTGATTATTGAGTGAGTGAGTGAGTAATTATTGAGTGATTATTGAGTGATTATTGAGCGATTATTGAGTGATTATTGAGTGGTTATCGAGTGATTATTGAGTGATTACTGAGTGATTATTGAGTGATAATTGAGTGATTATTGAGTGATTATTGAGTGATTATTGACTATTGAGTGATTATTGAGTGATGATTGAGTGATTATTGAGTGATTATTAAGTGATTATTGAGTGATTATTGAGTGATTAGTGAGTGAATATTGACTGAGTGATTACTGAGTGACTATTGAATGATTATTGAGTGATTATTGAGTGATTATTGAGTGATTATTGAGTGATTATTGAGTGTTTATTGAGTGAGTGATTATTGAGTTATTATTGAGTGATTATTGAGTGAGTGAGTGATTATTGAGTGATTATTAGTCATTATTGAGTGATTATTGAGTGGTTATTGAGTGATTATTGAGCGAGTGATTACTGAGTGATTATTGAGTGATTTTTCAGTGAGTGAGGGAGTGATTATTGAGTGATTATTGAGTGATTATTGAGCGATTATTAAGTGATTATTAAGTGATTATTGAGTGATTATTGAGTGATTATTGAGTGATTATTGACTGAGTGATTATTGAGTGACTATTGAATGATTATTGAGTGATTATTGAGTGATTATTGAGTGACTATTGAGTGAGTGATTATTGAGTGAGTGAGTGAGTGAGTGATCATTGAGTGATTATTGAGTGATAATTGAGTGATTATTAAGTGATTATTGAGTGATTATTGATTATTGAGTGATTATTGAGTGATGAATGAGCGAGTGATTATTGACTGATTATTTAGTGATTATTGAGTTATTATTGAGTGATTAATGAGCGATTATTGAGTGAATATTGACTGAGTGATTATTGAGTGATTATTGAGTGATTATTGAGCGATTATTGAGTGATTATTGAGTGGTTATCGAGTGATTTAGTGATAATTGAGTGACTATTGAGTCATTATTGAGTGATTATTGAGTGATTATTGAGTGAATATTGAGTGTTTATTGAGTGAGTGATTATTGAGTTATTATTGAGTGATTATTGAGTGAGTGAGTGATTATTGAGTGATTATTAGTCATTATTGAGTGATTATTGAGTGGTTATTGAGTGATTATTGATCGAGTGATTACTGAGTGATTATTGAGTGATTTTTCAGTGAGTGAGTGAGTGATTATTGGGTGATTATTGAGTGATTATTGAGCGATTATTGAGTGATTATTGAGTTGTTATCGAGTGATTATTGAGTGATTATTGAGTGAATATTGACTGATTGATTATTGAGTGACTATTGAGTGATTATTGAGTGATTATTGAGTGATTATTGAGTGATAATTAAGTGATTATTAAGTGATTATTGAGTGGTTATTGAGTGATTATTGAGTGAGTGATTATTGAGTGATTATTGAGTGATTATTGAGTGATTTTTGAGCGATTATTGAGCGATTATTGAGTGGTTATCGAGTGATTATTGAGTGATTACTGAGTGAATATTGACTGATTGATTATTGAGTGACTATTGAGTGATAATTAAGTGATTATTAAGTGATTATTGAGTGGTTATTGAGTGATTATTGAGTGAGTGATTATTGAGTGATTATTGAGTGATTATTGAGTGATTATTGAGTGATTACTGAGTGATTATTGAGTGATAATTGAGTGATTATTGACTGATTATTGAGTGATTATTGACTATTGAGTGATTATTGAGTGATGATTGAGTGATTATTGAGTGATTATTAAGTGATTATTGAGTGATTATTGAGTGATTAGTGAGTGAATATTGACTGAGTGATTACTGAGTGACTATTGAATGATTATTGAGTGATTATTGAGTGATTATTGAGTGATTATTGAGAGTTTATTGAGTGAGTGATTATTGAGTTATTATTGAGTGATTATTGAGTGAGTGAGTGATTATTGAGTGATTATTAGTCATTATTGAGTGATTATTGAGTGGTTATTGAGTGATTATTGAGCGAGTGATTACTGAGTGATTATTGAGTGATTTTTCAGTGAGTGAGTGAGTGATTATTGAGTGATTATTGAGTGATTATTGAGCGATTATTGAGTGATTATTGAGTTGTTATCGAGTGATTATTGAGTGATTATTGAGTGAATATTGACTGATTGATTATTGAGTGACTATTGAGTGATTATTGAGTGATTATTGAGTGATTATTGAGTGATAATTAAGTGATTATTAAGTGATTATTGAGTGGTTATTGAGTGATTATTGAGTGAGTGATTATTGAGTGATTATTGAGTGATTATTGAGTGATTTTTGAGCGATTATTGAGTGATTATTGAGTGGTTATCGAGTGATTATTGAGTGATTACTGAGTGAATATTGACTGATTGATTATTGAGTGACTATTGAGTGATTATTGAGTGATGATTGAGTGATTATTGAGTGATTATTAAGTGATTATTGAGTGATTATTGAGTGATTATTGAGTGAATATTGACTGAGTGATTATTGAGTGACTATTGAATGATCATTGAGTGATTATTGAGTGATTATTGAGTGATTATTGAGTGATTATTGAGTGTTTATTGAGTGAGTGATTATTGAGTTATTATTGAGTGATTATTGAGTGAGTGAGTGATTATTGAGATATTATTAGTCATTATTGAGTGATTATTGAGTGGTTATTGAGTGATTATTGAGCGAGTGATTACTGAGTGATTATTGAGTGATTTTTCAGTGAGTGAGTGAGTGATTATTGAGTGATTATTGAGTGATTATTGAGCGATTATTGAGTGATTATTGAGTGGTTATCGAGTGATTATTGAGTGATTACTGAGTGATTATTGAGTGATAATTGAGTGATTATTGAGTGATTATTGAGTGATTATTGAGTAATTATTGAGTGAATATTGACTGATTGATTATTGAGTGACTATTGAGTGATTATTGAGTGATGATTGAGTGATTATTGAGTGATTATTAAGTGATTATTAAGTGATTATTGAGTGCTTATTGAGTGATTATTGAGTGAGTGATTATTGAGTGATTATTGAGAGATTATTGAGTGATTATTGAGTGATTATTTAGTGATTATTGAGTGATTATTGAGTGATTATTGAGTGATTATTGATTATTGAGTGATTATTGAGTGATGAATGAGCGAGTGATTATTGACTGATTATTTAGTGATTATTGAGTGATTATTGAGTGATTATTGAGTGATTATTGAGTGAGTATTGACTGAGTGATTATTGAGTGATTATTGAGTGACTATTGAGCGATTATTGAGTGATAATTGAGTGATTTTTAAGTGATTATTAAGTGATTATTGAGTGATTTTTGAGTGATTATTGAGTGAGTGATTATTGGGTGATTATTGAGTGATTATTGAGTGGTTATTCTTTCTTCTCTTCCATCAGTTTCCCGACGATGAGGCTCTTATGAAGTTTCTCCATAGTGTTCTGTCTCTGACAGTTTCACGCACCATGCTTTAAAGTCCGTGCCTTTGTTCTTCAATTCTTCCTTGACATTGTCCATCAACGTTTTTCGCGGTCTTCCTCTACTTCTCTCTCCCTCGATCTGTCCATGTAGGGCTGCGACTGGTAATCTGCTGTTATCCATCCTTTCTACATGGCCAAACCACTCTAGTCTTCTTTTTTGTATCTTTTCTACTACGGTTACCACTGCACCCAACTCTTTCCTTGTTG
Organism: Allolobophora icterica; assembly: GCA_963556255.1. Lineage (NCBI taxonomy): Eukaryota > Metazoa > Annelida > Clitellata > Crassiclitellata > Lumbricidae > Allolobophora > Allolobophora icterica. Next base: position 54,879,135 of record OY744611.1, on the reverse strand, counting down.
TTGCATTTCTGATTTTTTCTCTTTTACTTCTGCCCCTGATTCTCCTCAGCCAACTCATCTCTACTACCAATAGTCTTCTTTCATCTTCTTTCTTCAAGCACCATCATTCTTATCCATATAGCAACACTGGTTCCACCAAGGCATGGTATAGTTTCATTTTGGTTCCGATGGATATGTTTTTTGTCTTCCACATTTTGTTCAATCCCCCGAACGCTGCGCAGGCCAATCCACATCTTCTTTTGATGTCTTCTGTGCAGTTGCCATCTTCCGTTATCACTCCTCCTAGGTATACGATTTTCGTGACTTGCTCTAGTGTTGCGTCTCCTATCTTTACATTTATCTCCTCGTGTTGTTTTCCAATTGTCATGGTTTTTGTTTTTCCTACGTTTATTCCAAGTCCAAATCTCTTGCTGGTGCTGTCTACTCGATCTGTAAGCTCTTGTAGATTCTTGCTTGTGTTGGCTATTAAATCGACATCATCGGCAAATCGTAGATTGTCTGTTACTCGTCCGTTGATGTTTATGCCTACTTCCTCTCGTCCCTTTGCAAGTCTCATCACCATCTTCAGTAGCAGGTTTAATAAGTCTGATGACATTCCGCATCCTTGTCTCACTCCTACCTTGATTTTAAACCAGTCTGTCAATTCACTGTCTACTCGCACTGCACTTACAGATTTGCTGTACAGGTCTTCTATTAGCAGTACGAGCTCTTCCGGTATTCCGCAGTGTCTCATTGATCTCCACAGTCCCTCCTGCCACACACTGTCAAATGCCTGTTTGTAGTCTATGCAATTATTATACAATGTTTTATTCCGCTCTATATGTTATTCCGAGAGTTGTCTGATTACAAATATCTGGTCCATTGTGCCTCTTCCCTCCCTGAAACGTGCCTCTTCCCTTCCTGAAACCTGCCTGCTCCTCACTCATTGCCTCTTCCACGTATCTTTTTAGACGCTGTTGTAAGATGTTGGTGTACACCTTCCCTGCTATGCTTGTTAGGCTTATAGCTCGATAGTTGCTACACTCTTTTCTATCTCCCTTTTTGTGTAATGCTATTCTTGTGTTGTTTTCCAGCTGCTTTACCCCAATTGTTGTTTTCCAACTGCTTTACCCCAATCATTGGGGCACTCTTTGCTGTCATAGATTTTGTAACACAATTTATGCATCATCTCTATTGTGCTCTGCTCTCCAGCTTGTATTATCTCCGCTGTTATGCTGTCTTCTCCCGGTGCTTTCCTGTGTTTCAGGTTCCTGATGGCTGATCTCACTTCACCCTCTAGTATGTTTGCCATCTGCTCGTGTTCGTTACCTATTGGTAGCTCTTCCAATACTGTCCTGTCCACCTGATTTCCGTTGTTGTACATTTCTTCGTAATGTTGTTTCCATCTTTGTTTGATCTCTTCTTTGCCCTCTAATATTTTTCCTTATTTGTCTTTTATTTGCGTTAACTTTGTGATGTTTGATCCGCATATTTCCAGCTCTTGACATTTCTCCTCTATCCACATCTCTGCATTTTCTGGCCTTCTTTTTTATTTCTTTCGTGATTTCTCTGTACCTTTTCTTGTCGTCCTCGTTGAGTGATTTTGTCTTTCTCAGTTCCTTTCTGGTATCACTTAGATCTAGGACCTCTTTGCTAATCCATGGCTTGTTCCTCTTTCTTTTCTTATAGCCTAGGACTTTTTGTGCCACCTCTGTGTGCATGTTCTTTATTACTTCCCATGTTTCTTCTACTGATCCCGTAAATTTTTCCTTGATATGGTTCCATTTGTTGTTTATTTGTGCCCTAAATTGATCCCTGATTGTGCTCTCCTTTAGTGCCTGTGTGTTGAATCTTCTGTTCATCACGCCTTTGGATAATCCCCTTTTAGTTTTATCCTAATCCCTGCTATCACCAGTCTGTGGTCATATGCCATGTCTGGGCTTGCGAATGTTCGGCATCCCGTTACAGCACTTTTCCATCTTTTATTTTCTATTATGTAGTCTATCATGTTCTTCGTTTTACCGTCCGGTGACTCCCATGTCCACTTCCTACTTGCCTTCGCAAACCAGGTCCATCCCAAATAACCTGGTCACCGGCGATCTGCAAATCTCCTGTGAATTCATCGTCAGATGATGAAAATTCATCATCACGCGCTTCAAAACTTCGGAAATCGGGATACCTTTAGGCATCACTTCAAAGTTGTTTTTCGAGGGCAAAATTTAACTTTATGACGACAAACTACACTTCAAAATACGCGCAATTTTATGGACATCAAAACAAATGCTATTTTTAGGCATGCTATGTTGATATTATAAATACTTTTCAGTTTGTTTCAATGCCTCCCATTTCGGGTCGCTAGCGACCCGAGCCGGCGGGAATGCGTTAAGGCAAACCTTCGTCCTTCAATGTCCTTCATTTGTTCAATCCTCCAAATTTAAGCGAACCGATAGTGGGCCTACCACGATAGGCGTAGTTTGCTGTTGGGGGGTACGATGGGTACCCGTACCTCCGATTTTTTGACTGGGGTACCGCACCCCCACTTTTTAAACGAAGCCAATCAATATTTTATTATTGAGCCATCCAAGAAATCGCAGTCTTTGCCTTGCTTCGTGTATGTAAGAAATTGGTATCCCCCACTTTTTAGACCAAAGTTACGCCCCTGTCCACCACGTCATGTGTCATATTTAGGGCACCATGTTAATTGTATAATATATAATCAATGGCATGTACAAAAGTTTGTAGAAATCCGATAATCGCAATTTTTTTAAAGAGGTCTTTTCGATCAGTTACTAAGTCGTTATCCAAAATAAAAACAAGAACCGCTGAAAAATGTAGCCTACTGATTTTGGATATTCGTGCGAGTTACCGAAACATGTTTTGCCAACCTATAAAGACGTTACGAGGCACTATAATTATGTTAAACACAATCTCACGAGAGTCAACACGGACGGAACCAAAGAATCTATTGTCACTCAAACAGCAGAAATCGTAGCAAGACACATCGAAGCTATACCGCGAAAGCTTCCTTCGTGGCAGTTTCACATACAAGAGTTCTGAAGATGATAAGAACATTCCACGGTGAATTTCGATCGCCGACCTATAAAGGTCGAAAAAGTAGTAGTATATATCGTAAAAATTGCAAAACTCTTAATATAAATGTAGGGAAAAAGTTGTTGACATCGAAGCTTGCAAATGTAGCCTACCAATAACAATTGTAGAAAAACGCCAGAAAGGTGCCAAACGATTAACATAAGTTCCTACATGATCAGCGGACGATTAGAGTAATGATTATTGGTGGTCAAGATACGATTGCATCAACTAAACTAAAAAGCGGCATGACAGAAAGCTGACCAAGCACCTAATATGTCGCAAACATTTGGATTTCAGCAATGAACAAACATTAGCAGACAGTACTGATCAAAATTCCGCAGCGGAAAGCGAGATAGATCCAGCACAGAGTCAAAGCGTAGCAGATGAAGAAGACATGGTTGCGCCAGAAAACCAAGTACCTACAAAGAAGTGAATAAAACTAACCAAAACGAGAAAAAAATTTACCGAAGTTGTCAAAAATCTATCACCAATATGGAATATTGGACAGAGCAGGTGCGCTAATTGCCAATGCTGTAGGCCTACTAGAAGATTTTGGTATTATTTCACAGACCGAATCAACCCATGTAGGCCTAATCGATTGCTACAAGCTTCGCCGAGAAAGAAAAATTACTAGAAAGCGTACATCAATGCAAGCAAGTGAAACAAGGGATTCAATAGAGACCTTGTACTTTGATGGGATCCTTGCACACCCAGAGGGTATCTTATTAGCAATGATAACAGATGAACAAGAACATATAAACGTCAACTTTTGAAAGTTCGCCAACAGCAACCGAGGGGTATCAGACAGTTTGTCATACCGACTTTGAATTTTAACGCCGAAAGTTACGTCGAGTTAATAAACTGTATGGATTTGACCGTTACCGCCCAACCGCTGCTGTCAAAGATTCCAGTTGATCCGACAGAATATTTAGTGCCACCAACTCTATACTGGGTGCCATGTCATACACAAGCTGTAAGAGAGGAGTGAAACTAGTAACCGAAGCATGTCAAGCGGTTTGCCTGGAAATTGCTCGAACTAGATTAATGAGACACAGAACAATGTCATGGCAACAGGTGGCTTCTTTGGATAACAAAAGAGATTAATATGTCTTCCATAATGTGTGACAATTGTAATCTATCAGTTTTGGATAATTTAATCGACATTTATGTCTCTGTTTCAAGCTTCTTCACGTGTTTAATTACTCTGACTGTTGGACAGCGTTTGTGTGTTCAGTGTCCACTGTCCAAACTGTCCATATTACTCCATAACAATGATCTTCAACTTCTTAAAATTTGTTTTCAGACATGTTCAGTAACCAAATGTATAATTTTGTGAAGGATTGTTTAGTCATTAGTGACGGAAACATTGGTAATAACTTGCATAACGTGTATTAATCGTTATGGTAAGTAATCGTTTATTAGTGTTTGCAAGCATCTGTTACTGCTCAGTTTCAAAGTCGTTGGGGCAGTTCAAGACATGGCACTAGCAACTAACAAATTTAGCCATGTATTCACCTCTTACAGACACAACTTTTTCACGCTATTACAATTAATAATTAAGAAAGTTTTTTTACCATTACGTTCGCACCACCCTAATGTACATTTGCTCCCGAGGACAGTACTTGAAGGAAGAATGGAAGGAAAGAAACCCAAGAAGGAAAAAGACCAAGAAGTATGACGTTTGATTGTATGGTGGATAAAGAAACAGGCGAGAGTATAAAGAAATTAGGAAAACGTTCAAAATAGAGAAGAAAGACGTCGTCTGATTTTTGGACCTGCCTAAGGGCAGAAAATTGAGGAGAAAGAACCATCGTATTCAAGGTTTTCTTCGTTTGATTGCAGCGCAAGAGCTCCTCTGTCTCTGGTCTATAGGCAACTGGATCTTGTTTTTCATACGGCTTCTCTAGACAATCCTGCTTGATGCACACCTGCGAAGCAGCTGATTCACTACACTTAACTTTTCGGTAGCGTTTAAGAAATTTAAAATTTTTCTCTTTCAAGTTTACGATTACGTAGCCTGGCTTCTCGGATAAAAGAGTTGAAACGTCTGTTATCTTTTTAGGACTATTCACTGGCGTAAACTTTTCCAAAATATTAGAGGGAGGGGTTTTGGTTATTCATTCTACAATTGCTGCATTAAGTGTACAGTCCATCTCAGTTATTTGGGGCACGTGCCTCAGCTCCCCTCGAGTCTACGCCTATGGTATTATTCTTTGCCATCTGTCCCTGGTTCGACTATGGATCACGAAATTTGTCATAACTTTGGTCTCATTCACGACGATGAGATCAGTTCATGCTTTTGCTCTCAACCGAACAGCAACTGTGTTATGGACTGCGGTGTAAAGTTAGTGCCATCTCTTCGGTTTCATTTATTCATTATTGCACTTATTACTATGCCCAAGATAATTTGACTCTAATAGTCAAAAGGGAGCGAGACGCGTAATTGTAATTAGTAACTTCTATTGCACCAGTGTCTAATGCACAAGATCAATCAATCAATCAATCAACGGAATTTATATAGCGCCCCTTCAAGGCAACTACTCAGAGGCGCTCCCGACCCAAGCCCGGTCAAAAAGGAAACTCTGGAAGATATCAACCGATGGCACACCAAAACAAAGCCGTTATCATTTCTATATCCAGAAGATCAGTTTGTAAGATAAGCAATTTGAAAGAAGTAAGTTGACAACCAAATGAAACAAGCCACTGAGCGGACAGACACAGAGAGAGAGACAGACAGACAGAGTTCCAAAAGTATATATATATATATATATATATATATATATATATATATACATATATATATATTGTATTGTATTGTATATGGGCATTTATAAAGCGCCTCTCGCGGTATATACCATTCAGAGGCGCTCAATACCATTCAGAGGCGCTCATATATATATATATACAAGAGATCGAGCGAGATGGAGACAGAGGTTCCGAGGGGCTGACCCCTCGCCAGGGAGGGACTAATCTCAGCCTGAAGGCAAAGAAGAAGAAGAAAGAAGACTGAAGCAAAAGTCAGCAGACTACAAGCAAACAAGTAATGTACATATGAAATAAAGTATTCAATAAAACTAGCAATAGTGATCCTCTCTGCAATATGAACTTACACAGGTACAATTAAATCGCATAGTAATAACTTGTATTTTAGAAATTTTACGCTCAACTTTGCATTTGGAGTTGTTGAAAAGCTGCTGTTTTTCAAAAGGTTTGCAACAACTTGGGACAGTGTCAGAGTCTTAACGGAAGCTGTGCGCAGCCAACAACAACAGCAACTCCAACAACTACGCCAATTCTAACCACAAGTACTCCACCACCGGCTACAAGTACGCTAACTACCACTACAAGTACCCCACACCCGATTATATATGCACATCGATTCCGAATACAATTACGCCTACTCCCACTACAAGTACAGCGACTATCACTACAAGTATGCCGAACCCCAATGCAGGTAGGTCGACTCCCAAAACAAGTATAGCAAGCCGCACTACAAGTACGCCGAACCCAACTGCAAGAACGGAGGCTCCTACTACAAGTACGGCGACCCCAATACAAGTACGCCGACTACCACTACAAGTACGCTGACTCCCACAGCAAGTACAGGACTCTCACAACAAGCACACCTACCCCCACTACAAGTACGCCAAACCCCACTGCAAGTACGGTGACTCCCACAACAAGTACAGGACTCTCACAACAAGCACACCTACTCCCACTACAAGTACGCCGACTCCTACTACAAGTACGCAACACCCGACTGCACGTACGGCGACTCCAACTACAAGTGCGCCAACTTGCACTACAGTTGAGACTAATCCAACCACAACTTCACCAATTCTGACTGCAAGTACACCAAAGTAGGCCTATGGCAAATACAACCATAGTTACATCAGGTACCCCGTCAAAAACGCCGTGGACAAAAGCGCCCCGACAAATGCGCCCTGACAGCATCTGTCAGGGCGCATTTGTCGGGTCCCGTCATTTGCGCCCGACAAATACGCCCCGACAAATGCGCCACAAACGTGTAATTTTAGCTTATATTTTAATCGTTGATCCCGCTTCTACTTTTAGTCATATTTTAATGGTTGATCCAACTTCCAGTTTTAGTCATAGGCCTATTATCATCGTTAATCCCTTAAAGAATTCTAATTAAATTGTAACCCATGTCTTTAAATCCTTAAACAATTCTAATTAAATTCAGGCTTTACAAATATAAAAAAATTTCTGTTTTTAACAGATAAACAAATTTATTATATAGCTTTAATTCCGAAAAGTAACTTTCAGGTGCACTTATACGTATGCTTAACAGCTGTCTTTGATCGAATGCCGCTGTGTAATCTATTCAACTGCTTCCCGTCATTTGAACTCATACAGCAAATAAGGTTATTATGTGGCGCAAATGTCGGGGCGCATCTGTCGGTGATTTTTTGGCGCTATTGTCGGGTTTTTCTGTGGCGCATCCATCGGGGCGCTTTTGTCGGGGCGCTTTGTCCGCGGCGCTTTTGACGGGTCACCGTTACATCAACTGAAAGTAAGTCAATTGTAATCTCGCCTGGTCTGACGACCAGCACGACAACTTTACTCTCAGATACGCCAGTTTATACCACAAGTACCCAGACTCAGATTACAAGTACGCAAAATTCAAGTACAAGTACGTCCGAAGTAGCGACAACGCAAACGCCAACGACAACGCTTGTTCTTGGTCTTGTTCTTGGAGCACTGGCCTTAGTCACAGCGATTGTTCTTCCTCTCTTCTGCTGTTACACGTTCTGTCCAGGAGCTTTAACCGCCTGCTGCCAATTATTTACCGGTGCAGGACCGACAGCTGCGAGTCTTCCACTGAGGTCCCTCACGACGCCTGCCATTACCAGAGGAGCTGGTAATGGCAGGCGGTGCAACCGCCGCCGGTGCAACCCATGAGGCGATGGAATTCTGCAGAACAATTTTATTTGCCTCAGCGAGATGTGTATTCCCCAGCACAACCTCAAACCGAGAATCTGCAGCCAGTAAGTAAAGTTTTACTTGTGAATGTGAAACTGTTGTCTTTTGCATATGCTCTTTTAGCAATTTTCAAGAATGAATTCGTCAGAATATTAGATCTGAATTTTTCCCACCGATTTGAGCTTCGATGATTAGCTAAACACCTGTTATATTTTATGTTATAAATGCTAATTTGGGACGCCTCAGCTGCTTTCAGTTACCTGGAAATATTACACTGACAAGTTCTCTGAAGTCAACATCGTCCTCATTGCTCCAGCGTCGCATAGATTGTCGCGTCCTCAACGCATTTGCCTCTTTGAAATGCAATCCAAGTTGTTGAACATTATGTTATAAAACTGTATCTTTTTCCTGAATTATTACTCGCCGAAATTGTGCATTATATTTTAATTTAAGGATTGGAGCTTGAATAGACGAGAGGGACAACCTTTTGGAAGAGGATACTGCAGTATCTAACTGCACCTTATCCTGACTTGCAACCGTATTCATCTAGAGATCAAATGGTAAGCAAACAGCTTACGCCTTCTGCGTAATGAAGTATTTCAGACAGGCGATAACAGTTTACAAGATAGGTTCTCTTTCCCTGTCCACGAATAATCTTACATTAAGACGATTGAACGTACTTGTAACAGAATCGTACTGAATATTTTTACAATACATTTTGCAGCTAATTGATTTGTTTTCAGAGTCGCTTTTACAATCTTAGAGCTTCTATTGTGTCACTATAGGAATGCTCAGGAAATCAGTTGATGGTCGCTATTAATAAGAATGGTTGCCTAAGTCAAAATCCAGAATGTGAATCCGCTCGAAAGTTAAGAAAGGAGTCTGAGCAGACTCAGAGGAAATGAGTCCAGGAAATCAGGAGATTCTAGTTGATATCTGAAGGTCAGAACAGACTTTGCAAATAAAACTTTGTCGGAAGAGAGTTAGAATGCAGATCCAATATTTATGCATAACAAACGTTTTATTTATTTTTTTATCTTGCAGAAAATACCTCAGATTGTCGTTCCCTAACACCGAGTAAGACGATCTGACGGAATTAATTAAACGAATTGAAGTCGTACGATTAAGACAATTATACTATACACCAATGCAGCCTATTTCAGCATATTCAGAGTCGTTGTTCATCTCTATGGCATTTTGGATAACTACAGGATATACTATTTATAATGTACAAACTAATTACCCTCATTGCATTTTTGTTGCGTACTTGAAAATGCGCTATAATAAGCGTTCTGATACACACTTACATACATACATACATACATTGGTGAGGCGTGGTGGCTCAGTGGTAAGTTCGGCGCCTTGTGACCGGAGGGTTGCAGGTTCGAATCCCACTCTAGTCGCTGCGTACGGACCTTGGGCAAGTCCTTCACTCGCAATTGCTCGTGGCGCTTCGGCGTGAAAATTCCGGCACAGTATCAAATGCTGTAGTCGGGAGCGCCTCTGAGTAGTAGTTGACTTCGAGAGGCGCTATAGAAATATCCGGAATAATAATAATAATAATAATAATAATAATAATAATAATAATAATAATAATAATACATACATACATACATACATACATACATACATACATACCTTGTTAACTCGAGTACTTACATCCAGAAAGCTCTCTAGAGGATGATTTGTTGTAATTTGATTAGAAGCTTATATTGCACTCTTTTTAAAGAAACTAATAACAAATAAACAGTGTACTGTGACTCGTAGTCATGACTGTTATTGAGTTGACATTCAGCGACCTTTGTTAGATGCCTCTTGACGGATTCCCCGCTGTAAAAGATGACCCATCTCTAGCGACTATCAAACACGCACACGTGTGTACTGTCCTATTTGTTTTATTCTGCAATTTTGTTTATGATTACAATTCCAGGACTTAGGAGTCGAGCAATATCGATTAGGAATCATAAGCGTTCGATAGCAACGGCTGAGATCTTAACGTAGCATAGTCTTTCAATAAGTATGTTACTCGGTTAAATCGATTTAAATGTTGTATAAAACACGTTTAGAATAATTGGACTGAATAAATTTACTATGCAATATAGCGAAATTCATTGCTATAACTAAGTCGCAGTCAAGTTTTTTTTATCGCACTTGGCAGCGTTTTTCTACAAAGTCGACAATTCAGGATATCGCAGCGCTCGTGAATAAGGTGGTGCTTTGCGTTTAGCTATAAGATGGCGCTTTAGAAATTTGGAGTTTATGATAACGATTGCGGAAGACTGTAACTGGATAATATACTTATTTTCGTTTGAATCACAGAAGTATATGAATTATCATGTGGAGATCATTGACCTGCGACATCGATGATTGGACAATACAGTGCATCTAAAAATTGATAATGCTTCTTTAAAAACCTCAGTAGTACACACTGAAGCCACTCAATAACTTTCACAACCATTAGTTGCACGCTACTAACTTGCGTATTGCAGAACGAGTATTGGAAATTAACAAGGGAGGCGTTAGCATTTAAGTATTTTGTTGCAGTGTCCGATAGGCTTGAGGACTGGCCTTGGACATAGTCTTCGGGTTCGAGACTCTTTTTAAGTAATTGTTGTGTATGGACCTTCAGCAAATTCTTCACGCAAAACTGATAGCATAGCGCCATCGATGGATGCTTTGTAATTAGATAGTGATGCTTAATATACTGAGAACTGAATTGAATGCTTACGCTTTTTAGACAGAAAGCCGTCCAATCCTCCGCTTTCCAAGCGTTCTACGAAACCCACAACTGCAGCTCCTCTGCCTCATTTCCCTTGTCTTTCTGACAACCGGACTCGGAACGTCAGTTGGCATCTCGGGAGAACCTACTGACTGGACACAGCGCTCTTGAATAAGCCTTTGCTCTACACTTAGCTTTAGAAATTTGACGATTACGTTTATGATGACGATTTAAATCAGCCAAGATGAGGTACTTTATCAAAAGCAATTCTGCTTTCCGTGACAGCTCTACAAGGTCATTATTATCACTGTAGCCCCTTACATCAGCTTATTTAATAATAACGCCGCCTTCGGTCGTGTGTTATTCTTCTTAGGATAGCGATGTAGGTTCTGTCTTGATCGTTGAAGCAAAATGAGAGACTCGCATCATCATCATCGTTATTTATTCCTTGTCGTTGAAATTATTTCTTCTGTGAAGACTGTGCTACAGAGAGTAAGTACAGACAGATATTAACTCAGTCTTATGCTTCGGGCCTTAATCACGCGGAATTATCAATCTAATCAATTCTAATCGAAACGAGCTATATTTATCAATCAATCAATCAGTCAGTCAATCAATCAATACGTACATACCTTGGTGCGCGAAACTGTCAGAGATAGAACACTATGGAGAAACTTCATAAGAGCCTCATCGTCGGGAAACTGATGGAAGAGAAGAAAGAATCAATCAATCAACGAAATTTATATAGCGCCCCTTCAAGGCGACTACTCAGAGGCGCTCCCGACCAGGGGCGGATCCAGGGGGGCCAATCCGGCCATGCCCCCCCATTTGAAATTTGTCTTTATTTTTAACATGTGTTTTATGGGTGTTTTATGATGTTTACACAGGCGTGGCCCCCCCCCCCCTGTAGTCGTGGATGAGTAAAATGTACACAGAACGCGGGTCCCGTAGATGTAGACTGAAGTCATTAAAAAGGTTAATGACTAAAAAAAAAAGGTCATCAACTTTTTTGGGAGATGACTAAAAAAATTATGGCCCCCCCTGACAGACCTTCTGGATCCGCCCCTGCTCCCGACCCAAGCCCGGTCAAAAAGGAAAGTCTCGAGGTTCTTATAAAAGGTACTAGACATGTCCCACGGGAGAGAACGCAGGTCAGAGGGTAAGCCATTCCACAGAGAGGGACCTACGACCGAGAAAGCTCTATGCTGTCTAGTGGAAGTGCGTGTTCGGGGGACCACAAAGTCACCCCTGGAAGCCGAGCGTAGAGATCGGCGACCAGAACAGGCCGAGAGAGGAACAGTAGTCTAGGCGATTAACGACAAAGGCATGGACCAAGGTGAAAGCAGAGGAGGGAGAGAGAGAGCGAGCCACCACCCGTAGTTGACGCAGGCAATAGTAGCAAGAACGAGTCAGGGCCGTGATATGCGGCACAAAAGTCAATTCTTGGTCTAGGACCACCCCCGAACGGAACTTGGTGGTGGTCCTGGACCAAGAATTAGGGCACCTTCAAAAGATCTCATCAAGATGTTCAGTATGCTGAGAGAGTTTGAATGGATGTGTGTATGCATGGAATGAAACGAAGTGAAGCAATTATACAGCAAAGGTTAAATTATTTTACGTGTGTACTGTAGGGTGCAGTGAATGTAATGGTCATTAAATTTTTTGGTTTATTTCAACAGGTAAGAGCGAGGGAAAGTTGACACTATATATTAGAAGTAATGTGCAACCATTTTTGCAGCGATTATAATAGATCTTTCACCTCCCCAACGACTTTGTAGGTAGGGGGAGTCGTAACGAATAACTGGCCTTACAGAGGACGACACAAAGAGAAGTCTTGCCTGTCCAAACTTTTCTGCTTTAGAGGTGATAGCAAGAAGAAGCTATTTGATATTGCTGCTTGCAAATGCTTGACAACTTCATGTGTTTGCGATGAAGAACGCAAAGTTCCAGCTGAAGAAAAGGAGTTTCTGATTGACCAACGAACAACACGATTAATGTGTATCAGCACAGTCGACTACAGCACGACAAAGAAACTTGAAAAACGACAGAAGCGAAAGGCTGATGAAGTGAACCGAACTGAAAAATTTCGGAAGTTGTCAGCTCGCGAAACGTCTGTAATTATGAACGCATCTAGCGATGATAATGGAATCGAAGAAATCGAAGAAGCTATCGATGACAACCAGATTGAAGAACGGGTGACTGAAGACAGTGAAGAACAATGTGGGCAGACTGGGCACAGTGGGCAGAGCAGTGAAGTTTTGATTGAAGCAATGGCTCTGACTCCAAAAGCACGTGCTTGTGCCCCAAGACGTTCTATGCCAGCACTAGCCAGAGCATGTGACAGACATATGGTGTCAGACAGATCTGCTGCTGCTATCGCTTCCGCTGTGCTCCAAGACTTTGGACTAGTTAGTGCAGATGATTGTCGCAACGTCATTGACCCTAGCAAAGTAAGAAGAGAGCGAAGAAAGAAAAGGAAGCAGCTGCAAGATAAACAAATCTCTGAAGATCTTTGTGGAATATATTTTGACGGTCGCAAAGATAAGACAATGGTTAACACTAACAGTGAAGATAATGGTAAATATTTTCGCAGAACTGTAACCGAAGAACATTATTCCTTACTCCAAGAACCAGGATCTTCTTACCTTGGCCATGTGAAACCAAAGTCCGGAACTGCAAAAGACATAAAGTCAAGTATAACTGATTTCCTTTCTTTGAACAAGATAGCTGTCGATAAAGTTGTCGCTGTTGGGTGCGATGGCACTAACGTTAATACTGGAAAAAACGGTGGAGTAATACGATTGTTGCAACTTGGACTTCAGAAGCCACTGCAGTGGCTCGTATGCCAGCTGCATTGCAATGAGTTGCCACTTCGTCACTTACTGCAACATCTTGATGGACCAACAAGTGGCCCGCGTGCATTTTCTGGTCCGATCGGCAAAGCGTTATCAAACTGTGAGGAATTGCCAATTTCTGAATTCGAGAAGATTCCAGTGAATTTACCGGATGTTAACATTAGTGAACTAAACACCGACCAGAAGTATTTGTTGGAGATTACAAACGCCGTATCCAGTGGTCATTGTCCATTAGCTCTGTCAAAGAGAGAACCTGGCGCAATGAATCATTCAAGATGGTTGACGACTGCAAATAGGTTATTGCGTTTGTATGTTGCCACTGCAGATCCATCAGACAGTTTGAAAACTCTGGCGCGATATGTCGTCACAGTTTACGCTCAAATGTGGTTCTCAATAAAAAGTAAGCCGTCATGCAAGGATGGGTCAAAACATCTGTGGCAAACAATTCATTTGTCAAGATATATACCCCAACGATTTGAGAAAGGTTGTCAATGCAACACTTAATCGCAACGGATACTTTGGTCACCCAGAAAATCTGCTACTTGGAATGATAACCGATGACAGAAAACATATCCGCGAATTAGGTTTGCGTCGAATACCGAAAGCCAGGAGTGAACACACTGCCAAAATCGCCGTACGAGTATTCAAAGTGCCAGAATTCAACTGCAATGCTGAAGATTATACGGAACTAATAGACTGGCAATCATGTCACGTAACTGAACCACCGTTAACAGCCAATATTTCTGACGTTGATATTACAGCTTTTGTGAAATGTAAGGAATCGCCACTGATCAACTTTCCAAGATTCCCTTGTCACACCCAAGCTGTGGAACGCTGCATAAAGTTGGTAACAGAGGCATCGTCAGCTGTATGCGGTAATACATCGAGAGATGGTTTCATAACAGCGCGACTGGAGGCTAGATCTATTATGCCAGTATTCAACACGAAATCGGAGTATTGTGTTGGGTAATGGGATATTGGCCCTATTGAGTATTGGGTAATAGGGAACATTTTGATATGTCAGTTAGTCAATAGTCACTATTAGTCACTAGTCTAGTAGTCAGTCATGTGCGACTGTAAGACCGTGTGTGTGCGACTGTGTGTAAAGTCTACAACATAATGGTTTTTTCTTCAATTTTAAATGTCTTGTGTTATTGCTTTGCCATTTCTTTGGTGATTTTGTTCAACTCTGGTGTGTCCAAACTGTCCATTATTAATTTCACAAGGCTTTTTCAAAATATTTTTTAAATCTACAACCAGCATGGTAACATAAAATGCAGCAGAAAATTTTTTGCCAGCCTACATTTAGTCAACAATATAACACTGCAAAGATGGTAAAAATTTCAAATACACGAGTTACTCGTTACGACCCACCCTACCTACAAAGTCGTTGGGGAGGTAAAAGATCTATAACAATCGCTGCATTAATTTTACAGATTACTTCTGATATATATTGACAACTTTCCCTCGCTCTTACTTGTTGAAGTTCTAAAAAATTTTTTTTCACTGCACCCTAGACTGTGTAGGCCTATGTGTTTGTGTGCGTGTAAAGAGGTGGGAGAAACTCTAAGATAGCACACAGTGGGAGGCGATCGAAGAAACCTAGAGCAAGACAGAAGGAGAAAGAGAGAAAGAAAAACAAATCAACAAACAGAAAGAGAGAGAAAGAGAGAGAGAGAAAGTGAGAGAGAGAGAGAGTGAGAGGAAAATAAAGAGTGAAGGAGGGTAGAAATAATTATACAGAACAAGTGAGGGGTAGCCTAGAGGGTCAAAGAGAATGTGTCTATGTGTGAAATAATACAGATTTAAGTGAGCGTAAGATAGAGGTGTATGTGACTGAGACAGCACGTTAAAATGTTAAATTTATTAGTACGACAAAAACGGGTCTAATCTGAAAAATCTAATCTAATCTAACGTTGACACTTATAAAGCGTCGGTGGTCGCTGCTAAGTGAAATCCGCATTCCAATACCACAATGCATGTAATAGAATCATTAGATATCCATTAATCCAGACAGCATAGCAGACTCATTGAGGAGGATAAGCTATGGTAACGTAATATCACAGACGTTTTAGAAGCAGCTGTATAAATTACTTTGCGCATTTTTATGATTACACGTGGTTGCTGATATGTGGTTCAGGGTACGTTTCCTTTGTGAATGCTATAACAAATAAACAATTTTAGTCGACCAGACCAGATTGATACGGAACATCTGCCTGTAAATAAGACACGTAAGTTTCAGAGGCCAAATGGCTATAACTATACAGGAAATAGTTAGACCGAAACCAAAGTTCTCTAGTAAGGTTACTGAGAAAATAGGGCTCTGCCGTCATAGCCCAGGTTCCGCACAGGAACAGCCATAGACCTCCGCATCTGGAACCTTGGAAAATTAACATTGTGGAGTTTATGCTTATAGCCGCCGATTACATTGAGATGTCATAGCAAGAGGAAGCCTCCACGAGCCTGTTCCGTGTCGGATGGCAGTCACTAGAGTGGTTGACGCTGCATGCTGAAGAGCCCAAACAGTCCGATTTCTTACAAAGACATCTGTTGTGATGTCTCAACCTATACATTGAAACATAATGCAAATAACTGTACTTCACGAGAATCCGAGGACATCATTCTGGTTATATTGAAGAATTGCATTCGCTTGCCTCTTGAGCACAGAACACCTTCGACATAATAATTACGAAAGCGGGTGATAGATTCAGCGAGATATTACAATAGGAAGTAACACGTGTTACGCTGTAGATTAAGAAATTACGTACTAATCTTGGTTCGTTGTGATAGGCCTATGTATTCGTGGGAATCATTCACGTAAATTTGTGAATTACAAACTGCATACTCGGACAACTGTAGAGGAGTTATAGTGTATCTTAAGGCTGCACTCAGGGGCGGACTGCATGGGCTGAGAATTTATACCGGGAAACAGTTCCTCGAGGGGCCCGCACGCGTGTGGGTGATTGATAGCGTACGTCGGTTGTATCATAGTGACATTGTTACTTATATTACTAAAAAGTACTAAACAGTTACGTGTGTCGACCGTTAGACTGCACTGAATAGTGTTCAACGATTCGCTGCTCGGTATACCGAGTCTGTATAGAAAATCCTAAAATGAGTCTATAGCAGCAGCATCTTAGCGAAGACTTGCGAATCGTCGACCATGACATGGATCGTTTTAGGAACAAATCAGCATTAACGTCTCTAGTTTGTCATTTCCGAGCGAGGCGCGTACCGCGTCTTGATGATCTTAAGTTTTCTAAAGGCCCGTTCACAGAACACTTGTGAAGAAGACAGAGTGAGTAAGTACTGATAAGCCAGGTACAGACTAGAGAAAGCAGATGCGTGAAGTGAATCTCTGCATGGGCGGCGAACCGGGGGGGATTCGAGGTGGCAAGACCCCCACCTTTAACAGTGGGGTTCACAGCATATAGTTGTCCCCCAAATTTTGAAGACACACCAAAAAGGTCAAGAAATTTTTTGCGCATGAGCGAGAAAAAACTTTTTCACCTTTTTTTGACCAGATGATCAGTTCAAAAGTGTCACTTGTTTTCCCCAATCTGTCAAACAAGCTCGCCGCCACTGAATACCTATGCAAAACCTTGTAACAACATTTGATAATTTACTTGCGGTAGCCTAACAAAAGTCAAATCGGCGTAAGTTTGTTGAAGCATTGACGGCGCATCACCAAACGACAGAATGACGTCAGCAAACGCGATTGTTGTTTCTGTATGAATCATAACTTCAGTTTCACTGCTGCATATTAGGCTATATGACGTCATATTATTACCCGAGTTCCGGCAAACGACACGCAGGTAAGTAAGTAGGGCCTACAATTTAAGTTCTACAATGATTTCTATAGCGCCGGCATTATTACATTACATCAGACAAAAAACCAACAGAAAATGAAAAATTAACAGAGATTAACTGTTAAAAACGGTCAGCCGATGCGGCAATTTAACCCAATTTCAACGTGCCGATCTTGAGCATGGTCAACCAATTTTTAATTGGGCAGGGGCTCACCGGGAAATTTCCCGGTTAAGGCGGGCCAGTCAGCCCCTGGCTGCACTTAAATGCGATGCAGTGCTTTTGCACGGCGAAGAGACTGGATCGTGAATCTAAAAGTGGTTCCGGACAATTAAATAAACGTTGGTCCATCCGGCGCCCTTACGCTAGTCATGTACGGAAATCCAGTGTCCTTAAGAGCAGAACCCAAGAATTCCTGTATGCCTATCAACGAACTTGCTTTACCTGGGCTTACAGTGCAACCCACTGCAGAAGCCAACATTATTTGCCTCAACGGGAAATTTATACGCCCATGACGCCTCAAACTGAGATTCTACAGCCAGTAAGTTAGAATGTTTCTGTGAAGACGAAACTTATGTCTTTATGTGAATGTTATTATGGCTATTTTCAGGGGAGGACTTCATTAGATAACTGGATGGTGCTATGCAAGAGTGGACCAACCCACAAATTCATTATTGTCCAGAAAACATTTTTAAAAATTTCTCTTTCACTTATAATGGAAAATATTTAATTTTTTATTTATGTGCAAAAATTATAAATGTAATATTAGGGTAATATTGTATTCAGCAATTTGTTAAAGAATTTTCATCTAAAAAATAAAATGTTGCTTGCTCCATTTGAATCCTAGGAATTTTATGGTATTTTGGGTTGGTCCATTTGAATGCGAAAAATGTGAGTAATTGGGCCATTTGACACTGCGTTGTGGAACCCATGATTAGCCTTTTATTCTTTTGGTTAATCACAGAAGATATCAATGAAGAACAGATATATGTCGATGATACAATATTGTTAAAAACGGTTTTTCGTTGTTTTAATTTTTGCCAGAAAAACTATTTTTTTTATTTTACATACCGTTTTTTCCGTCTTTTATTTTTTGTTTGTAACTTTATTTACTTATTTACTCTCTGTTAATTTTTCATTTTCTGTTGGTTTTTTGTCTGATGTAATGTAATAATGCCGGCGCTATAGAAATCATTAGATTTTTAGTTTACTACTACACGCACACCTGGTTGTTTCCTCAATCAGAACTTCCACAGTACAGCATAGAAGCTTCTCTGCGGTCGGTCCATCTTTCTCGAATAGGTTACCAAGAGCATCTTGCGAAATAAACTTCTCGGTTTTCTTCACCTCTATTCCGTAAGCGATTGAAGATCATTTTCTTCCATCCTGGTTTTCTATCGTTAGAACGATAGTGCCTCTAATGAGTGTCTCTTGGAGAGGCGCTATATAAATCTTTGATTACATTACATTAAATGGCCCGATAGTGTTCAGATACATACAAACGTGTATACTTTGATGGTAGATGAACTTCCGCGCTGGTAGCTGCGGAGGTCGAAGACATCTGTGGGGGCTGAGTCGATCGAAGGTCAGGCTTTCATCAACGTTGGCAGATATCACGGGACTCTGGTCGCCCTGAAGTTCGTTCGCAAGTCCAAAGTCAAACTGGATCGATTTATCATGGAAGAAATGAGAAAGGTATCGATCAGTCATTGCAAATCAATCAATCGAACAGCAACTAATACGATCATTTCCTCTGTTCCTTTCTCTCATTCCAAAGCTCAGAAAAATTATTTGATCGCTAGTTAACCACAAAAATAGTAGAATTCTAATCAGGCAATTAGTCAGTCAGTCAGTCAGTCAGTCAATCACCCAACTAGCCAGTCAGACAATCAAATAAGCCACACAGTTAAGCCATGGCTATCCAGGTTAGCCATTAAACCAGTCAACTAGCTAGTTAGTCAGTCAGCCAGCTAGCCAGTCAATCAGTCTATTCAGTCAACCGACTGTACAGTCAGCCAGTGTAACTGTGTAATTTAGATGATGAAACTGAAGCACAGCAACTTGAACACTTTCATGGGCGCCTGTACGGAAGCGCCCAACATCTGTTGCGTCTGGGAATACTGTTCGAAGGGAAGCCTTCAAGACATCATCTACAACGACTCCATCACACTCGACGATGTCTTCAAGTTCTCCATCTGCATCGACATGTTCAGGGTCTGTCTGTCTGTCTGCCTGTCTATAATTGTAATTGTAATTGCAATTTGTAACTTATATAATCTCTAATGCACAAGGTATCAACCGATGGAGCACTAAAACTGAGCCGTAATCCCGAAGATCAGTCTGTCTATTTGTACCTTCTAAATTCATTTGAACGCCGTTTTCTAAATAGTCCGTATAGTCAAAGTAATTGATAACCACCTGTTTGGTTGTGACTGGTTCTACGCAGGGGCTTAATTACCTGCACGACAGCCACCTGAAAGTTCACGGTCGACTGAAGAGCAACAACGTGGTCGTCGATGGCAGATGGGTCTGTAAGCTGACCGATTACGGACTTGACTTTCTACTGGATGGTCAGGACGAAGATCCAAACCTCACCGAACACAACCTGTATTCACGTGAGTCGAGGCTTCTTGTTTCTCGTGCATAGGTCGAGGCTTCTTATTTCTCGTGTATAGGTCGATGCTTTTTGGTTTCCGTGTATAGGTCGAGGCTTCTTATTTCTCGTGTATAGGTCGATGCTTCTTGGTTTTCGTGTATAGGTCGAGGCCTCTTGTTTCTCGTGTATAGATCGAGGTTTCTTGTTTCTCGTGCATAGGTCGGCTGTACTCAGCAGAAGTGACACATAGTTAATCCCATCCAAGTCCTTGTCTTCTCAATCCAGGTTGTTCTTGGTCTTCCACGTGGTCGTTATCCTGATTTTGTACCTTGTGCATTATTTCCTTCTTCCTTCTTTCCATGTTTCCTCATAATATGACCACGGTATGTCAACGTCGTGCACAGGAGCACTGGAATGGTAACGATAGTTACAAATTTACATAGCGCCGCCGCCACTTAAAGAGAGCCTCATCAGAGGCACTGTGTAAATTAATTAGATTGGTTGTTTCAGAGTTGTACTGGACTGCTCCGGAGGAACTCCGTCCCGCTCTTAGGTCGTTGAATCGATGTCGACTGAGTCAGTTGAAGTGCCAGGCTCCCTCTGGTGACTTCTACTCGGCCGGGGTGATTGTCAAGGAAGTCTTCTGTCGAAACGGACCCTACTCCGAACACGAAACACTCACACCAGACGGTATCAATGTCTTATCTCTTGTGATATCTATTCCTTATCTCTTGTGATATCTATTCCTTATCTCTTGTGATATCTATGCCTCATAGTTTGTGTTATTGATGTCTTATCTCTTTCTTGGAACATCTATGCTTTATATCTTGTTATATCTATGCCATATCTCTTGTGACATCCTATGCCTTATCTCTTATTATATCTATTCCCTATCTCTTATTATATCTATACCTTATCTCTGGTGACATCTATATCGTATCTCTTGTGATATCTAAGCTTCATCTCTTGTGTTATCTGTGCCCTATATCTAAGGGTATCTGTGGCTACTCTCTTTGTATATATGTGATCATATACGTCTAATATTCGTTTATATCTATGTATCATATATACCATCAGAGATAAGACATATCATCTGTCTTATTAGAAATAAGACACATTGTGTATCCTCTTTTGAATTGTTTCTTTTCCTGTCCATGACTTATCCCTATGTTTTATGTCTTGTGACGTATACAAGCCTTATCGCTAGTAATATCTAAACCTCACCTATTTTGAAAGCTCTGCCTATTATCTGGTCACATCTGTACCATACCTCTTAGATCTAAGCCTAATCTCCTTCACAGAGACGTGAATATTCAATCAGAATTATCAATCCTGACTCAGAACTGTATCATCAAAATTTCATCCCCCCTAACAGATCTGCTCTTAAACCCAACATTCTGACTTCATCATTTTCTGCCCTGTCTTCTACAGAGGTGATCGCCAAGGTCCGAGCTGTTCCAGAGGAAGGAAGCGGCTTCTTCCGGCCCCTGCTCGTCGAACTTCCACAGAGCATGGAGTCCGGGGACCACGTGTCACATCATCTGATGGCTTTCATCGAATAACTCTGGGCAGAGGATCCGAAGGCAAGACCAGGGTCTCAGGCTGCGCTTTCCGCAATCATAAAGATCAATCCGTTCAAGTATGTCATAAGATCCAAGCGACGAAGAAGCTTTATATTTTGTCGGCTGTCTTTTGTTACAGTAGTAGACCTTATGTCCCATTTTTCGTTTTAAATTATTACCCTCAGTTGAATTTCTTAGCTCCTAACGAACTTTCCTGGCATTTCAAGATTTATTGATGAACAGAAAAGACATTCTCGGTCTCTCTTTGCCTCTTTTCCGCAAACGCTTGAAGACCATTCTGTGTGTCAATCGTCGTTTCATTGTGTTAGATCTGGAGCACCTCGGAGTCGGTTGAGTCTCTCTGCAAGTGGCGATATATACATTTGCAATTACCATTGCCAGTAGCTTTTTCCAAGTAACGGCAATGATTTCATGAATACCACAATAACCATTGCATTGTCGTATCTTTGGGTCGGATAACATGTCCGCCTCGGACCTCCATTGGACATCGATATCTGGAAAAGCTCCGATACAACGCATCGCTCACGAATAAGCAGGTGTCCTCCGCCTAGCTTTAGAGAAACGCTCTATAAATTTGGAGTTTGCGATCAGTGCAAAATGAAGTAAATGATACTCCTTCCTAAGGATTAACGATGCTGCTTGTTGTAACTGGTTGCTGAGACTGGACTTTCTGGAACTGATCTAGGAGTTCGAATGTCGTGGACAACATGATTCGGCTGCTGGAGAAATATTCGAATCATCTGGAAGAAGTAGTGGACGCTCCTGTATAGGATGCTTCCAAGGTAGGTCACGTCATTTAAACAAATGTCTTCACCTTTACTCCAGAGGTATTCAAGGGAGTGAAGAGTGTGTGGGCTTAGGTGGCTTTAAACAGCAGGTGGTACAGAAGCAGGACGGGCAGGCAGAAATAATTCCAGAGGACTGGGGAAGACGTATTCTATTTCACGTTTAACAAAGCAAGGGAAGCTATAGAGGGAAGTTTATTCTACAGTTGCAAATCGCGGTCGGTCACAGAGAGGCCATTTACCTTTGCTTTCACTAATATCGTTACTTTTACCTTTACCTTAATTTTAACCTGTGCATTCACTTAACCCTTCACCTTTACTTTAACCTTTTCCTTCACCTCTACTTCACGTTCACAGTTACCTTCACTTTAACCGTTACCTTTACCTTCACTTTAACCTCTACCTTTATCTTCGCCTTTACCTTCACTTTTACCTTTACCTTAACTTTTGCCTGAACCTTCACTTTTGCCTTAAGGAAAGGACGAAATTGAAGAACGCAGCGAAAAGGTTGAGCCAGAGAAACAGGATGAAGAACGTGAGAGATATAGACGATGTAATGGAGATATAGAATTAATGGCATCCATTCGGTCGCTCAGTCCCTTCTTTCACTTTGTCCTTATCTTTTTCAAATTGCTAATCGACCTGTCTCGTTGACCTGATTACGGCTTGGTTTTGATGTGCCATCGGTTGATGCCTTGTGCATTAGACACCGGCGCAATAGAACTTGCTAATTAGTTAATGTAATAATAATTACGTGTATGGTATTTTACTCTACATTGATTCGCAGTGGCGTTGTTCTGTTGTCTGGCTATAGAACGGTAGCAGACAAGCTCAAGATCGGACTGGACGTCGAACCAGAGTCCTTCGACAGCGTGACGCTCTACTTTTCCGACATCTCCGGATTCCAAGACCTAGCAGCTGAATGCTCTCCGTTCCAGGTCGAGTAACGCACCACAGGGCATTAGCTTTCACCTGTCAATCATTAGCTGTCAATGATTATTGATAAGCGTTCCACTAACATTGCTGTTTCATTAACCCAGTTTTTACGAACACGGATATCTCATTATCCGCTATAATTATCGCACGCGCATTCGTGTCTGCTAATGGCAAAGACATTTGTAGAACCTGCTACAGCTGCTCGAAATGTTCGACACGTTTGTCTGAATATGGGCAGTCCTGATTTGCCAGACTTACCATTATTCAACGAGTCTCGAGAATATAATTACCTGATTTTCCTTCTCTGGTCGTAGGCCTACTTGGGGCTTGGTGAACGAGCTCTTTCTGTAGCTGGACCTAGGTTTTGGAACTCTCTCCCAGTGCATATTTTAAGGAATTTAGACGGCTGGGACAAAATCAGCCATGGGTCTAGTTCATGACCTTTTTTGGAATTCGTCTCTGAAAACCTTTGATGACCTTTCTTTTAGGAATTCATCTCCCGAAAAACTTGATGACCTTTGTTTTAGGAATTCGTCTCCCGAAAAAAAAGTTGATGACCGTTGTTTGGGAATTTCATGACAATGCGTTTTACTAATTCTCATTTTACTACTGGGGCAAACCTTAAAACTCTTGCAACATTTGTCCCACTAGTTATACTTTGAACATACATTGCCTGGGACAAATCAGCCTAACTACTGGGACAAATCCTAAGATTACTGGGGCATTTGTCCCACTAGTTATACAGTTAAAATATGCCCTGCTCTCGCCCTGTATCTGTCCCTTCTGCTCACTCGTTTGTGTAATTTCGTTCTTAACTTCCAACTAACCTCTTTCAAATTGCTTATCTCCACCACAGGCTGCCCCTCTGTCTTACGGACTAATCTTCTGGAGACTGACCCAATTGCGGCTTGGTTTTGGTGTGCCATCGATTGATGCATTGTGCATTAAACACCGGCGCGATAGATATTCCTAATTAAAAGAAATGTATAGACCGTTGGATTTTGTTGTTGACATACAGGTGGTCGACATTCTGAACGGAGTCTACGGTCTTTTCGATGGCATCCTTCCGAAACACGACGTCTATAAGGTCCGTCAAGTTATACGTATTCATGTAGCTCCTTTCTCATAGGAATTAATGCATCAGCACCTTTGTTGAGTTTATGCAATGCGATACGTTGAGTGTTAGCCATAATCATTTATGCATGCATACGTTCTCCCAACATACATACACACAGACATACATCCAGGAGCTTTGCCTATATGGGTCCTTCAGCCTGGAACAGTCTTCCCAGTTCCTCCGCCAAGAGCTTCTTGCCCTCTCTCCTCTACAGTTCCGTAGACGCTTTAAAACCTTTTATTTTGCCGGGTCGAGAGCGCCGCTGATCTGAGTGACGCTATATAAATGGTCGGTTACATTTGCCATACATACATACAACGCTTTATCTATATTGACCTGTTGGAATTGTAATGCGCCGATGAAGCAGCAATATGGAATAGCGAGTGATCTGGTAGACACACTCAAGCACATACCTTGACGTTGACTGTCTTTGCGTGGTTCTGAAGGTGGAGACTATCGGCGACACGTACGTGATGGTGAGTGGTCTTCCGCAGAGGAACGGAGACATGCACATAGCTGAGATCGCCAACTGTGCTCTCGATCTCATCAGCGGAGCTCTCGACTTCCGAGTACCACACAAACCAGAACATAAACTGCGCATGCGCATAGGTAATCCAGTCTAAGGACTTTTGTAGCGCCGTTTTCATAATGTGCAATGCATCAGTCGATGGGCAATTCAAGTCGTTTCGTTCTCTTACGTTATCTCTGTCTCTGTCTCTGTCTCTGTCTCTGTCTCTATCTCTGTCTCTCTCTCGCTCTCTGTCTCTCTGTCTCCCTCTCTCTCTCTCTCTCTCTCTCTCTCTCTCTCTCTCTCTGTTTGTCTGTCTCTGTTTGTTTGTCTCTGTGTCTGTGTCCGTGTCTGTCTGTCTGTCTCCCTCTCTCTCTCTCTCTCTCTCTCTCTCTCTCTCTCTCTCTCTCTCTCTCTCTCTCTCTCTCTCTCTCTCTCTCTCTCTCTCTCTCTCTCTCTCTCTCTCTCTCTCTCTCTCTCTCTCTCTCTTACAGACTGATGTTCAGAATATAATGACCTAATTACGGCTTGGTTTTGGTGCGTCATGAGTTGATGCCTTGTGCATGAGACATTGGCGCGATAGAAGTCACAAATTACAATTACTAGTCGAACCATGGGTTCAGGTCTCACCCGAGTCTGTTACTGTGTATGAACCTTGAGCACGTCCTTCACGTACAACTGGTCAGCTCCATCGATGTTCTGTCGTATGGTCGTGGCATGATAATTGGCTTACGGGGTTGTTGGCCCATTAAACTTAACTGTATATCATAAAGTGTTTCCAACTGAATGTTGGCAATATGTTTGCAATGTGTTAACTGGTGTTGAAATATTTTCTCTAAATTTAGGGATCAATACGGGGCCAATCGTAGCCAGTGTCGTTGGTCTAACGATGCCCAGATATTGTCTCTTTGGTGATACAATCAACACTACATCGAGAATGGAGTCTCACGGTCTACGTAAGTATTTCACCCGTCAACTACGGTCAACTTCTACAGCCAGATTTCATTCTTAAAATTTAAAAAAATTGCTGAAAAGAAAATAGATCAATGTGTGTGCATGCATGTTGATAAGGTTACTCCTTAGCTGAGTTGTTGGATGGCAGGGAAGTCATATTTCCATCGGTAACGCCATTGGATTGTAGTGGTTAGCGTGCTGGACTGTCAATCGAGAGGCCCGGGCTTCAAATCCCCACCAGGGCGGAAATTCAGCTATAATGAGTACACTGACCGTACATTGACGGTGGGAAAATGAGACGGCCAGCGAGAGGACTCGCGACCTGCCTTCATACACCGAGGCTAGGAAAATGAAGTCGCTGACATCCATGGCTGCCTCTCAGGCTAGTTCAAGTGACTTCAGAAAACAACACTGCACTACAAGTTGTATGGACTCTGTCGTTTGACTCGAAGGGAAGAAAAAATGAGGCGGTAGAACGAGGGATAAGATAAGGGATGCTGGGGACCAGTCAAAACAGCACGTGATGTTTTGACGGGCTTCAACAGATCGGCAATTTCTGATCTAGGTTTCGTAACGTGTGTTTCTTTTTGTAACAGCCATGCGAATACACATGAGTCCAAGCGCCAAGGAAGCACTCTCCAAGTTCGCCGGTTATTACCTGACGGAGAGAGGAACCCTCACGATTAAGGCAAGTGAAACCCCGTTCAGAGATTTACAATACATTACATATTAAATATTACATTACATTATGCATTATGTTACAAACACTACAGGCGAGTACGCTACAGAATGATGACTGTATTTAAAGCCGTAACATATGGAAGCAGCCCCGATTGTTAGGTCTTGTCGGTTGAATAATTCCTATCTACATCAGTCCTGTTTGAAGAACCTCAACCAACGCCTTGTATATTCCAGGGAATCGGGGAGGGACGCTGTAGTCAAGTGGCTAACGTTCTAGATTGTCAACCGAGAGGACGTAGGTTCATATCTCAGTCAGGCAACAATTTGATACAAGATCTTGGCTCCACTTCCGCCCTCTGCCAACTCAACTATAACGAGTACACTGACCGTACACTGTCGGTGGGAAGATCATGTGACGAGACAGAGGAATGGCCATCCGTTCTCATATGCCGAGGCTAAGAAATTGAAGTCGCTAACATGTCATAGACATCGTTGCCTCTCGGATTAGCTTAAGAGACTCTTCGTGTACTTCTTCTTCTTCGTCCTCGTCGTCCTCCGTCCTCTTCCACTCCTTCCTGCTCCTGCTCCTGCTCCTACTTCTTTTTTACTGCAATATCGATGCTTTAGAAGTCTTTCAGTTAGTATTGTAGCCTATTGGGTTAGATTTTCTTGGAAAATTCAATGCAAAAAGATATATAAGAACCTCCATAAACCCGCCGAGTGTCCAACAATACAACCTCTTAGATCTGTCGTATTCTTACGTGTAGGGCAAGGGTGCGATGACAACCTTCTGGTTGACGGGAAAGGTCGGGTACACGGCCCCTCTGCCCGACTACGAAGAAGAGTTCCAACACGACACTCCGACTCCGCGTCGGCTTCCACCAACGGCTGGAAAGAGCGTCGATGGAAAGACGACAAGGCCAAGCATAGAGAGTGGATACTCGGAAACCATCAGCAACCCTGACGTCACGATGAAGGACGGCGTTCGAATATCGATCTCACCCAACTTATCGGCTATCACACCGATCGATTCGTAAAAATTCGTAAAAATTCGTTGGGCCATTGTTGGGCCTTTCTACATTGACAGCGTAAGCATCAACAACAAATGCGATGACGTCATGATTTGTTGTGTTAAACTTCTGCTTAGAATTTAATGTAAAATTCAATATAAAAATTTATTACGTAAAGAGTTAATTTAGTTAAAATTTAATTTTTTAACGATGAAAGAACATGGACCGGAGTGGAAGTATGTACCGGTAGTAATTTTGGAGGAGAAGGAAATGGTAATCCACAAATAGGCCTAGAGTGTTGTTTTGTGACAAGGAATTTGTTGGTTGTTCTGCCGGAATTCGGGAGCATTTGCATGGCGAAAATACAGAAACCAGAGTCGAGTGGGAGCAGTGGGCTGTTCCTGACTCAGAATCAGAGGACGATGAAGTAGAAGAACGGCTCGGTGAACGTTGCCAACCCTTTTTAACCATGTTTCGTTGTAAGCTGTGTTAGAGGCTGACTGGTGACACTGGAGCTGCATGGGGCACTGGTGGTTTTTCGTTCTGATGACTGACACTCACAGCCACACACCACAACTATGATAGAAATCGAAGTTCAAGACTCCAAGTAGAACAGTAATACAATATTAGTTCTACTGTGTTGCTATAGTCAGCTATCTTTTACGGCTCATTGATTGATTGCCTATGACATTGACATTTACTTGCTTAAAACGTTGAAAAGTAAAGAAACAATAAAATTCGTTGCCATGGCAAAGAATTCTATTATTTCATTATTTCACGAATTTTAACGAATTTTAAAACTGCAGTTTTAAAATTCGTTAAAATTCGTGAATTTTTGAAATTCTTAAAATTCGTAAAATGCGAATTCTCGAACTATGACGAGCTTAACCCAGTGATGTAGTACTCGAGTCCGGCCAAGGACTCGAGTCCGACTCGAGACCGATTTTTTGCGGACTCGGACTCGGACTTGGACTGTCACGACTCGGACTTGGACTCGGACTCGAACCCCTGGACTCGAATTTGACTCGCTGACTCGTTTTCCGAGTCACAATTTCTGGACAGAACAGGCAACTGTATTGCCATGTCACGGCCAAGACCACCCCTCATGCGAGAACTGACGCGAATACCCGGCCGACTGTCGCTATAAGCATCAGCCACAACAGGTGGAACTATTCCGGCGCCAACCAGTTCCTACTAGCAGACAATAGAAACTAATGAAGTGAAGACGAGTATCATCAATAGACTGGGGTATAAAACAGAGGGTCTCTATTCGGCCTGGTATAGGCATCCACAGGCCTATAGGTATAAGCCAGAACAGCTTGAACTATTCTGGGGCTAACCAGTTCCTACCAGCAGACAACAGAAACTAATGAAGTGAAGACAAGTCTCATGAATAGGCTGGGGTATAAGACTGAGGGTCTCTAATGGGCGTGGACGGGCACATTTATAGAGGCCAACACCGTGAAGGGCATGACATTGAAGAGAAAGGGTAAGATTACTAGGGATTGTCGATTTGTAAATATACGATATAATATCTTCAATTATAGTGCTAAATTGTGCGTGGAGTTATTAATTTATCAGTCTTGTTGTCCTCGAGACCAAGGTCTTGGTCTCGAGTGCACTCGAGTTCGTTTTTAAAAGTCTTGGTCTTGGTCTTGGTCTTGAGGTTCAAGGTCTTGGTCTTGGTCTTGGTCTTGGTCTTGAGGTTCAAGGTCTTGGTCTTGGTCTTAGTCTTGAGGTTCAAAGTCTTGGTCTTGGTCTCGCAAGACCAAGACCAAGACCGGCTGTTAATATGAACAGTCATTTACAGAACTCAAGAATTCTGTATCAAGCCTGCTTGCATCATACGACCAATATCTATGGATGGATACAAGTCATGTTGGTCAGGAAAACCCATTGGCAGCAGCAGCATATTCTGTATCAGACGGTGTGATAAACCATGGGAAGATTCCAAAAGGACTCACTATCTGTACATTTACATCCAGTGCTTGAAAAGCTACTCTGTGTGTGTCAGAGACTTCAGCACCTGTAGAACGTATTTTTTCACATGGCGGAATTTTTATGAGGCCTACCACGCACGTCTTGGTCAGAAAATTCTGAGCGAATTGGTTTTTATAAAAAACAAAAGGCATTTGGTATAGGAGTTTGCATGAAGGACTTTTGAATACAAATTCGGATTTCTCTGCAGTTAGCATTTAAAGTTAATTTGCTTGAATAAAATAAAAGACTCATGTTTTCATTAAAATAGCGAATCTTCCGAATTTACAATTTTTAGAAGTCATGACCTGATTTCGATTTTTTGGGTCTTGGTCTTGGTCTTGGTCTTGAGGTTCAAGGTCTTGGTCTTGGTCTTGGTCTCGAGGTTCAAAGTCTTGGTCTTGGTCTTGGTCTCGAGGTTCAAGGTCTTGGTCTTGGTCTCGAGGTTCAAGGTCTTGGTCTTGGTCTTGAGGTTCAAGGTCTTGGTCTTGGTCTTGGTCTTGAGGTTTAAGGTCTTGGTCTTGGTCTTGGTCTTGAGGTTTAAGGTCTTGACAACAAGACTGTAATTTATCGCTTTGAATTAGAAGAAATTTTCGTATCGCCTTTTCCAGTGTAAAGAAGGAGCGAGGACGTGATATTCCACGGCTGCACTTGTGGCATTAACGTTCTAGCTGTTCCAACCTACTGAACTTGTGCTTAGCAGTGAAAGAATCTTTATGTGTCCTCATGATCTTGCCAGATTATCGAACAAAACTTTATTTAATTTAGTGTTTTTAATGTGAAATTTGGGTAAATTACGTTAAAAATTCTTTCTACATATATGGTTATGCAACTTATGTTATTTTTCTATGGCATTGAATTGCGTGGTTCAGTGTATTTTGATGTGGATGGACTCGGACTCGGACTTGGACTCGATCTTTAGTGACTCGGACTCGGACTCGGACTCGAACACCTCAGGACTCGGACTCGACTCGGACTCGGCTTAGATGGACTCGGACTTGACTCGGACTCGGCTTAGGTGGACTCGACTACATCACTGGGCCTTAACCCTGTGAATTTTGCGAATGAACTTTAAAGATGGATGCTTCTACAAACGCCAATTCACCAATGTTCACATAACCGAAGAAACATTGAATAAAATATTTTTGTTTCGTATGTCATCGCAAGTCTTACGTAAGACAATTGTAGGTTTTCATCTTGTATGGTTCATTGCGAAGAGTTGATGTTTGCTTGCATTCATTAAGGTATCTTGCGGACTGTCGTACCTTCAACGCCACATTTCCACTTTCACCGACTTCCTTGAAATCTTTGCCGCCTCAGCCTAAACTGCACCCTGGCCAAAACACAAAGATTATAAGGGGTCATCCATAAAGGACGTCCGCATTCAGGAGGGGAAGGAGGGGTCATCCAAATGCGGACAATGGGAAGGGGTTGTGACCAGTACAGACGTCCGCATCTAAATTTTTAAATTTATGGTTTTTTAAACACTGCCTTGTTTTTCAACCTTCCCCGAAAGACGAAAAGGTCAGTGAGGTGATTGCCTAAAACCTTATGCACGTTATGAAATTTACTGCGAATTTACACAGGCTTTTGTTGCTGCACATCATGATATGAAACCCGAACTGGCACTTAATCGTGCAAAGGAACTGTGGAATAATTGTAAAAAGAATAGTGATGACATTAAAAATTGGCTTTGGCGTGCGGACATCTGCAAAGGGGAAGGGGAAGTCAAATGCGGACTAGGGGGATGGATGGGTCCAAGTAAGGTCATGCCTTGCAGACGTCCTTTATGGATGACCCTAAGCGTGCTTCATATACTTCTAAACCCGAAGCCTCATACTAAAACTTAACAACGTTCTTTTAAAAACAGCCAGAGAGGATTGGCGGTTCATGAAAATGCGGAGAATGTGAGGGGTTAAACCATAGATGTTAAAAACGTTTTTTCGTTTTTTTTATTTTTTTTCCAAAAACGTCGTTATTTTCGTTTTTTATTTTTTTATAGTTTTTTCCCGTTTTATTATGTAACTTTATTTATTTATTTATTTATTTACTGTCTGTTAATGTTTTCAGTTTCTGTTTAATTTTTTGTCTGATGTCCCTTACGTTGGATCCGTACTTTCAAGGATTCAGCTAATTTACGTAACTATTTACGTCATCATTTGAGAATAAATACTTTATGAAAATAGCACAGTAGCCTACAAGAAATAACATTTAAAAAAGTAATTTCTAAGTTATCTAAAATGCCAAAAGAAAAGGATGCGGAATGGATTCGCATTACTTTGATAACGAGAAAGACAAAAACTCAGCATTGGCTAACTGAAATGCATTTACTGTGAGAAAGTTTACACTATAGAAATTATGGTAAACGTACGTTTTAGCGTAATTAATTATTGGACGAAATGTCCACGTTCGCTTTAGCGTAATTAATTATTGGAAGCTGTATTAGCGATGAAAATACAAATCTAACTGGAAGCTGGATTAGTGATGAAAATATAAGTCAAACTGGAAGCTGGATTAGCGATGAAAATGGAGATCAAACGAGAAGCTGGATGTGCAAAGAAGGTAATCCTCCACGTTACGTGCGTTCATTATATGTACACTCTTATAGTGGATAGTTGCCAGCAATTGTGATGACTGATGAAAATATAACTCAATATAGAAGTTGGATGATTGATGAAAATAGCATTGAAACTAGAAGCTGGATAAATGATGAAAATATTACATAATAAACGGAAACTAGGAGTTGGAATTGCGATGAAACTGTATCGTTTAACGCGATAATTATCATTGCCGTGGATGAGCGATGAAAACATTTCATAGTAAAACTTGAAATAGAAGCTGGATTTGCGATGAAAATGAGCTAAAAGTGGAAGCTGGATGGATGAGCGATTAAAATGTGTAATATTAAACTGAACTAGAAGCTGGAACGTGGATTAAATAATTATTTACGCTATTCATTTTTCCGAAATCCTGCCAATAATTAATTACGCTAAAGCGTACGTTTACCGAAATTATAGTCTATACCTACAAATTTTAGTTTTTAATTGTGTTACTTGGTCAGCATGGAGTTATGTGGACTTATGTTAACAATTTAAATTGAAAAGATTTCAATATTTTTAATTTCTCAATTTCTTATTAAACCACATTTATAAGAAATAAAATAATTGTTGTAAATTGATGTTATTTAGTGTTTACTAATAAAGTTGTGTTATTTGCTAATTAAATTGTGTAAATAAGGTTTTTAATTTTAAATTGCAGTAGGGCTTACAGCATGCGAGGAAGTCAAATTATTTTCTTTTGTCGTTTCTCCGTTTTTTCCCGTTTTTTTATTTTTCTGAAAAAAGGACTTTTTCCGTTATTTCATTTAGTTTCTATCGTTGATTCGAAGGCACCAAGGGGATCATAATTTGCACTGAACTTCAAATCAGGTTAAATACGATAGTTGTGTGTTAACACAGAAGTACGTCATTACATCATGTTGGTCATTGTGTGACGTAGCCGAAAAATAGTAAGTAAAATATTTCATTTTCGAGTCAAATCGAGGAAACATCAACTCGACTTGTCAAACATTTGATCGACTCGACTTGCAAGTCGATCAAGTCGAAGATTCGACTTGGCCGAATTTCGACCAATTTGATCGACTAACTCGATCGATCACGGGATATAATCGGTAGTATTCATAATCACTTTTTCAAGACCAAGGCAAGTCCAACCAGTACGAATTAAGTTCATTGACCAGTAAGTTCATTCTCCCTATATCCATATAATGACAAAGAAACCCATTTCAATACCATGTAAATGTAATTGTAACAGAACATTAAAACGCCTTTGAGAAAGATCGCAAGCAGTCTTCAAATTACATTTGGAAATTGTACGAATATAGATGCAGGCCTACTAATAGATACCAGCAGCGCAACAAACAGACAACCATCGAAACATACCGACAGCGTGACGGACGGGGTAAAGATTAATAAGCGACATTGCAATGCAGTAATACAAAGAGGATCGTACAGAAAAACAGAGTGGCCATGGTCATAGGCGTTCTATTTCAGAGGTTCCTTATATTTCCGCGTTGTATCAGGCCCAAAATCTTATAGATAGTCAGTGCCGGATTTAGGCATAAGCTAATAAAAAACTGCAGTATAGATTTGGTTGCCTTTAGTGATTACCTAAATGATCCGAGGCTTGGAAGGCAGACTCCTCTGCATCTTGACGTTGCTCAGACGAACTCTCCATCTTCCTACGACTCCACACTTGGACGAATTTATCATTGCTTCCAATACCACTCCAAGTATTTTCTACACAGAGATGTGCGCCGGACTCTTACCCTACAGATTGGTTCAACTGCAGACGGCGACGGATTCTGCTCCTCTTCTCCGCTTTGACTGTGAGGACACGGTTTGCCGCGGTAGTGTTGTATTGGTCAAGAACTCCAGTGGTCTTCAGATGAATGAATCGGCCAAGGAGTCAAAAGTAGCTACAACCGGAAGGAGACAAGGTGGTCGATGTTTAGTAGGCCTATAACAGACACGATGAGGTACAATTCGCAGCTACTGAGTCTCTACGGCATATACGACTTGGGTGAATAAGAAGAAGAGTAGTCTCTTAAGTTAGCTCTGAGGCAGCCATGGGTATGACGTGTTAGCGACTTCGTTTTCTTAGCCTTGGCATATGAGAGCGGGTGGTCAATCCCCTCCATCGCCGTCTTATCTTCCCACCGAAAGTGTACTCATTATAGCTGAGTTGGCTAATGAGCGCTGGCGAAGCAGAATCTCGAAACAAATTTATGCCCTGGCTGGGTTTGAACCCCGACCTCTCGATTGAGAGTACGCTAGCCACTAAGATATCGCGCATCTCTTATTCCAGTCACGATGTAGCGGGTTACCTCTTCAGTATGTCGATCGGAGTTCCCGCTGGGAGCGACTCGACCGTTCAGTTTGACTCGATTTACCTCTGAAGAAGAGGACGTTTGAGATGACCAGGCAGAACAGAAACCAACGGCCCAACGACTTTGACAAGAACTGTCCGCCCCGAATGATGCTAACGGTTGGATAGGAATCTGACCATTTAGACCTGATCTCGTTACCGGCTGACAGGTGGACAATGGGTGTCCTGGGCTGGATATCGCACGCGGGATGTAGCGGGTTCAGCAATGGTAACCTAAGACCAACGGTGCAAGATTATCTTTCCGAAGCGCCGGAGGTAAACATCGTCCAGTTTCGAGTCAGCGATTGTCACTAAATCTACGTAGGCGCTGAAGTTTGCTCTGGAAAGCAATTATATCTGTCTCTTTGGTCTCACTCGTACAGCTACGGATCACAATGGTCTCGATACCAATAGACACGGGGACGCTTTCAGATCCCACAATATACAAGAGAAAATGTGTGAATGAGAAATGTAATTATAGTTGATAATTTATATAGCGCCAATTCAACTGAGAGACCAATCAAAGACATTTGCGACCTGACACAATGAAACGAAGACTGAACAGAATGGTCTTCAGGCGTTTGGGGGAAAGAGACAAAGACAGGCTGAGGAGTTGATGTCGCAGGTTGTTAGGCAACTCATTCCAGGAGGATGGACCGACCACAGCAATACTTCTATGCTGGACCGTGAAAGTCAAGACCGATGTAAAAAAAAAGAATTCGCCGTAATATTATTTAATTACATTATCATGAGAAACCTCCTGCGCGACCGTGCTTTTCTTACTAATGGGCTTTGACTCCTTTCGAGTGATATCTAAGAACGGGTCCGAGGGCCAGTGTTGGACTCTGGCGACTTGATGAATGTGCTGCCGTTCAAGCAGTGGAGTCGGTCTTTGCTACCGTCTACTAGATGATCTCTTAGGTATGTGATATGTTTAACTGGTTCAGCCTCCACGCACGCATCGATAGCTGTTATAATTCAGATATTATATTGTATCGCATTCGCATAAAAATTTATAAAGTGCTTCCATTGCGAGAGACCCACCTTGTCACCTTGTCACCTTGTGCTGTCAGCTCGTGGAGCTCTAGCGATCGTCCTGGTGAACACACTCCACCGTCTCCTATTCGATGACAAGTCTCTCAATTCCGCCAAATTCATGCCAGTTACATCTTGTATCTCATCCATCCATCTCCTCCTTGGGCGACCCAGTCTTCTCCTCCCCTCACCGCACGCCAGCATCATTTCCTTCTCCAGACCATCAGATCGCATAACATGTCCAAAGAACCTTAGCTTCATTCTTGTCGCAGTTTGTTTTAACGACTCTTCATTCTCAACTCCAATCTTCTCTCGTATTGATTCGTTCGTTCTTTTCTCAGTCCAAGATATTCTCAGCATCTTCCTCCATATCCACATTTCACAAGCGTTAACCTTATTTTCCATGTTCTTTGTCATTGTCCACGTCTCGCAACCGTACAGTACCGTAGGAAAGATTAGTGCTCTCACGAGCCTTTTTTTGGTTTCTATGCTCACATGTTTGTCTTTCCATATCTTTTCCAGTCCGGTCATTGCAGCTTTCCCTATAGCAATCCTTCGTTTTATTTCTGGATCACACTTTCCCTCCTTTCCAACCAGTGATCCTAGGAATGTGAAGCTTTCTACCACCTCTATTTCCTCTCCGTCTATCTCAAAACTATCCCAATCTGCTGTTGTCATGACCTTTGTCTTCTTTATGTTGAAGTATAAACCAGCTTTTTCACTTTCTCTCCTGACCCTTCTTATCAGTTCTGCCAGATCCTCTTTTCTTTTTGCCATTAATGTTGTGTCATCCGCGTATCTAAGGTTATTCAGTGTCTTTCCAGCAATTTTTACTCCCTCAATTGCCCCCTCCAGTTCTGCCTTTCTCATTATTCTTTCAGCATATAGATTAAACAGGAATGGAGACAAGATGCATCCCTGCCTCACTCCTTTCTTGATTCTGAAATTGTCAGTGTCTCCGTATTCTGTTCTTATCACCGCTATCTGGTCTTCATATAAACCCTTTAGTAACATTATCAGGTGTTTCGGAATTCCCATTTCAAGCAGGGTTTTCCACATTAAATCATGGTTAATGCAGTCGAATGCCTTGCTATAGTCAATGAAACAGATGTGAACCTCCTGTCCATACTCCCTTTGTCTCTCCATTATCCACCTCATGTTGGCTATATGGTCTCGAGTTCCACGAGATTTCCTAAACCCTGCCTGGTTCACCGGAAGTTCTCTTTCAAATGTGCCTTCCATTCTTTTGTGAATTATTTTCAGTAATATTTTACTAGTGTGTGATATCATTGCTATCGTCCTATAATTTTCACACTCCCTCGCATCTCCTTTCTTGAATATAGGTATAAAGATCGACTTCTTCCAGTCCTCCGGCCATTCTCCAGTTGCCCATATTTGATTGCACAATTTTGTTATTGTTTTTATCATCGCATCATCCCCTGCTTTTATCAGTTCTATAGGTATCCCATCTTGACCGGGTGCCTTATTGTCCTTGAGTTGTCTGATTGCCCATTCTACCTCCGCTTCCATGACCTCCGGTTCCTTTTCATACTCTGTTACGTCAATTTGTTCTTTTTTGACTCGTTTGTCTTCCCTATACAACTCCTCCGTGTATTCTCTCCATCTATGCTTTATCCCTTCTTCATCGCAGATTACATTTCCATCTCCTGCCTTCATTGAGCCCATTCTAGGTGCAAATTTTCCCGTGATTGTCTTTACTTTTGAGAACATTTCCTTGGTTCGTCCCTTCCTTCCCTCGTCTTCCATTTCTCTGCATAATTCGTTTAGATGTATTTCTTTATCTTTCCGTGCTTGTTTTTGGAAGGCACTGTTCAGTGCCCTTACCTTATCCTTTTCTCCTGCCTTCTTTGCAGCCTTCCTATCAACCGCCATGCATATGGCTTCTCTCGATAGCCATGTCGTTGTTGTGATTTTCTTCTTCTTTGGAATGTGCTTATCTGCGACTTCGACTATTGTTTTCTTCATCCTCTCCCATAGGTTGTTCGAATCCTCTTCCTCTTCTATCTCATCTCTCTCTAGTACTTCAAACCGATTCTTTATTTCCATCCTGTATTCCAGTGTGATACCCTTGCAGTCGTATCTGATCAATCGATCTCCTTTCTTTATCTTTTTCAATTTCGTT
Source organism: Allolobophora icterica (assembly GCA_963556255.1). NCBI lineage: Eukaryota > Metazoa > Annelida > Clitellata > Crassiclitellata > Lumbricidae > Allolobophora > Allolobophora icterica. The sequence goes on along the minus strand of OY744611.1, from coordinate 54,841,490 downwards.
CTCAGTGTTGCTACCAATAGCTCATGGTCAGTTCCACAGTCCGCTCCTGGCCTTGTTCTCACATCTCTTATTGTGCTTTTCCATCTTTTGTTTATCAGTATGTAGTCAATCTGGTTTCTATGCTTCCCATTCGGTGACGTCCATGTGTACAGTCTTCTCTTAGGCTGTTCGAACCATGTGTTCATAATTCCTAAGCCATTCCCTTTGCAAAACTCAACAAGTCTTTCTCCTGCTTCATTCTGTTCACCCAGGCCATGACTACCTAATGTGTCTCCATCGCCTCCGGTGCATTGACCCACCTTCGCATTGAAGTCACCTATGATCACTAGTACGTCGCCCTTCGGAGTTCTGTCCACTGTACTTTGCAGGCTGGTGTAAAAACCCTCGTGTTCCTCTTCTAACGATATCGATGTTGGAGCATATACCTGTATAATGGTTATGTTGACCTTTCTTCCTCTGAATCTTACACTCAAAATTCTATCACTCACTGTATCATATCCCATTATCGCATTTGCGCTTGACTTGTCACACATGATTGCAACTCCATTTTTTCCTCTCTCTTTTTGTCCTGACATTATTATCCTGTATCCATTCCAACTGAAATGTCCTTGTCCCTTCCACCTTGTCTCACTTAATCCTAGGATTGCTATGTCTAATTTCTTCATCTCTCCCTGTATCACGTCCATCTTTCCGCTCTGCATACTTCGCACGTTCCATGTGCCCAACTTCATCTTCTGCTTACAGCTCAGGTTGAGTCTTTCCCCTCCGAATCGATCCACCTCTAGACGTCCTTTCGGCTTTAGTCCTGTTGCTTCATTAGATCGAGGGGCCCTTGACTCTCCGTCTTGCTCTTCCCCAGTAGCTTCTAAGTCACGCTCCGGCCTGGGAGTCCCACCATTCGCAACTATCACCGTTTTTGGCTTAGTGTGTTTCATGACGATTTTCTTGGCAAGTTAACAGGGGTGGTTTGCCATTGCCTTCCCCTGGTTTTGCCTGCCGTGCCCGTTCGTTCCCCTTCCTAGGAAGGGTACCAACGGTCCGCACCACGAGAAGGTGGGCACGGAGGACTTTGGTTCACCAGCCCAGGTCGGATCCGAGTCTACGCTCAACAGAGACGTCGGTCAGGTCGCCTCCCCGTTTTACTCTGTACTAGAGTGACTGGTGAACCTTTGCGAGAGACCCAGGCAGAAGAATTTGAAAAATAGTCAAAGGAAGAAGAAACATTACCATAAAGAATAGAAGAGGGTGCTCACTTAAAAGAGGAAGTCCAGTTGAGTCAATGAAGTCCTGACTCAGGGAACCAGATGGTCCATACGGTCAGAGGAACGAAGAGGACGGAGAGAATCAGCAAAGTGTAAGCGATGGATTAAGATACCTGGTAGCGGTTATCGTATTTGTAGCAATTAGTAGGGTCATCCGTATTTCATAATTATAGTAATTGATGACTGCGGTTGTGTGTGTGCTTGTGTGTGTGCTTGTGTGTGTGTGTGTGTGTGTGTGTTTGGGCGCGCGCGCGTGTGTAAAGTTTTGTGCACAACTAAATGGTCTAGCTGTAAAAACCCAATTGCAGCCTGCTGACTGTATATTTTTATGGGTCCAATATATCTGGTTGCGCCAGCTGCATGTTTGTGTGTGCCTTTGCTTTAAATTTAAGGGTCGTTTTAGGAGCGACGCCCGCATTCTGCCCTGGCACGGAAACGGGCCAAAACAACCTCCCTCTTGCGGGATTGTTTCATTATAGCGCCGGCTAATAAGATGGTCTCCCTGACGCCTTACATACATGTAAACAGTAGAAGCACATGATAACAGTTTTACAGGAGTCGAAAACAACTGTTTTAACGGCAACCAAATCACGACCTAACACTCATTTAACTACCGCCGCCATCTAGCGATCTTGGTACCTTCTGCACTTCACGCCAGTGTGTTATTCATTACTCAACCCCCCCCATAGACAGGAATGAAAGAATTGAACATCTCCCTGCCTCCATACCCCACAATGGGACCCATATTTTCATATAGGACCCAATTGGTGCCCATGTGGCCCCGTCGGTCGCACCATGTGTTGCCACATGGAAATGTTAGCAGGGAAAGACTTAGATTTGTAAAGTACAGAAAGGGTGGTCTAACATAAATAAGATTGCCCATAAGTAACTTGTACGGCCATTTAATCCACAGAGGCATCTTCCAAGTTCTGTGCCACATTCTTCCCAATTCCTCAACAGAAAAGCTCTCAAACGTGTTACGACAGGTGCCAGGGACTTCCGATGGACTTCATACAATTACAGTTCCAGCAGAAGTTTGCTTCATCGAAACCCTTCCTCAAAAGAGCGCGACTAAACACGACTTTCCATAAGTCGAACGTCTGCCAAAACTGAAATTGCGTCGGTCTTCGATGCTTTGTTAGTCTGTAGTTTTTAGGCCAAGTGTATGGTGAATTTTTCAGATTGATTATGACAAAGAGGTTATAATACCAAGCTGACTAACTGATTTGTAAACTTAACTAATATCAGATGCATCAACGAGGATTAGTAAAGCTCCATTTATATACACAACGCAACCACAATTCGACGTCTGATTTGACGACAGTTAACTTGAGTGTTGGCTATGACGCGGCGAAACAGTTAACGTGGCAGAGGAACTTCACCCATATATGTCTGGCAATATAGCAAAGTAGCACAGGAGAAATTTATCATAATCGCACAATGCCAAGGAGTGTAACTTACTTATTTGTTCACCATTGTTACTGGTTTATTAACAACCAAGAATTTACTTTTATATTGCGCCAGCCTTTTGAAGGCACTATATGTGAAGTCTAGCTTCCTTACCACAGGAGTCACTGCTGCTGGTTAGACATTGATTTTGAAAGTGAAGGGAACAAAGAACTGACGTCACTTAAATTTAGTGCAATCACAAACATGACGTCATAAGAAACAGTCTTTGTAATCAAAAACATGACATCATAAAGAAACAGTCTATTAATTCTCATGATACCTGTGGTAATATTAATTGAAATTGCAGTGACGTAGTTCAGTAAGTATGAATCAACTCACTAATAAGCGTTTCTTTCAACTATCGCTTGAACTTATTGTGTTGTGTATTAGTTTATTGAGACAATCTAGCAGGCAAAACGCGGCTTCTTACAAGAGTAAATGGAAGTCCCCCAAGCCCTCTATCTTCCTTGATGAATTTGCTCCCTTCTCTCTCGCTGCCACTACTCCTAACGATTTTTTTACTAACCTGCGGCTTGATCACTCATGTAGACAATCCCTCTGACCCTCTTGCATCAGATTTTCTTAACCTCCTCCCCTCAGTCAATCTCACCCAACATGTTCACTTACCCTTCCATGTCAAGATTCACACCCTTGATCTTCTCATCACCTCCGCTGCTTCCCTCTTATCTCCCAAGCTATCACACTCTGTTCTCAACATTACTGATCATTATCTTATCATGGCTGACCTTGAAATCAACCCTTTCCCTCGGCCTCCTCCTACTCATTCTTACCGCCTTACCGGGTCCATTGACCCTCAGGCCTTCATCCAAGATATTCTCGACTCACAACTGGTTCTTAGCCCTCAGTCTTGCCTTTATGACCTCCTTTCCTTTTACAATTCCACACTCTCCAACCTTCTTGACATTCATGCGTCATTCATCAGTAAATCCAGTTCACACGCCAGCAACCCTTGGTTTACTTCCTACCTCCAAGCCTTTAAAACTTTCCGCAGGCGCTCTGAGCACATCTACCAGCACACTTTCGACCCCGCAGCAAGAGCAAAAGCAATCAATACATTTAAATCAGCTACCAACAGATAGTATGATACTTCAAACTCATTGCTGCTGCCAAAAAGAAATAATATTCCTCACTTATTCATTCCAGTGCCTCGAAACCAAGACACCTCTGGAAAGCTGTCAACACTCTCCATCATCGCAAATCTTCATCACCACTGCCTAACTCCCATCCCTCTACCTCTACTGCTGATATTTTCTGCTCATTTTTCTCTGACAAAATCTCATCCCTTCGCTTTACATTGCAATCTCTTCTAGACACACACTCCTCCACTACATCCTCCAGCACTGTTTCACCCCCTTCTCTCAACCTTACTCCTCCTGCCTCTCAGTCATCGCTCCCAATTCTCACTCCTGCCTCCGAAGCAGAAGTGTCACTCTTCCTAAACTCTCTTCCTAACAAGCAACGCGAACTTGATCCTATCCCCACATCTTTTCCAAAAGACTGCGCTTCTGTCTTCGTTCTTGTAATCACCAAAATTATCAATCACTCTTTCTACCGGCGACTTCCCAATGACTATGGTCATCCATTTCCGGTCTTATGGGACGCTTTTCTCGACCGCCAGAAGACCCCACCTTCTCTGCCAATGACTTCCTGACGATTATTTCTACCAAGATCGATGGCCTTCGTGCTTCTACCGCTGATGCATCTCCGCCTCTGTTTTCGTCAACTGACTCTGTGTTTGACGGATTCCAGCCAACCCTAGAAGCCGACCTGCGCCGCCTGCTTGTCTCTTCGAACTTAAAGTCATGTGAACTCGATCCTCTTCCTCCATTTATCATTACTGACGTTATTGACGACATTGTTCCATTTTTACTTTATTTGTTTAATAGGTCTCTCCTTGAAGGGTATCTTCCCCCGTCGCAAAAACGTGCCATTGTTTTTCCCACCCTAAAGAAACCTAACCTGGATCCTAACCTCTGCCTAAACTATCGCCCAATCTCCAATCTCTCCTTCCTTTCTAAGACTCTTGAACGACTTGTTTCTTTGCAGCTTCTCCCTTACCTTGAACGGTCTCGTCTCCTTCCTCCCAGTCAATCAGGTTACAGGGCTCATCATTCCACTGAAACGGTCTTGCTCTCCATACTTTCTGACATTTATTCTGGTATTGATCGATCGAAATTCTCTCTCTCTCTCTGTTAGCCCTTTTTGATGTCTCTGCTGCCTTTGACATGGTAGATCATGACATCTTACTGCAGCGACTTGAAACCTCATGTGGCATCCATGGTCTCCCACTTCTTTGGTTCCGGTCTTACCTTGCTGATCGTACGCAAATGGTTATCTGCGGAGACTCCAGAACCCATTGGGTCAGAGTTAAATTTGGGGTGCCACAGGGCTCTGTCTTAGGCCCTCTTTTTTACCTCCTCTACACGGCTGACATTTCCGCTATAGTTGCAAAGCAATTTTCAACTGGTCATCTTTATGCAGACGACGCTCAAGCGCTCGTTCATGGCACTCTTTCTGCACAGCTTGCATTAACTGGACTCAGTGATGCTCTCTCACGCAGTGGCGGCGCGTGGGAGTGCAAGGGGGTGCGGTCGCACCGGGCGGCCACTTGAGGGGGGCGGCACTTTGACAACTTGGAATATTTTTTCGGTGCTTCCTGTGGTCACCGTAGTGTTTCATTTGGAGTTATTACGCAATTCGTTGCTAGAAGTATCAATGAAACTTTAATTTCATAATTCAGTGAACTGTAAATCTTCACTGCTCATGCGAGTTTCAATGTATTTCTTAGTTCTAAACTGATTTAGATCATTATAAGCCTAGTTTCTATAGCTGCGACGTAGCTAGGATAATTTGAGCGTGGGGATGAACTATGAATTTGCCCCCCCCCCCGGTTTACTATTTCACATTTTCCAAATAATCGAATAGCAATTTTAATTTTAATGATATCAAATATGAAAAATACAGATAGTACATGCATGTTGCCCCTTAGTGCTCAATGGGGTACCAAAATCATACCTGAGTTTATAAGTAATAATTATATGGATATAACTGGATATATTTGGGGCGCCAAAATTAAATCACATAAATTTATGTGGGATAAATAATTAAAACACCGTCAAACTTAAGAGTAAAATTATTTATCTTAACCCTCATTTTGGCGCCCTTTCCCTTGGCGCCCTGGAGCATATGTATCCTCTGCACCCCCTAGCTACGCGTCTGGTGTCTAGAAATAATGATTGCGTTTGATTATATTGATAATGTGGTATTACTTTTGATTCACATCTCTCCTTCCCTAGCCACATCTCCAACCTCCCGCACTCCTGTTTCATGCACATTCGTGACCTCCGACGCATCCGGCCCATGCTCGACCTTAAAATTGCCTCCACCATTGCTGCCTCTATTGTTCATTCAAAGCTTGGTTACTGCAATTCCCTCTTCCTCAACCTTGAATCCACCCAAATGAAGCGTCTGCAACTTATCCAAATCCCACTTGCCAGAGCTGTCACTAGAACGCCCAAATATCATCATCCTGAAATCACTCCACTGGTTAAAAATCCCAGAGCGAATCCACTTCATTATATTACACTAACCTACAATTACCTACAATATTCCCGGCCCTAGTACCTCAGTGATCTCTTCACCATTCAGGCAAGCCGATCATCCTACTATCTCAATCTTTCTCGACCGCCAGTCACTACTCATCTCAAGTTCTCCAACCGAGCCATATTCAACACAGCACCATGCTTATGGATTGATCTTCCTCTGAATTCCGCAGCTTCTCAGTTCCTCCATCATCATTACAACCCGTCCTTCATCCTCCTCCTCTTGTTCCTCTAGCACCCTCTGGGTTTCCACTCCAAACTGGTCTCACCTATTCAAGTACTCCTACCTTGACTCATCTGATCCTCCTCCTTCCAATTATTCTCGCCCTAAACGATACCCGCCTTGACAGCTGCTCTGCCTCTTCTCTTGATCTGGCCCCTGGAAACTGGACTTGGGTCTCTTTTGAACTACTTTCTGAAGACCCAATCTGATTTGATATGGTCTTCTGGAAACCGGATTCGGACCTCTTTTTGCAGACTTGTTGTCCTCGAGACCAAGGTCTTGGTCTCGAGTGCACTCGAGTTCGTTTTTAAAAGTCTTGGTCTTGGTCTTGAGGTTCAAAGTCTTGGTCTTGGTCTTGAGGTTCTAAGTCTTGGTCTTGGTCTTGAGGTTCTAAGTCTTGGTCTTGGTCTCGCAAGACCAAGACCAAGACCGGCTGTCAATATGAACAGTCATTTAATTAACAAAACTCAGGAATTTAGAAATTTATCAAGCCTGTTTGCATCACAGCCTACGACAAATACCTACGGACGAATGCAAGTCTTGTTGGTCAGGAAAACCCATCGGCGGTAGCATCTAAGTTATGCTGTGTCTGGAAGCCCTGCCAAGACTTTTTCTGAAGCCACACGGTCTAATAAACCATAGGAGGATTTCAGAAAGGCTCACGATTTGTACAATTTTACATCCAGTGCTTGAAAAGCTACTGTGTGTGCCAGCGACTTCAGCACCTATGGAAAGTATTTTTTCACATGGCGGAATTTTTATGAGGCCCCACAATGAACATTCTGAGCGAATTGGTTTTTATAAAATACAAAAGACATTTGGAATAACATTTTGCATGAAAGACTTTTGTAAATACAAATTCGGAATTCTCTATAGTCTGCATTTAAAGTTAATTTGCCTGAATAAAATAAAAGACCCACGTTTGCATTAAAATAGCGAGTAGTCCGACTTGACAATTTTTATGTAAGGAAAACAAGTCTTGGACTGAATGTGATTTTTTGGGTCTTGGTCTCGGTATTGGTCCTGAGGTTCAAAGTCTTGGTGTTGGTCTTGAGATTCAAAGTCTTGGTCTTGGTCTTGGTCTCGAGGTTCAAGTCTTGGTCTTGGTCTTGAAGTTTAAGGTCTTGACAACAAGACTGTCTTTTTGACTACTCTCAAGAAAACCCATTCTGATTTGATTAGTACACATTCATATGGAGAATTTATATAGCGCCTCTTCAAGGCTATCTACTCAGAAGCACTCCCGACCCAACCCCGGCTGAAGAGTACAGTCTTGAGATTTGAAAAAAATGTGGCGGAATGGGTGCTTGGGACAGGGAGCCCATTCCAGATTGCAGGGCCAGCGATGGAAAAATCATGGCGCTGCCTAAGGGCGGTCCGTGAGCGGGGAACTAGAAGCTCAGCCTGCTTAGAAGAGCGCAGGGAACCACGGCGCTGGATGTTCAGGGTGGAGCGGTAATGCTCTCGCAAATACACAGGGGCCTCACCCACAAGGCAGCGCCACACTAGGGCAGAGACCCGATAGGCAATACGCTGCGGGATAGGAAGCCAATGCAAAACATCCCGCATGTACTCGGTGACATGGCCAAATCTCGGGATGCGACCAATAAGGCGTGCCGCTGCGCGCAGGACCCAGTCCAAGCACCCAATCCCAGCAGCTGGGAGACCAAGGTAGAGAGTACTGCAATAGTCAAGGCGAGATACGACAAATGAGTGGACAAGCGTGGAAGCAGCAGTGCAGGTTAGAGAGCGAGAGACTACTCTAAGCTGGCGCAGCTGATAGTAACAGTTACGGCAAAGTAGGTTTATGTGTTGCGTAAAGGTCAGCTCTTGGTCCAGTATGACACCAAGGTCTCGGACCGAAGATGAGAAAGTGAGCAATGGAAACTCCAGGGCCACAGCCTCCAAGTCAATCTTGGCAAGCTGCTGGCGTTTGCCGAACCAGATTAACTGGGTCTTAGCAGAATTTAGACACAAACGGTTGGAGGACATTCAGTCCTCCAGGACCTCGATAGCGCGGCTCATGGTACGGACCCCAGTTATAGCTGCTGAGGCAGGACAGTGCAGATATGCCTGCAAGTCATCCGCGTACGACTGGCTCAGGACTGCACTTGCCGCCAAGAGGGGACCAAGGTCAGCAGTATAAATAATGTATAGGAGTGGACCCAGGACGGAACCCTGGGGCAAGCCATACGGGGCAGGAACCCATGCAGACTTAGTGGCCCCATAGACTACAGAGAAGGAACGGTCTTGCAGGAAGGAGCTAAGCCAACCAAGAAAACCACCAAAAAGACCAAATGAGACAGAAAGCCATCCAAGAAGAATGTCGTGATCGACAGTGTCGAACGCGGCACTAACATCTAACAAAGCCAGGAGGGTGACCTCTGACCTATCTATCGCCCCATAAATTTCTGAGAGAAGGCGTACCAATAGGGTTTCCGTGGAGTGACCCTTACGAAACCCCGACTGGAAGGTTGGGAGCAGATTATTCCTATCAAGATAAGTGGTAAGCTGAAGAGCTACTATCTTCTCAATGATTTTAGATAGAAATGACACATTCGCAATTGGCCTAAAGTTAATTGGAACAGTCAGGTCGAGTCCATCTCGTTTAAGAACAGGAACAAGGATGGATATTTTTTGCAACGACGGAAGAGCACCTTCTTGAAGAGAACGGTTGCAGAGGACGGTCACAAAAGGAAGGAGGACGTCCATAAATTCATGGAGGAGGAACGTCGGTATGGGGTCCAGCTCACAGGTTTTAGGAGGTGAAGCCAGGATGAGTCGTCGCAGTTCCTCTGCAGAGATCGGGCTCAGCTCAGAGAGACTGCAGTCTGTGGGAGGGAACATCGGCTGAGGGGAGCCAGCTGTGGCCTCAGGAATCGAGTGTACCTTTGCAACGAAAGATTCCAGGAAGTCGTTGGCAGTGAAGTGGTGAGCAGCAGTTCGACGCTCTGAGCGGGAACGGCCGAGAAGGTCGTTGAAAGTTGTCCAGAGTTTTCTGGGCTCCTTGGAGTGGTGGGTGATCTTATACTCCCAGTATAAGCGCTCCTTCTCCCTGTAGCGACGATGCATCTCACGAACGAACCTTACCCAGTTGGAGTGATCTGCCGGTGACTTTGTGCGCCTGTAGACTCTCTCGAGGCGTCGGGCCTGGCGCCGAAGAGAGCGACACTCGGCGTCAAACCAAGGTGTGAGTGTAGAGCGACGGGTTGTAGCCGAACGTGATGGTAGGAGAGTATTGACAAGGTTCGTCAAAGACATCTCATAGATGTCGAAGAGATCATTGACCGATGCGTCTGCCAGAGTAGATGGATCGGCAAAGGCAGGTATGTCGAGTATCGCCCTTCGGAAAGCCAAGCGGTCCAACTTCCGCGAACCACGAACCTGTTGCACGATGTGCACTGGAACTTCGTGGAGGAATGGAACTGTGGCGAAGACAAGGCCATGATCTGAGAGAGTCGGAGGAGAAATGGTAAGGTCGGTCAGAGAACAGTCGTCTCGAGTGATGAGAACGTCGAGCCAACCACCACCTTGATGGGTTGACAGTGACACTAGTAGCGGATCTGCTACCGTGCTCTATACTAGGCTACTACTGGCTAAGGCTATTGCTAACTACTATCATACACAGCGCATACATTTTTTTACTAGACATCTAGACAGGTCTGCCGCCTTACGAGGAGGGTGCGGCACACTGATGCTTCGCACCACCTTTGAAAAATCCACGCGCCGCCACTGGTCTCACGTGATTTACACCTTTGGCTGTCTTCTAATCGTCTCTCTTTGAACCCAGCTAAGACGCAGCTTATATGGTTTGGTACTCGTCAACAGCTCCTCAAACTAGACTTCCCACTTCTTGCTGAGAAATTCCCGTCATTCACTTTTCTTTCTAGTGTCCGTGACCTTGGTGTTGTCCTTAACAGTACGCTCACCTTTTCTGAACACATTGCTAATCTTACCCGTTCTTCTTACTTTCACCTGAGACGGCTTAGAGCAATCCGACGCTCTGTATCCTCCGTTTTTACCACTATCATCCACGCCTTCATCTGCTCCAGAATTGATTACTGTAATTCTCTTGATTGGGCTGCCAAATGACCGTCTTTTCCCCCTCCAGACTGTTTTAAATGATGCGGCCAGATTAATAGCCCGACTTCCTCGCTGGTCTCATATTTCCTCTTTCATGTTCGATCATCTTCATTGGCTTCCCCTTACTGCTCGGATTCAGCTTAAGGTTCTCACTTTAGTCCTTCGGTCCTATACGGGCTTAGCACGCAAGTACCTCTGTGACCTTGTTGGTCTGCCAATTTCAGCTACTTCCCTCCGTACATTGCGATCGCTTAATCGCCATGATCTTCTTGTACCACGAGCCAAGACCACTATGACCAAAACTCGTGCCTTTTTTGCATTGGTCCTGCTCTGTGGAATCAACTTCCTCCATTGACACCTGCCTCTTTATTAGCTGGTGGCCCAAGTGCCTCGTTCCGCTGTCTTAAAACCACGTTCTATTCACTGGGTCTTTCGCACTGGGAGCGCCTCTGATTGGCGAATACTGTGAGAGGCGCTTTATAAATGTTTAGATATAATACAATACAATACAATGACCTTTAAGTACTCTTTAGTCACTCCCCTTCTAAAAACAGCAAATCATGATAAGGAAACACTATGTAACTATATATCTCCAATCTTTCCTTTCTATTTAAATTAAGTGAAACAATAGTCCTTCTTCTGATTCACTTCTTAACCCCAACCAACCTGCCTTTCACGAAACACCACTCCACAGAAACCCTTCTTGTGTCTTTATAAAATAAACTGGTCTCTGCCATCAGTCATCAACAAGTCTCCTGCCTCTGTCTTCTCGATATTTCCGCCGCATTTAACACCATAGACCCCAGCCTCCTTCTTAAACGACTTCTTCATGCGCATTCGTGACCTCCGACGCATCAGACCTATGCTTGACCTTAAAACTGCCTCCACCATTACTACCTCCATTGTTCATTGAAAGCTCGATTATTGCAATTCCCTCTTGCTCAACCTTGAATCCACCCATTCAAGCGTCTGCAACATATTCAAACTCACTAGCCAGAGCTGTCACTTGAACGCCCAAACATCATCATATCACTCTCCTCCTCAAAACTCTCCATTGGCTAAAATCCCAGAGCGAATTCACTTCAAAGTCATATCACTAACCTTCAATTCCCTACAATATTCTCATCCCGAATATCTCCGTGATATCTTCATCATCCAGGAAACCATCTCCACCCGATCCTCCTCCTATTCAGTCTTTCTCGACTGTCACCGACGGTGAGAAGCCTTCGGCTAGGCGAAGGCTTCTCACCGTCGGTGACAGTCGGTCATCGCTCGCTGAGTTTGAGTTAGACTCCAAGACGATAGACAAACTTGGAGCCAGACCATTATTTTATTTGCCTAATTGAAATTACTTTAATTTACTTACTTGCAGCAGCGGTGAATGCGTGTCGTGACCTGTCCTAAATACTGCTGACTAATCACTCCAATATCTTGCAATCTGATTGGCCATAACAGCACGGCAGACACCTCACGCCGCGTGACATCATCCGTAACATCACCAATTTGGGAATTTTTTAAACAACAGGGACGGCGAAGCTGAGCAAGTCGAATAATAATGTACCGTTGAGCACGTATCTGTCACAAGGCGACTAGTTCGATGTCGATGTAATCGATATAGAAAACCGTCGGACTGTAAACAAAATTGAATTTGCCGTCCAACGATGCATAATGACGTGCGTTGAAAAATTTATTTCTGGGCTGGTAAACCATTTGCCAGTATGTCCATCAGCCGCATGTCTTCCGGTGTCCTTGGTATATGCCATGGTTGTGGGATACAGGGCGGGAGAATAATAACCCAAAATATATCATACACAGCAAATTGATGTCTTTAGGATGTCCTGAAACCATTTTAACAATTTTGCAGCCGTTCTAAAGTTATCCGTGGAAAAGCGGGCCTGAAGAAAAGACCATGTTTTACACAAGCTGCTGCAACCTCGAAAACCCACTCCTTATTCTCTCCGACAACGTTCTCACGACAGCTTCCTGAGCCTTGTAGGCAATTAGCTTCATATGTGGAAACTTTTATAGGAAGAATGCTTTATTGTAAATGATTCTGTATATGTGTTTGACGTTTTGTGTGGCTGTTCAGCAAGCGGTTTAATAAAGAATTAATTTACTTATGAAGTGTAAGGATATCGCGTCCTTTGTGTGACGTCACAATATGGTTTTCGGATGCCACTGTCTGTTTCAAACCTTTTCCGATAACTTCCTTAATATACGCAAACTAGTGTATTTCCCCGTCATAATTATGACGTTGGCTAAAATGCTCTGATCGCCGTCGTCAAGACGACCGTCGTCAAGACGGCAGTATAGTGACGTCACAAACGGTTTCACAATAGAAAAGATAGAGCGTTATACGACGGACAAATTTGCATATAAGGAAACTATATTCTATATAATAGTTTCCTTATATGCAAATTTGTCTGTCGGAGGACGCTACGTCACAAACGGCTTTTGTTCTATTGTGAAACATAAACCGGTTGTCTTGACGACGGCGGTCTTGACGACGGCGACTAACACTATATACTGCCGTCATAGTTATGACGGGAAAATACACTAGTGTATAGATAGTTTCCTTATATGCAAATTTGCCCGTCGTAGGACGCTACGTCACAAACGGCTTCTGTTCTATTGTGAAACCGTTTGTGACGTCAGTACTGTCGTCTTGACGACGGCGGTCTTGACGACGGCCTTGACGACGGCGATCAACGACCAACGATATACACTGCCGTCATAATTATGACGAGAAAATACACTAGTTTTAATATAATTTTTAATAATTAATAAGTAAAGTGCCAGTGAAGTTATTTATACCTTTTGTCTTAAGCTTTTGTCTTTTTCATGATCTTCATAACTGGATGTCTTGCAATCGCCTCTCCCTTAATTCGTCCAAAACCCAATATATCTGGGTTGGCACTCCTCAGCAACTTCAAAAACTCGACTTTGCTGTGCTGACTCAAAGGTTTCCGCTTTTCACTTTCTCGTCTAGCGTTCGTGATCTAGGAGTGACCCTTTACAATTCTCTCACCTTTACTGAACACATTTCCAAACTCACTCGCACTTCCTATTTTCACCTAAGGCGCCTTAGAGCTATCCGTCGCTCTCTCTCTCATCTCAAATTTTCACTTCAATTGTCCATGCATTTGTCTGCTCTAGACTTGACAACTGCAATTCCCTCCTCATTGGTCTTCCTAAAGTCCGTCTTGCTCCTCTTCAGTCCGTTCTCAATGCTGTTGCTAGATTAATTGCCCGTCTTCCTCGATTCTCTCATATCACCACCTTTATGACAGAAGAACTCCACTGGTCCCGCTTTCTGCCCGCATCCAATTTAAGGTCCTCATCCTTGTCTCTAAGGCTCAACTTGGTTTCGCTCCAAAATATTTATGTGACTTAATTCATCGCCCTCACTCTGCTGCTTCTCGTCGTCCTCTTCGTTCATCTGACCGTTTTGACCTCCTCGTCCCCCGGGTCAGGACTTCTATGGCTCAATCTAGGTCTTTTGCCTCCATTGGCCCTGCTCTTTGGAATGAGCTTCCTCCGTTCGTTCGTTCCTTTATTCTCTCAGGTAACGTCTCTTCCTCTTTTGCCTTTCTAAAAACTTGCTTTTTCTCTCGGGGTCTCTCGCACTGGGAGCGTTTCTGAATGGCCCTCCCGCTAGAAGCGCTTCATAAATGTCCGAATACAATACAATACAATACAATACAATAAGCGGATTGGTTTTGCAATTATAGCACTTGCGTTGATTATTCTCTTTCGATTTCTACAGCGATTGTCTACAACGGTTACCGTTTGGTGTTTCTAGCAACATTGACGTTCATTGTGACATGTGACAAAAGACAACGTTTATTCATCCGCTTCCTCCAATGCTGTCTTTAACTATGTCAGCTGAATCCAATAATGACGAGCATACGAAAGAAGGCTCAGAATGTAAGTTAATGCTTTTGATAATGAGCTTTATCACTGTATGTAGTTTCAGTGACTAAATCAGTTGTTTTATGATGAATACTTGGAAATGTTTGTCAGAATCCCTAAGCCATTCCTTTGCACAGTTTTTCTTTGGTTTCGTATATTGTGAAATGTAGGCTCCAATCAAGCACACGCGACGACGATATGCTGTTTGCATGGCACTGTAAATATAAAAAATGTGATACTGCTAGTTCTCATGAATGTTCAAATATCAAATTGCAGATCTATATAGCATTCTATTAGTTCCTCGCAAAATAACTCTATATTAGATTAAACTTTTCAAAATGGTCATAATATTGCATTTCTTGCTGACACTGTGCAATATTTCATTATTTTTGCGTTCTTGTTGCAAAGTTCAGGCGTTTGTGTCGCAATAATAAAGATCACTTAATTTCTTATTCTGCCTCTAACACTATTCCGAAAAGAAGACAATGCTAAACGTGCAAAACTCGACCCTCTGAGTGACACAACGGTAAGCTATATAGGACATTAAACTGTAATTCTAAACTCTTCGCAGTACATAAACTTTCTTAATTGCTTGAACAGAGAGGGTTATAGTCTGATTGTTGCCATAGTGTCTCTCTAGTCAAATAGCTTTACTGCAATTCAACAGTATGCAGATTCTAAATCAAGACATCATTTTGTATCTATATAGATGCGTCACATCCTTCGCCGTTTTCAACAGAATGTAGTATTTCAGTCTATCCAGACGTATAAGCAATCCTTTTACTATAGGGTCCGTGTATGTTTTACTTAACCACCGTACACCGGACACAGTATACGTTGTGTTCGTCATGTAAGTCTTGGATCGTGGCTTCCAACATGATAAATGAGAGCCGTGTAACGAATTAGTCACTAAGAAATAGGCCTACAATCCCAAATCAGCACAAGGATGGATCCAATTTTCAAAAGTATTTGAAATGCAAATACAAAATACATTTTTCAAAATATATTTGAAATACAAAATACAAATACATTGTTGTATTTTGCATTTGGAATACAAAATCAATGCTCCCTTGTCTAGATACGTGGTCAAAAATGTCTAATTAACAGTTACCATGCTGCAAAAATACAATGTCAGGTTGGCAAAGTTTTCAAAGGAAATAGTCCTTGCTCTGCTTTACCAGCAACAGTTTGTCAAAAGTTGTATCAGACAGTCCATTGCGCCCTGGAATAAATTTCTGTGCACCACAACTGATTAAATGTTAAAGGAGTGTAAATGATGGTAAGACCGTGTTGTAGGCCTACCTAATGAAAATGTCACTGACTACTGCAAAGGATGTAGCCTAAGTGATTCGAGGCTTGGCGATGGGTATTCAAGATACTGCATAATTGCAGATGAATCAGCTGGATGGAAGCCGTTGTGTAAAAGTTGTTCTGATCTGCACTGTTCTCAGTGACCACAGTGGTTTCGTAAAAATGTGTTTGGTTGGTGAATACCAAGAAGTGTCACGGAGGAGCTTTCGGAATTTGTCTTTCTGGGAATTAGGCACCCAATGTAGTTTGAAGAATGAATGGGCTTCAGCAGCCAAGACATAATGATCCACACTGGTAAATATAAAAAAATCACCAAACATCGTAAGTTAGAAGACCACTGAGTTATTACTAAGAAAAATTTATGCTGCGTGAAATAAATGAGAATAGGTGGGTACTAAATAGTATTTTTAACGAAGTATTTCATATTCCAAATACAAAATACTCTGAAAAATATTTCAAATAAAAATACAAAAAGCATCATTTTAAATGTATTTGAAATACAACTACATAAATAGGCCTACTTAAATGTATTTTAATTTCTATTTAAGATACTTTGAATTTCAAGTACTCCCCAGTACTGGCTCTATATGTATTGCTGTGGCTGCAAAATCTACCGATCGAGATGCTTGAATGTATCTCCCTTAAAGCCATAGTTATGGAAGTGAAGGATTTGAAGCTGGCCAAAAGTTTATGGAAAGAAAAGGCTGATCTTGTGATCGACCGACTTAAAACTGTATGTTCGCAATGGAGCAGCATTCTTACGACCAACTTCTTTCGAAATTTTATTGTATTGTATATGGGCATTTACAAAGCGCCTCTCGCGGTATAGACCATTCAGAGGCGCTCCCAGTGCGCGAGACCCCGAGAGAAAAAGCAGGATTTAAGGTGAGAAAAGGAAGAAGCAACGCTACCAGAGAGAATAGTGGTGCGGACCGAATGAGGAAGTCGGTTCCAAAGTGAGGGACCTATGCAGGCAAAGGATCTGGACTGAGCCATAGTAGTCCTGACACGAGGAACTAAGAGGTCAAGACGATCAGAAGATCGGAGAGGACGCGGCGAAGCAGCAGAATGAGGCCGTTGAATTAGATCACGTAAGTACTGTGGAGCAAAACCCAGTTGAGACTTAAGCACAATAATAAGCACTTTGAATTGTATACGGGCAGAGAGAGAGAGGGAGCCAATGGAGTTGTTCATCCATGAAGGTGGAGATATGAGAGAACCGAGGGAGGCGGGCAATGAGTCTGGCAGCAGCATTGAGTACGGACTGGACAGGAGAAAGACGGATCTTGGGAAGACCAATAAGGAGAGAATTACAGTAGCCAATTCGAGAGCACACGAATGCATGAACAATTGAGGTGAAGGTCGAAGATGAGACAGACCGCCGAATAGCCCGGAGACGCCTTAAGTGGAAGTAAGAGGAGCGGGTGAGGTTGGAAATGTGCTCAGCAAAAGTAAGCGAGCTATCCAGAGTGAAACCGAAGTCACGAACACTGGACGAGAAAGTGAAGTGAGGAAACCTATCAGACAGGAGCACGAAATCAGGCTTTTGGAGTTGCTGAGGGGTGACCAAACCAGATGAATTAAGTTTTGGAAGAGTTTAGAGAAAGGCGGTTTGAAGACATCCAGCAATGGAGATCTTGAGAGAGAGAGCCTCAATGGAACCAGTTAGAAGCAGTTGAGCAGATGGAGGCCATGGACAAAAGCCTGAACATCATCAGCGAAAAGGTGACAGGCCGCCCCGTGTTTAGAGAGTAGGGAAGGAATATCAGCCGTATAGAGAATGAAGAGAAGCGGGCCAAGGACCGAACCCTGAGGAACACCAAGTTTTACCGAAACCAACCGAGTTCTAGAATCACCGGAGATGATTATTTGAGAGCGTTCAGATAGGTAAGACCGAAACCAAAGGAGAGCAGTGCCCTTAAGATCAAAAGAAATCTCAAGGCGCTGAGCAAGTTTTCATGGTCGACCATGTCAAAGGCTGAAGAAACGTCATAAAGAGCCAGAAGAGTAAGTTGAGACTTATCAACAGCAGAATAGATCTCATATAGCAGAGAGAGGAAGGCAGTTTCTTTAGAGTGATAAGCTCTAAAGCCAGATTGGTAAGGTGGGAGAAGTCCAGATTGCTCCAAGTAGGGAAGAAGCTGCATAGAAACTAGCCGTTCAAGGGTTATAGAAAGAAAAGAAAGGTGATAGTTCTGACAGAGATTAGTTTCAAGATTTGGCTTTTTAAGTGAGGGAAAGACCAGAGCGCGATTTTGCGAGGCCGGGATATAGCCCTCAGAGAGAGAGACCTAATGAAGAGGTACAGAAAGAACGTAGCAATGTCATCCAGGATATCGGTAACAATGAAAGGGGGAAGTGAGTCTAATCACATAATTTTAAATTGACAGATGAAAAAACTGAACGAAGACCAGAGTCAGTAATAGGTCGAAATCCATCGAAGACAGCTGTCGTCGAGGTGAACGTCGGAGGAGGAGGAGCATCAGCGGTGGTGGCACGAAGACGGTCGGTCTTGGCAGTAAGCATGTCGAGAAAGTCGTTGGCGGAGAAGGCAGGAGTCTCGGAGGAGCGAGATGATCGGCCAAGGCGACCAGAGATGGAGAACCAGAGACGCTTCGGATTCTTGGCATTCCGGGAGACTAGATTTTCCCAGTAGGTAGCCTCCTTGTGGTGGTAAAGGCGATGGAGGGCACATTGTTGAGAGACCCAGGCGAACTGGTCGTAGGGATCCTTGGGTCGACGAAAACGTCTCTCGAAACAGCGGTACGGCGTCGCATCTGATGGCATTCAGCGTCAAACCAGGAAGCCAGAGGACGAATGCGGCTCTTGACGCTACGACGCGGAAGTACCTCATCTAGGAGCGACGTCGTGGTTGAGGTGTAGAGATCAAACAGTTGGGTAAAAGACTACTACTACTACTACTGCTACTACCGCTGCAGCAGCAGCAGCAGCAGCAACAACAACAACAACAACTACTACTACTACAACAACAACAACAACAACAACAACAACAACAACAACAACAACAACAACAACAACAACTACTACTACTACTACAACAACAACAACAACAACAACAACAACAACAACAACAACAACAACAACAACAACAATAACAACTACTACTACTACTACTACTACTACTACTACTACTACTACTACTACTACTACTACTACTACAACTACTACTACTACTACTACTACTACTACTACTACTACTACTACTACTACTACTACTACTACTACTACTATCATTGATACTACTATATTTCGGCCTGTTAAGCAATTTCTGCCTTTCAGTGTCACGCATCACGAAAGATGAGGAACAGCAGTTTATCATATCGCCATGTATTTGGACGTCAGAAGAAACCACCATGGATTAATGGTGATGGCTGGCATTCGTTCCCATCTACGTCTCTGCCAATGGTAGCCAGTAATCACTGGCTACCATTGGCAGAGACGTAGATGGGAACGAATGCCAGCCATCACCATTAATCCATGGTGGTTTCTTCTGACGTCCAAATACATCGAATGAATTTACTAGAGATCGATACGAGTGGGAACGTTGTACGCAAATAACCATCATCAATAAGTCAATTGGGATGCGTGTATTTTACAGGTGTTTATGATAGAATTATGATAACTGGACCGCGTCAAACAGTGGAACTTTTTGATTCTGAATTTAATCTCCTGAAGTTTTCCCTTCCGCCACAGGATTAAGACCAATTTCATTACCTCGATTGTTTGGACTGCGACAGCGAGAGGAATGAGCCAATGTGTATTTTAGAAGATGATTCTGACAACGATCTTTTAATTAACGCAGACGAAGAACCACTCGAAAGGATGTTAACGAAGAGGACAATTTGTACTAAACAATTTCGATATTTCTGGGAATGGTCATTGCTGTTCTCTTCCGTTTTAGGCCTACATAACAAAACTCTGTTAAATTCAAGAGACATATGAGATTTACATTGTGAATTCGTTTACATAATTGGCGTAACTTAAAAAAAATTCTTCTTTGATTCGTGCGTTTTATTTTAAGAAATTCTGACCTTGCCTTTGTTGACATTTAAAAAAGAACAATGGTACACTACGTCCGAAATCGTGGAAATAGTGTTTCAGTCCAATATTAATTCACACGCAGCGTAATAAAGCATTCTAGTTATTCACATTAGATCGATGGGGGATTTATATCGTGGAGACCTCTGCCACGCTTCTCCATCCCATTGAATCGCTTCGTCTAGACCCCGCAGAAAGTGCTAATCACGCCGAGGAAGCAAGCTGGCAAATGAAACCCAACACCCGTCTGCATCGTGCTGTGGCCAACCAATGCACACGTGGTGCCGTTAGCCGCCCCCGGTCGTCTGCCTGCGCTCTTGTGGTTCACTGATACTCCACATGCCCAGTATGACTGGTTTATCCGGTCAAGAAGTAACCGCTATTGCGTAAGCGTGGTTTTATCCAAATTTTATGGAGCGAACTCATTAGGGTTAAAAGCTCTCATGTCACAGTGTTGATTCAGAGTGGAGAACAATCCGCTGAACGGTTAGACTTTGTTGCACAAACCTCGTCTACGATAGTTTCGATCAACGACAGTGAGGTCTTGATGGTCCCGCGTTGTTAACTACCGGTACGTCCCAACACAGACAGTATGCATGAATAAGTCTAGACAAGTTACAGCTCATATTGGCAGAATGATCTGCACACTCTAACTGCAAAATCTAACTTTCCAGCGCGTCGTCAAAACCCGCGTATCTACAATTTTAACCTTTAAACGGCGAGAGGGATTAGTTTTCCACTATAGTGCACGCTTGTTGTTAAAGTGTCAAGTTTCAATTTAATTGCACATGTTCCTCCTTGACGTTTGAAGTTTCCTTGACTAACGTGTTCAGGTGCAAATCCAAGACGAAGACGCAGTTGAAAGCAGAAACCGTCACAGTTATTGCTCGGTAATGTCCGCCCTAATAATGAAATCACCAGCTAATAATTCTGACATCGGATTTTTTCTTCTTCTGTTGCGTTGTGTTCTAATATTTTAACCTCATTCAATTTCTTGCCTCCTATTCACGTCTCTTATGTTCAATTCTAGTCTGTTATAACGAAATCGTGTTTTATCCTGCTCTTCCTGTCTTGTCTTGAAGTTGCCTTGTCTTGAAGTTGCCTTGTCTTGTAGTTGTCTTGTATTTGTATTGTTTTGCTTTGTCTTGTCCTGTAAAGATTTACCGTTTAGTGATCATAGAAATCGCTTACTTGAGTGAGTGTGCTCCTGATGACTTCCTGACCCCGCGTGACCTTGATCCTGTAACTGTCGTCATAGTCCACTCCTTTATTGCGCACGAGGACCTGTGAGCAAGTCCATAGAGTAGTGGTAACATCACTGGCGTGAAGTGCAGTAGGAGGCGGGATCGCCTCCCGTAACCCTACCAAGGTCCACTCAGCCTATCATTCGCGAGATGTCGCGTTTGTGAAAATGAGATGTAGGACGTGATGGGCGCCTTGCAAGGCTGCCGTATATAGTTAAAATTCGACTCCTGTAAAAACTTGTGATCATCCGTTCATACTGATTTGTAATCATACTGCGTAATTGTCAGTTTGGAGATATTAAGCGAAGATTACCATTATTATTTTTATTATTATTGATGAACGTACTTGGTGTCTTCGGATATATGTGTTAGGACAACCTGAGGATACATCCATTGGGGTCAAAGTTTATTTAATTGTCGAGGCAAATTTTCGATCAACGTATGTACGTAAGCACAATCGATAATAATGAGCATTCAATGCAACTAAAGACCCGTGTGGATTCTAGCTGCTCTCAGCTTATTAGGGATGGATGGTGGAGAATCCCTCTTCCAGTTCCCTGTCAATGTTCCGTAATCCGTGGCACTATTCTTGAGTTCCTCAATGATAATTTCAGAGCACGGCGAGGCGGGGTCAGTGAAGAGCCATGTGCTGACTCTAGACAAGGGTGGTCTCAGCAACGTCCTATTATAGCCTCAGAACCTTTACCAAGAAACTATCGTCTTCTTTGTGTACTTGAAGACAGACCCTCAAACCTACATGCTTTATAAGCATCTAGATTACTCAGACCAAGTTGGTCGACGCTTGGAGATGGTGTCTCCGTAAAAACACCGAGAGGAAGGCAACGGGAAACCACCTCTCTAAACTTCCCAAGACATACATGGAAAATGACGAATAGAGTACACGAATAAGCGGACTGAAGAGAAGAGCACAGTGAAGAAACGACCTCCCTCTCTCCCTTCGCTCTCTCCCAAGAGACCTCTCAAGTACTTTCTATGGCCTTCTTAAGACCTTTCTTTTTGACCGGGCCTGGGTCGGGAGCGCCACTGGGTAGATTTCTTGAAGGGGCGCTATAGAAGTTCATTATAGATGGATAGATAGATAGAATGGCGCCATTGGAAGTGGAAACCTGCCGAAGGGCTGAGAACTTAAAGAAGAAGCTGCTGTAAGGGGCGATGTGTTTTCACGCTCCAGTGGCCGTGAGCCCGTGACCATTTAGATCTGTCGGAGCAAGCAGAACTGTTTTCGTCAACGAACCTACTCTTGGCTCACTGTCCAAAAACGTTAATAATTATTTCAAATTTTATTTATTAAGCGCCACCATTTAATGACAAAACATAAATGTTCGGCGTAACAGTAGCGGAGGATGTCTCCATCGCCATGGAGGTTATGCGGGTGACGTTTCGTTAGTGGCACAGGAGGCGAGAGTGTTACTTCTGGACTGGAAGTTACGGGTAGACGGCTCCGATATCAAAGAGGATTTTTTTGAATTCCCTACATTCACTATGCGTGTATGTATCTGAGCACTTGCATAGCGCCCTTCAAGTAATTGTCAATCAATATGTCAGTAGCATGACAAGCAGATGGAGAACGGCAACTGTGTCAAACAGTGTCAATCTCTGAAACAATCCGGAAACGTAAACTCATCTTTTCTCGGACATGTCGCACGGAAGCCGACAGAATCGAAATGCAATTAAGACTACAACAATTGAAGCTACCACCTCTACGACCACTGGCGTAAACTTATCCAAAAAAATTGGGGAGAAGGCACGGAGTCTGGACGAGAGGTGCAAAAAAACAAGTTTTTTCAAGATGAAAAGTTGTTTTTTTTACTTTTTTCCGTTTTTGTTTTATGGTTTTGTTGCTTTTGTTATTTGTTTTTGTGATTTCAGATTTCGGATCATAAAATTGCACAAAATAGCATGAACAAGAGCTCCAACTCAATTTAATTCAGTTGCGATTTCCAAAAATTAAAAATCATTGAATCAATGTTATTAAAATAACATCTACTAAAACAAGAAATTTATTTTAAAACAAAAACAAAAAAGAATTTTGTGCTTTTGTTTTTCTTGTGTTTTTTTAAACCAAAATCCGAAACACCACCTTTATTCACATCTGGCCTGGACAATCAGCAAGCCACAGAGGCTTCTGGTGTGGTGTTACGTAATGCATATGAAATGGGTGCGTTTTGTTCACATGTAAATTTATTTCATATTGAAGATATTGAAGATAAAATTGAATCTTTCTTTTCATTATGAATTTCTTATAGTATTTCAGTTCTGAGTCTCTGTTTTTCTGTTTCTGAAGAAATTTGCCTATATTGAAACATAATATTTTAATTTTTGAAAAATTCTCCTCTCGATTTTTTAGTCTCAGTAATTGGAGGGCCCGTGCCCCCTCCCAGAATATACGCCTATGTCTACGACATTACTTATTATTTGGGTAATCAGTAAAGTTGCTACTACTACTACTACTACTACTACTACTACTACTACTACTACTACTACTACTACTACTACTACTACTACTACTACTACTACTACTACTACTACTACTACTACTACTACTACTACTACTACTACTACTACTGCTGCTACTACCACAACCACTACAGTGCTATTAGTACTACCACTTATATGGTACCTACCAGGCGTGCTACTACAGCTCATTACTGGTTCTACTATTATTATTATTATTATTATTATTATTATTATTATTACAAACATTCTTAACGCGCGCAAAGTCACACAGAAATGCGAAGCTGAGGCTCAAATGACCTACTGAGTCAAAATGTCTCCACGAATTCTAATTGCGCTCTTTACTCAATGCATGTGTAATCATGCAGCTTTATATCAAGCCCCGCGAATAGCGTCATAGCGCTGACGCTAGAATCTTTGCATCTTGCAGGTGTATATAGGTCACGAATGAGTTAAGCCCTACAAATAATCAAAAACCGATTCAACGGGACGCAAGTTCAAGCTTAGACCAAAAACAGCCTCCTGAAATCCTCCTCAGCTACAAAAGCTGGGCTGCATTCCATATATTCCACAGCGTTTATCGTAAGATGGACACACAGATCTGGAAAACCATAAGAGATATCGAATAGAGACAGGCCTCTTTAAAGACGTCCGAAAACATAGGAAAGTAGCTTGAAATTGAATTTAAATGGAGAAAGGAAATCAGCAGATAATGTTAAGAAACTTCACACCCGATGAAAGGTGAAAAGATTTAACGCAGAAATGAATTGCATTTAGATCCAAATCACGTCACACTTGCATCAGTTAAATCGTTACATTCCTTTCTATGTATAAGTATGTGTGGGTCTGACATTACGATAGCGCCTTTCAGGGCCATCAAGGATGTGTTTAAGCATGTCTGTCTAATTATAAAAATTATATAATATATCATAACTATAACACTTGCAATTGTAGTAATGAATAGGCTCTACAAAGTGTAAGATATCGCGTCCTTTGTGTGACGTCACAATATATTGCTTAAGGGACGCCATTAACTACCTCAAGCCTTCGATGGCTTCCTTAATTCTAATACCATTTTAAATTAATAATTTGCAATTTAAGTAGTGTATAACTTTTGTCGTAAGTGGTTCCCTTTGCACTAGCACTTGCGCTATCGATTAGGTCAGCATTTGATTGCAACCGTTTGGTGTTTCTTGCAATTATTGACGTTCATTGTGGCCAGAGGAGAATTTGTTCTTCTGCTACTTCTTTACACTATGTCGAAGAAACGAACATCAGCTGAGTCCAATAATGATGAGCAAACGAATGAAGGCTCAGAATGTAAGTTTATACAAAACTCTTCTGATAATGCGTTTTGTAAGTGTATGCAGTTTCAGTGACTAAATCACAAAATCAGTTTTTATGATTAACTCTCGGGAATGCCGGTCAGAATTTCTTAGCCAATCCTTCTCCATTTCTTTCTTTCTTTGCGCTTATTCAGTAGTGTAGGCTTCACGCAAACACACGCGACGATCTTCTCTTTGCATGGCTATATAACAGAGTTCATTTACGTATGTAAAGTAATTATAATAATAATCTTTATTAGTTCAAACTGAGAAGTAGGCCTACGGATAAGTATATAGACTTTGAGGCTCCTACAGGGATAGAAATAGCATGTTGTGATGACATCTTTAGATTAAGATTAACTGCATCCACCAGACCAACTTCTAGTCAACAAGATAGATGATTCAACATCTCTGGAAGTTTCTGGGAAGATGAACCACCCACGCAGGATGAGTCTTCCATTGGCCAAGAATAATTATGTAGATTTAACTAAGGACAACCTTGCCGGTAGACTTTTAATGCCAATCTAAGGGATCTAAGGCACGGGCCTACAGGGGACGAACCAATCAAGATGTACCTTTACCATGCACCGCAGAATAACTTAGATATGTAAGTTAGAGAGTACAGTCAGTCACAGAAGAAGGGAATCAGCAGTCTGAGAGAGAGAGTCAGTCTGGAGGTCGATCAGAAGAGTCAGCGGTCAGCGGTCGGTCGAGGCAGAATGAAGCTTAGACTGAGCAATCTGTATTAGCTGACATGTCTAGGTTAAGCAGACACTTAGGCGTTCGTCTTAAGAAGTTTAGAATAGGAGTCTTGTAGTCGTTGCAGTGTCGTAGTCATCTCATCGTCTGTGTAACTGAACAATTATCAGCAACTGAACATTCGTCTGCTATTGAACTGTATACGTAAGGAGACATTTGTGGTAAATGACAATAAAGACATTTCTACAAACAGATGCTAAGGTCTGATATATCTTATCAGTCAGAGAGAGAAACTTTTCAGTAATAGCACTGTGTAAAAATAACAATTGTGATGCTGCTAGTTCTCATGACTGTTCGAATATCAAATCTGTTAGTTTTTGTTTCAAAAAGCTGATCGTGATCTCTTTAAGAACATTCTCAAAAACCCTAGTCACCTCCTCCACTACCTTCTACCTCCTGTTGTAAAGACCGGGTATGATTTGCGCCCTCGTTCTCATAATCTGGTTGTCCCTAGATTTGACTCCCTTACCCGACGAGGTTTCCTGGGTAGGATGCTGTACAGTTCAGGCTCTGTAGCTATTATTTCATTTATGATCTAACGTCATTATTACTGTTATATTTTTCTTTCCCCTTTGTGTAAAATTGTATGTAAAGCGCTTGCGTTTGCTAGCGTTTAGTAAAGAATATACTCATAGGCGTGGCTACATGGAGGCAAGAGGAGGCCTCTTGGTTTTGTGGATTTTAAAATTTTCCATGGGTTATAGCCCTTCGTCCTCAAGTAAACCCCAAGAGAGGTGGATTTGCCTCCTCTTGATTTGCGTCTTAATAGTCTTCGAATGTGTTAATGACTAGAAAAAAGGTCATCAACTGTTTTAGTAACATAAATTGAAATTCTCAGAGCGAAATTCTGAAATTCTCAGAAGTTTTTGCGACCGCCCTTCGGACGCTGTAAGATTTCTCCCTCACCTCTGAAACAAGATCGCCGCATACAAGTTTTGAGAAGCAGTAGTTCCCTCCTCTTGAATTGAAGTCTGGCTACGCCCCTGAGTATACTTACTTACTTACTTATCTATATAAAGTTTATTCTCTCAGTTCTCGCAATATAAACGTAGATCAAGTTACACTTTTCAAAGTGGTCATAATATTGCATCGTTTTTTAAATGACACTGTGCAATAGGCCTACTCTTATGACTGTCCAATTATCAAATATGTTAGTTTTTCAAATTGCAGATCTACATAAATTTTATTGTCTTAGTTCCGAGCAACATAACTGTAGATTAAGTTAGACTTTTCTAAATGGTCATAATATTGCATCGTTTTTTAACTGATACCGTGCAATAGGCCTATTTCATTATTCGCTGTTGTCGTAATGTTCGTAGGTTTGTCTCGCACTGGTAAAGATCATTTTGTTATTCTGCTTCTAGCACTATTCCAAAAAGAAGACAATGCTAAACGTGCTAAACTCGATTCACTGAGTGGTACAACGGTAAGCTATATATGACATTAAACTGTAATTCCACATTCTTAGTAGGATCAAAACTTATTGAATTGCTTGAATGGTGAGAACTTATTGATTTATAGTCTGATTGTTGCCATGATTTTTCTCTAACCAAATAGGCTAAAAAAACTCAACGGTATTTAGATTCGAAATCAAGACAGCAGTTTGTATCTAAATGCGTTGCATCATTCACCGGTTTCAATAGAATATAGCGTTTCAGTCTTTGCGATCTTTGTACTACAGTGTCCCTCACAATTTTCCATAACCGTCTTACATCGGGCTCAGAATACGTTGAGTTCGTCATGTCAATCTTGGATCGAGGCTAACAGCATGCTGAGCGAAAGCAGTGTAGCGACTTAGTCGCTAATTAATACAATCTCAAATCAGTACAAGGATGGATCCAATTTGTTTGGAACTTTCCGATTAAAACTGGATAAAAATGCAATTGTAAATAAAAATGAAAATTTTATGCTCCATAATAACGCCAGCAAAGTAAAACCGTCAAAGATAGGTTCAGTCTTGCTTACTCTCTTCTCTTTTAAACCTGCGAATAAGCCAACTAACCAGATCAGTTGTGAAGTAAGTTCTGGACTTCGTGTTTTGAAATCAGCTTGACTTCACTACTATAGGCTGATATTGAAAGTGTGCTCTCTATGTATTGCTGTAGCTACATGATCTCCCGATCGAGATGCTTGAGCGTATCCTCGTTGAAGCCGTAGTTATGGAAGTGAAGGGTATGAAGCTGGCCAAAAGTGTATGGAAAGAAAAGGCTGATCTGGTGATAAGCCGACTAAGAACTGTCTGTTCGCAATGGAGCAGCATACTTACGACCAACTTCTTTCGAAATGAACTTTACAGAACTCTAGACGACACTGGTTAGTTCATGAAATAAAGAAGCTTTATTCGAATTACTAAACAAGCTTTATTCTTGATTACGATATTAGAAGACCTAAAATTGGAATCACGATCTATGCGTCAGGACTCAGCTAACACTAAGGCAGCCATGAATAAGCTGGTCCAATGCCCTTGGCATTTGAATGGCGCTATAGAATATTTTTAGATTATATTCACTACTTGGGCGAGTGCCCAGCCTGAAGATTTTCTGCTCTTCCTACTGACGATGTATGGTTAACGCTTTGTAGCTAAATTGGCTGGATAATTGTTATGCGAAAAGGAGCAGAAACCTTAAACTAAATTTCTGCTTTGACGGGAATTTGAACTCCGCCTCTCGATTGACAATCCATCATTGCAATATTAAAATTACGGCCATAAGACTGTCACAAGTCCCCAAAGGAACAATAATTATACATTGATAATTCTAGACAAGTTACGGCTCATATTGATGCACGCCTGCAGGTCTGCGCACTCTGTGTGCAAAATTTAACTTTCCTGCACGTCATCCGATACAGCGTGTCTACTATTCAAGTTCATCTCAAGTTTCAAGTTAATTGCGCATGGCCCTGGGGTCTGAAGTAGCACGTATAGCAGTCTTTACACGTCTAAATGCCTGTATTTTGATAATTATATTCACGTTGTAATGGCATTTTTTAAATATACGAGTCATTTCTTTTGCTTGATAAATAAAGCAGAGTATTATTTTCAGCCCAGACGATTCGTTTGGAAATTTTGTATCAGTCTCCGATCCACCTACCAGTCTACGCTATGACTACATTGAAGGATGAAATATTCTTGGTCTGCAGACCGCGTGGTCAGGACTTTCGTATAACGGTTCACAACCGCAACGACATTGAAGAGGTGAAGGATGTCATCCCGCTATCAGGATCGCGTCCAGTTTGCATGGAAGCTTGCAACGTGTCAAACTGTGTATATATCATTCTTCGAAAGCATAATACATATTCAGTCTCACGCATTACGAAAGATGAAGAACATCAGTTTAACATATCACCATGGTTTAGTGATCATAGGCTCGAGCCGAGCTCTCTATTTCTGTTCGGCGATGGTAGTGTTGTAATTTTTTCCGACCTCTATCCCGAAATCGATGCTCTGTGCATCTATAATGCAAATGGTTCCTTGCAACATGAAATAATGTTGTCCCCAGATATTGATGAATCCCTGCGTTACGTTAACAAGGTAATTCCAAAGTCAAATGGAAGCGTGGTCTTGGTTTCTTCTGACCTCAGAACCCATCAAGTGAAACTGATGGAGGTTGATACGAGTGGGAACGTTGTACGTGAATTTCTGTCCTCACACAGTTCGTTGGATGCTTACGTTTTTTGTGCAGGAATGTCTCTTTTCCATGACAGAATCATGATAACAGGTTCCAAAAAAGGAATGGAACTTTTAGATTCTGAATTTAATCTCCTTGATTGTTTTCGCTCGGGGCAGCACGCCGCAGGTAATTGTGAGGAAAAGGGAAACGAAATCTTGGGTATTTCCAATAACGAGGACCCTGATCGGCGTTGTTTACAAATCTCTCGTTTTACAGAAGAATAAACCACTCTAAAGGATTTTAACGATGAGGATAATTTGTATAAGTACTGTTATTCTGCCCACGATCATTTAACTAGTTTCCGTTTCACAGAAGAATAAACCACTCTAAAGGATGTTAACGATGAGAACTATTTGTATAAGTACTGTTATTCTGCCCACGATCATTTAACTAGTTTCCGTTTCACAGAAGAATAAACCACTCTAAAGGATTTTAACGATGAGGATAATTTGTATAAGTACTGTTATTCTGCCCACGATCATTTAACTAGTTTCCGTTTCACAGAAGAATAAACCACTCTAAAGGATGTTAACGATGAGAACTATTTGTATAAGTACTGTTATTCTGCCCACGATCATTTAACTAGTTTCCGTTTCACAGAAGAATAAACCACTCGAAAGGATGTTAACGATGAGGACAATTTGTTTTAAATATTTTCGGTTTTATGGGTTATCCTTTAAATACTATTATCTGGCGTTTTAAATAACTGAACTGTGTTAAAGAAAGATAATGAGATATACATTGAAAATCGTTTACATAATTAACGCATAATATTGTCTTTCATTTATTTAATTTTCTCGTACATATGTATTGCGACAACGAGAGGAATGAGCCAGTATGTAGGCCCTATTTTGGACTGTTTTTAACTATCTTCCGTTTCACAGAAGAATAAACCAAACGAAAGTAGGCTATGTTAAAGATGATGACAATTTCCATTGAATAAATTCGATACATAACTGTCATCTGCCGTTTTATATAACTAACTGTGTTAAAGGAGACATATGAGATATACATTGAGAATTCGTTCACATCATTGGCGTATAGTTACAAAGTGATCCGTGCGATTTATTTTAAGAAATTCTGATCTTACCTCTATTGACATTATTTTAATAAAAAAAATACGATGGTGCCCTACGTCCGAAATCGTGGACAATTGTGTTTCAGTCCAATATTAATTCACACGCACAGTAATAATAATTAAGCATTGAAGTTATTCGTACAAGGTGGATGGGGTATTTGAATGGCGGAGACCTCTGCAATGCTTCTCCATCCCATCACAACACTTCGTCTACAGAAAGTGCTAATCACGCCGAGCATTCAAACTTGCGAATGGAAATCCGACGCCAGTCTGCGTTGTGCTGTGGCCCACCAATACACACGTGGTGCAGCTAGTTGTTTCCTACTCGTCTGTCTGCGCTCTTGTGTTTCACTGATACCCCACATGCCCTGTATGACTTGTTTAGACGGGTCAAGAACTCACCGCTATAATCGCTATTGAGTAAAGTGGTTTTCTCCAAACTTTCCGGTATTACGTAAACGATATAATGATCTCTATACGTTGGGGAGCGAGCGCATCATGGTTAAAAGCTATAATGTCAACTATTTTATTCAGACTGCATAGCGATCCACCGAAAGGTCAGGTTTTGTTGCCCAAACCTCGTCGACGACAGTTTCGATTAAGGACCATGAGGGCTTGAAGGTCCCGCGCTTTCGAAGGACGATGCACCATCCATACGTAATAGGCTTTGATCAAAAATACGCCCTAATGCCCCACAAACTGCAGCTCACGAGATGGACAGACTTATCTATCGCCCCCAACCCCTCGGTTGGGGGCGATAGATAAGCGAAAACTGGACATGTGAAGCAGGATTCGGTTGGTAAACCTGAGAAGAGCAAGATCGTGGCGTACGTAGAGAAGGGAAATCCAGCGACAGGGAGAAGGGATCGGATCTGTTGACAAGAACAAGTAACAGGCACTTCTTTAACATTTCGATTTATATTTCTTTTAAACAATTACATATAGGCCTAGTGAGTTTTAATAAGACTTCTGAGAAATCCAACCGAGTCGAGAATTAGTCACACACACCGAGAAGGAACACGTCAGGCAAGGTAGACCGTGACACACACATATGCGCAACCTGAAGAGAATCCGCACAAGCGCTTCTGAAACAACGCGTAATGAAGCTGTTAAACTTTTTATTTCGGGTCTCTATATTGGCCACTTCTGTGAAAGTTTAGCCCACGACTCGTCGGTATCATTCACTGTCCCTGGGGCAATATCTCTGCGTCTTTCCGCCTAAATATAGTGAGCCGAATTGTCGGGTGACCATAGCGAGTTGGGTATATCAAACTACACCAACAACATCTAGTTCTTACGGATTTTATTTGACAGCACTGGTGAATAAGTTGGTCTTCCTGTTAAAACGATTTGTGCTGGAGCTTTCACAAAACCTGATAAATATGAATACAACAGTTTCACTCAGACTGTTAAGTTGCCGTCTATAGAACAGCGAATCGCATTCAAGACTGGAATAAATGTGACCAAAGGTCTATATTTCAGCTAGTCTCATTGCTTTCAGTCATACCTGACTTTCAATACCACACTGTACTCAGCCAGCTCTCTGACTTTCTCAATCCAAATATCCCGTTGACGATAACTGCTCCATGGAGGCGCGCCTTTCCTGTTGCTGGTCATAAACTATATGAACTCTCTTGGCGAAGTGTTACCCTTCCAAGTTTGTTCCGGCCTTTAGATTTCGATTAAAACCCCATCTTTCCCTAGATTCATTCCATCCTTTCCGTTTCCGCGTCTGCTCCACCGGAGTCATGTGTGACATGGACTAGGCCTATGACTTGCACAACGAGTTTTCCTAGCAGCAACCATCGACTGATGCCTTGAGCATCATTAAAAGAGGCACTATATAAATTCTTATATATCGTTGTCGTTATAGGCCTACTGTTACATATTTCTATTCAGCTACGTCAGTTTAATGGAATCGACATATGTTGTTATTTCCAAGTGAAGTACCTCTTGTGAATCTGCATTTTCAAAGTTATTGTTTTTCATAGTTTTTACCTGAGGTAAGAATGAATTTCAGCAGTGACTTTTTAATTTAAGCTAATATTACTGGCTTTTAGTCGTATGTTAATACTTCAGTCTGTAACGCCTTTCGGTTTAGTGACAATTTAAGTCATTCTGAATGTGAAGATTTCTAAAAGTGCTTGTGCCCTAGAGTTCAGGGCCTTTAATCCACTAGGCACAGTTTCGTTAATTTGGTTAATTTTAATTAATTTACATCCTATCATAGTTGTCTTTAGCTGTTTTCGGAAACGGTTTACTTATCAACCGCGTTTGAGTTTGTTATTCTCTTTTGACATGCTCAGCATTTGCCAACATACGATAGAAGTTCCTTGTAATATTACAATACAATACAATTGTATTTTGGTATTGCCATCCTTCCAAAGTTCAGCAGTGCACACGACCATACGACAGAACATCGATGGCTCTGGGTCGATACGCAGTGGCTTGAGGTAGATTCGAACCTGCGACCCTCCGGTTACAATGCACAGAACACACCACTGCACCACCACGTCCCATATTGATGTGGAGGCAGCGCAAATCGGTTAAGACGAAAGACAGGGTACCAGAGTAACAATTTTGTCTTAACCGAATTTCGTATAAACCGTTTGACAACAATAGACACAGCAAAACATCAAGAAACGAGTTATATGTGTAGTTCATGACATACATGTAGGCCTACGAGTGCATGCATTATGCTTACGGTAAATGCGGCTATCTAAAATTTATATTACAGGGATAAGTTTATTCTACTTTAAAAATATCAGCAATGTCTTTTAAATAGAAGAATTGTTACAATATTACGTGTGACAGGCAGGAGTTTCGGTTTTTAACCTACATATATTACAGGGCTGTACAGGGGCGCCCGCAGGCGGACGCACTGGACGCACGTGCGTCCACCCACGAAATCAAATCTACACAAGGAATAGGCATTGCATCGATATTTTTAAAATTTTACTGTGTTAATTTTGATTTACCATACAGTATGTATAATATCACATGATATCATATGCAGATGTTATACTATACTTTTATGAGTCACTCCGAGTCATTTTCAGTGTATGACTACGAGCAGCGGGAAGGAGGGGTGTGCTTCCAATTTTTTGGGGTGTGCTTCCAATTTTTTGGGGTGTGCTTTCATTTTTTTGGGGTGTGCGTCCAATTTTGTTAAGCCTGCGGGCGCCCCTGGGGCTGTATGACTTAGCGTCGGTGAATCTGTCAAAGATATCGACAGCACCTGCCCTAAGGCTGGCCCTAGAGAAAGGTCAATATGTCGACTACCTAGAGCCTCATGCATACAAGATTAGGCTAGCCGGTTGAAGCCTGACCCTTTGGACCTGTAAGCTACAGCAGATGTAAATTTAGTTGTTGAAAGACAGATTTCTTCTGCTGTGTTAATGTCACATGTGTTAATCCAAAAGGCAGACGAGGGGCAGTGGAATGGGAGAGAGTGGTCGGGCGTAGAGAACAAGACTGCTAAAGACAGCAAGGACCACACAGCGACACACACAGGCACGCATGCACAGCGTAAAGATAATTATAATATTCGGTGCGCGGGCTTGCAGAGAGAGAGTGGGGATAGGCAGAGAGTGGGTCAGTTCATCTCCGGGTGGAAACTCGATATGCCTGTCCCTCTTCACAGCTGGACCAGTTCGCCTAAGAATATACAGGCTATAGTGCCTGTCTATGATGAATTTGATGCTCATGTGTTTAGATCATTTCATCCAATAATAAACATGTGGGCCTCAGCTATCTCATTCACCGAATGGAGACATTTATCAAAGACCGACGATGTCAATTAACAGTAGACATATACAAGGTGCGGACGAAACCTTACCGCAACCTGTGCGGATGTTGTGTATCAGTCAACCTTTCGTCTTATGCGAAGGATTTTCCCTTGAACTATATTTACGGGACCGAAAATTATTTTCGTAATAAGCGATGTTTTCGTCTTATCAGTTTCGTAGTAAGAGAATAATTTAACATTAAAACGCATTGACACGGGAACGGACCAAACTTTCATTACGTACTAAGCGATATTTCGTTCTAAGCGTTTTCGTCTTAAGTGTTCTGGACTGTACTTCACGCGCAGGAACCCAGCCGTAGATTCGCGCCGCCGATTGGCGATTTTCAGCCGCAGATTCGTTTTACCGCTACAGAGTCGCCATCTGGCAGTTGACTATAACCGAAATATTTTATGTCGCGAATCTACGGCAGGGTTCCTGCGCGTATACTGCCAACGCGCAGGAACCCTGCCGTAGTAACTGCCACAGATTCAGAATAGCCTATAAAAGCGCAGTAACGACGGCCACATATTCAACTAGACCTTTTTATGCGCCAACATAGCCAGCCACAGATTCAGTATGGGAGATATATGCGCCAGACCTACAGCCACGAAGACGCCTCAATGACAGTCACACATTCAAATAGGCCTGAATATGCGCCCATATATGGCCAGACCTAGCGCCACAGATTCAACTAGACCTTTCTATACGCCAACATAGCCTGCCACAGATTCAGTATAGTTTATATAAGCGCCAGACCTACAGCCACAGATTCAGCTAGACCTTTCTATACGCCAACATAGCCAGCCACAGATTCAGAATAGTATATATAAGCGCCAGACCTACACCAACAGATTCAACTACACCTTTCTATATGTCAATATAGCCAGCCAAAGATTCAGTATATAGTAGGCCTATATATAAGCGCCAGACCTAAAGCCACAGATTCAACTATACCTTTCAATACGCCAACATAGCCAGCTACAGATTCAGTATAGTATATAAGCGCCAGACGTATACAGCCACAGATTCAACTAGACCTTTCTATACGCCAACATAGCCAGCCACAGATTCAGAATAGTAGGCCTATATATAAGCGCCAGACCAACAGCCACAGATTCAACTAGACCTCCCTATATATGAAAATAGCCAGCCACAGATTCAGTATATATATATATATAAGCGTCACACCTACAGCCACAGATTCAACTAGACCTTTCTATACGCCAACATAGCCTGCCACAGATTCAATATATAGGCCTATGCCTATATAAGCGCCCTAACTACGGCCACAGATCCAACTTGACCTTTCTATAAGCCAACATAGCCAGCCGCAGAATCAGTATAGACCTATATAATTATAAGCGCCCTAACGACGGCCACATATTGAACGTGACCTTTCTATACGCCAACATAGCTAGCCACAGATTCGCCGGAACCACAGCCACAGATTCAGTATAGGCCTATATAAGCGCCCTTACGACGGCCACATATTCAACTAGACCTTTTTATGCGCCAACATAGCCAGCCACAGAGTCAGTATAGTATATATAAGCGACAGACCTACAGCCACAGACTCAACTAGACCTTTCTATACGCCAACATAGCCAGCCACAGATTCAGTATAGGCCTATGTAAGCGCCAGACCAACAGCCACAGATTCAACTAGACCTTTCTATACGCCAACATAACCAGAGGTCTATATCTGTTTTGTGGATTATGTAAAGGCGTTTGACAGAGTAGATTGGAAAAAGTTGATGAATGCACTCAGAAGAAGGGGTATAGATTGGAGGGACAGGAGGCTAATAGGAAACTTATATATGAACCAAAAAGTAAAGATAAGAATAGAAGGGGAGTACTCAGAGGAAGGAGAAATTGGTAGGGGAGTAAGGCAAGGGTGCCCACTATCACCACTCCTCTTCAACATATACACAGAAGAACTGATACAAGAGGCAATGGAACAGACAGGAGAGGGTATAAAAGTGGGTGGAAGACTTATAAGAGCCCTAAGATTTGCTGACGACCAAGCAATGCTGGCAACTACACAGGAGGGACTGCAGAAATTGATGGATCAACTAAACAGGACCTCAATAAAATACAACATGAAGATTAATATCGGAAAGACGAAGATTAGGCCTATGAGGATAAGTGCAGGGGAGGAGGAGGAGATAGAAATGAAAATAACAATAAATGGAGAGGAGGTGGAACAGGTCAAGAGCTTCTGCTACTTGGGAAGCGTGATAACAACAGATGCAAGATGCCAAAGTGATATTAAACGAAGGATAGTATTGGGAAAAGACGCGTTCATGAAAAGAGGAGAGTTGATGAGAGGAGGACTGAGCAAAGACCTAAAGAAGAGACTTGTCAAGACACTGGTATGGAGTGTGGTACTGTATGGGTCGGAGACGTGGACCATCAGGAAAGAGGATATTAAGAGATTAGAGGCCTTTGAAATGTGGATATGGAGAAGAATGGAAAAGGTGAGCTGGACGGAGCGAATGACAAATGAAGAGGTGTTACAAAGAGTAGTAGAAAAAAGATCACTGATGACAACATTAAGAGAAAGACAAAAGAACTGGATTGGACACATATTAAGAGGAGACTCCCTCTTGAGAGAAATCATAGAGGGGAGACTGGAGGGAAAGAGAAGGAGAGGAAGACCGCGACAGATGATGATGGGATGGATGATGACCGAAGGATACAGCGGAATGAAGAGAAGAGCACAGCAAAGAGAGGAATGGCGTCATTGGAAGTGGAAACCTGCCGAAGGGCAGAGAACTTAAAGAAGAACCAGCCACAGATTCAGTATAGGCCTATATAAGCGTCAGACCAACAGCCACAGATTCAACTAGACCTTTCCATATGCCAACATAGCCAGCCACAGATTCAGTGTAGGCCTATATAAGCGCCAGACCTACAGCCACATATTCAACTAGACCTTTCTGTATATACGGCAACATAGCCAGCCGCAGAATCAGTATAGGCCCATATAAGCGCCAGACCTACAGCCAGCCATAGATGCAGGTAGGCCTATATATATATTGTAAGGTCCCATTATATTTGAATGAAATAGCTCAGTCTAGTGGTATGATTAAAAATGGTTTTATTCACACAAATAACATACGTAAGCGAAGTATACCTTTCGTCAGTTCACCAAAGAAGAACGGTAGACAATACGTGCAACTTCTTCGTCAGCATAGAAGAAGTGAGTCAAGTGACCCTCACAATATCTCTTCTTCGTTTGAAGAAGAGCACTCCTAACATGAGCCTCAAACTTACACGATAATAGCAGCGCTGTCGGCCACAGAGGGCAACGAGACAACGAGCTTGAAACTAAGGAGTTTGCCTTAGGCTCTCCTGTACAACTCTACATACAACCGAAAGCTTGGCGGCCACCTAACTACCCGAAGACCCAACAAGGATCGGACACCAAAAAGCAAGGCTTAATTATCTCTCGACGTCTCTTGATATAGATTAGGCCATTCCCTCTAAGGAACTGGTCAAGCGTAAAGAGGGTAACCGAGAGTAGGCCTACATATGAGATAAGAGGGCAGCATGTAACAATATATTGGCCGAACCTACAGCCACCGACTCAACTAGACCTTTATATATAAATCAGCTATCATATATTTCCTTATTCTCTGGTTTAATCAAACAACCTTTCAATAATTTAAATACCAAATGCAAAACTTTATATCATTTTATATCACAACTGTCCATGTTGTCTGAACAGAAATAATTAATGCTGTTATGTTGTCTGAACAGAAGCAATGATGTTATTGATCTGTTATAACACAAATGACTTCGAATACTACTAAACATCACACTATTATTATTATTGTAACGGTCAGCCGGGGCAAACAGCTTGCCAGGATGCCCGCCCCGGATGCACTAGGTCAATTGTCCGTCCGCGTGAATAAGGCTCTTGTGGTATCCAAGAGACGAAAATGATATTTAAAACTTTATTATTTATAAATCAACAAAAATGTCTCTCGTAACTAAAACTCCGGCCATAATCGCACGGCTATTGTCTTAATGCGGAAATGTCCAATGTCCGAGATCACGGGTGACTTCCACCACCACAACAGTCAACTCGCATCGACCGATCGCCATCCTCGGCCAGACTCTCGGCACACTATATAGTTCACGGACAGACTCGCTCGCCGACCGACTGACGAACGGACACACTGTCTTACGGACACACACACTGTCCTTCTTTCTGTTTCTCTGTTCATCCTCTCTGGTCCAAAGCGTCTGATTTAAGGCGAGCGATCGATCGCTCTTCTTGGTCGCTCGCCTACCAGAGGTACCAGCGAGCGATTTATCGCTCTTCCATCCAAAGGCTTCTCACTGTCAGTGACAGTCGGTCGTCGCTCGCTGACTTTGAGTTAGACTCCAAGACCATAGACGAACCTGGAGCCAGACCATTATTTTATTTACCTAACTGAGATTACTTTAATTTACTTACTTGCCGCAGCGGTGAATGCGTGCCGTGACCTGTCTGCTGACTGATCCCTCCAAATTCGTGCAATATGATTGCCCATAACAGCACAACCGACACCGCACGCCGCGTGACATCATTCGTAACATCACCAATTTCGGAAATTATTTTAAACAGCAATGGCGGCGAAGATGAGCAGTTCGAATAATGCAACGGTTTTCGCCCGCCACCGGGTTTTGTTTTTATTTTTATTTTTTTATTAATTCATTTTCCCTTCTCCTCACGTTGCCGCGCGCACCTGCCTGCCTGCCTGCCTCCTCCTCCTCGTCGTTGCCGCGGCTGCCTCTCGTTGCCGCGGCTGCCTGGCTGCCTCCTCCTCCTCGTCGTTGCCGTGGCTGGCAGCCTCGTCGTCGTTGCCGCGGCTGCCTCTTGCTGCCGCGGCTGCCTCTTGTTGCCGCGGGTGCCTCTCGTTGCCGCGGCTGCCTCTTGTTGCCGCGGGTGCCTCTCGTTGCCGCGGCTGCCTCTTGTTGCCGCGGGTGCCTCTCGTTGCCGCGGCTGCCTCTTGTTGCCGCGGCTGCCTCGTTTATTCCGTATAAAAGGACACGCAAAACGGAACGCAACAGAACAGACAGAAGAGCGCGCAAAGACGGAGCACGTAAAAGGACGTAGAAAAAGTACGTACAGGAGAGCGCGAAAAGACGGACGAACGAGAAACAGAACAGTCGGAGTCGTTGTTACAGAACAGTCATCATTTGTAGTTGTCGTCATCGTTAACAGGAACTGCAGTGTTGGCGATTCCGTTTGTACGAATATTGTAACACTCGAAGTTGTTAGCGGTGCCAAGTCGGCCAACTTTTACTCTATATTTTGCGAACGAGTCGGTGAACATTTTTATGATTAACTATGTTTCTCCGAGGACAGATCAACTTTCAGTAACTAAAGTTTACTGAGTTCGCAGGTTTTTGTTATTAAAAGATTGAAACGACCAACAGTCTCCTGATATAGGCCTACAACTGGAGCCTTGTTCACGCGGGATTCCGAAAGAGAAGATAATTCGTCCCCGGGGTGGTTATCCTGGTGTCAGTCTTTAGATCCCGTTAGCACGCCACAATAATAATGTACAGTTCAGCACGTATCTGTCATGGAAATTAGGGATTGATGTCAATATAGTCACAATAGAAATCGTTCGATGTCGATGTAGTTGAAATAGAAAATCGTCGGACTGTGACTGTTTACTGCAAACCCTGCAGAAAGCACACCGATAAAATTCGAAAGGATTGCCGGCTCAAAGGTCAAGCCAAAAATTAGTGTTTAAGTTTAACGTTTGCCGAAGGCTCAACCAACGTTGTGAAATCCGCCGTTACACGTCATCTTACGTTAATAGAAGGTTTCTAGTGAATGTGCATTCTTTCATTCATTGAATAATATATTATACTAGCAGGTTTACCCGGCGTTGCCCGGGGTTATAAGTTTCAATCCCTGTAGCGAATAAGCAACAAATTTAGGTATAAGTTTAAATCCGTGTAGCGAATAAGGAAGAAATTTAGGCGACCTGTGGGGAACTGCTTCGCAGTGTAGGCGTGGACTGACTGCTTCGCAGTCGCCCTCTGACGACGACTGCTTCGCAGTCGGGAAGACTGCTTCGCAGTCTCCCGTGGACTGACTGCTTCGCAGTCGAGTGGCGACGACTGCTTCGCAGTCGGGTTTACCCGGCGTTGCCCGGGGTTATAATTTTTCATTCCCTGTAGCGAATAAGCAACAAATTTAGGTATAAGTTTAAATCCGTGTAGCGAATAAGGAAGAAATTTAGGCGACCTGTGGAGGAGACTGCTTCGCAGTGTAGGCGTGGAGTGACTGCTTCGCAGTCTCCCGTGGACTGACTGCTTCGCAGTCTCCCGTGGACTGACTGCTTCGCAGTCGCCCTGTGGCGACGACTGCTTCGCAGTCTCCCGTGGACTGACTGCTCAGGCCCGGTTCGTCTGTTAGGCAAACTGGGCAACCGCACAGGGCCGCCGATTTTTAGGGGGCCGCCAATTATCAATTTAAAAAAAATTATTTAATGATTATTCGGTAGATGGAAGTAGGCCTATTATAGTGTTGGTTTATAGTGCTGGTGTAATAAATCGCGCAGGTGTAACCGTGAATTGCAAAAAAGGTCACGACATTCATTTGTGAGGCGAATGACTAAAAAAAGGTCATCAAGATGAAATTCCAAAAAAGATGGACGAAATTGAAAGTACCATAACGAAAATCTAAAAATTTCGGACGGTTTGCTCAGGGCCGCCGGTTTGCCTAAGGCCGCCGGTTTGCCGGTTTGCCTAGGGCCGTCAAATGTCTTGAGCCGGGCCTGTGACTGTCGCAGTCCAAGAGGGTGAAGCCGGCGTTGGCGGGTTCAAGAAAACGCCAGAAATCTAGCCCTCACTGCCCTTAGTAAAGCAGAGTCTTTGAACATACAATTTTGCTGTAAAACGATGAATATAGTTCGATTCGATCGTAATTAAATTCTGTGCGAAAGTAAACAACGTCTTTATTTGCATTATTAATGACGTTGGGGAATACCCGCGCCATAAATAGAACCGCTTGTCGTTAAATGCGCATTATTAATGACGTTGGGGAATACCGGCGCCATAAATAGAAGCGCTTCGCGCTGGGTCGTCAGGGACGGTCGGTTGGGTAGAGTTTTGGGGGATTTTCACCATGTTAGCGGTGAAAAGGGGTACGCGAACCCCTCCACTGGGTGTCCGAAGCCGAGGCCGACACAGCAGTGAAGGTTTCGAGTGAAAAGGTGCAAAATTGTAGAAGTTAAGCCCGGTCAAACAGACAGAGAGACAGACAGAGAGACCGACAGACAGACAGACACACACACACACACACACACAGAATTCTCGCTTTATTTATATAGATTATATTATAATATATAATATACAGAATTTTTATAGCGCTTAAAGAGACCTAATCAGATAACAGAAATGCATTGAGATAGGCCTACTAGATGAGTAGCCTACTATATGCAGCTATACAAAAAATACGAATACGATACACAAAATACCCTGTACAGTGTACACAAAAGCTCCAGAGGTCGACCGCATATCGCTCGCCTACTCGATCCAGCGCGATCGATTTTCAACCCACCTACTATTTTCAAATCAGACGCACTGCTCTTGTCACTGTCGTAGTGATGTAGACGTAGTCTTTTATAGCCAAGCGAAACGTATACGGAGCGAAACACAGGCGAAGCAGAGCGAAGCACAGGCGAAGTAAGCGAAGCACAGACGAAGCAGGGCGGAGCGAAGCAGGCGAAGCACAGAGGCGGAGAGAAGCATAGGCGAAGCAGGCGAGGCAGAGGCCGACGAGGGAGCAGGCGGACCAGGTGACGAGGCAGGCAGGCGACGTAGACGACGAGGAAGGAGGCGGCGCAGGCAACGAGGCAGGCAGGCGACGTAGAAGACGAGGAAGGAAGCGGAGCAGGCGACGAAACGGACAGGCGACGTAGATGACGAAGAAGGCGTGGCAGGCGACGAGACGGACAGGCGACGTAGATGACGAGGAAGGAGGCGGAGCAGGCGATGAGACGGACAGGCAGGCGAGACAAGCGATAACGCAGACCGACAACGAATCGAAGTTGGACGACGACGCTCAGTCAAAAAAAAAATCAAACGGGGGACAGATTCGCCACATTATTATTATTTTTGTTTCGCCCGGGTTAGAAATGATCCCTCGGGCTCTTAGAAACTGCCATAATTATTGGATTCACCAATAAGGAGCATAACCCCTATTATATAATTATATGCCTCTTTTGACATAATATAATTGTCTATAGCAGTACCTATTCTAAATAGGTAACTGTCATCTCCCTGTAAGAGGAGTTCATATTATATTATGTTATAACTAGTTATATGGCCATCTAAATATAGTATTTAAGTTATTTTATTCATTTTTAGGCAACTGTTTTATCTTTCTTTACATTTCATGTTTTACTTAGGCCATGCACACAATTGTACTGCACTAGAACTTAAACATGTTGTAACAGTTCTTTGTATATATGCATATATATGCTTATAAGATACTCTAGGAATTCATTTGCTGTGTTTTAGCGAAGTTCTAGTTATAATTTTATTGTGTTTAAATATTGCTGTAACATAGCTAGGTTGAAATTCTAACCTTTACGTGTCGCATCCGCCCCTTATAAAATGGCGATAATTACAATATACTTTATTAAACTACGACAGGAATTAATACAACTAGGCAGCCATCTAGCGAATAGAAACTAAATAAAATTTCACTAGCTTCTACATAGATAGAAACTTTTACGAAAAGGATATTTATTTACATAGAATCGCTAACTAAATCAATATACCCAGGGGTTATGCTCCTTATTGGTAAATCCAATAATTATGGCTTAACCCGGCGTTGCCCGGGTTTAGTTCAGTGAAAGTTTCAATCCCTCTAGCGAATCCGTACTGTAGCTGCTTAATCCGGCGGCGCCATCTGGCGAGTGAAAGTAGGTTGAGTGTAAGTTTTTTTTTACCAGCTAAAAATGCATTGCCCGGGTAGGTTTTGGCCCGGGACACCATGGTAGCGGTGAAAACGGGGGACGCGAAGCCTCACACTGGGTGTGTCATGCCCACCCCGACACAGTAGTGATGGTTTCGAGTGAAAAGCTCGAAAACTGTAGAAATGCATCCCGGTCAAAGACGCTGTGACAGACAGATTCTTCTCTTTATTTATATAGATGTACTATACTGAATCTGTGGCTGGATATATGTTGGCGCATAAAAAGGTCTAGTTGATTACGTGGCCGTCGTTAGGGCACTTATGTAGGCCTATAGGCCTACTGAAGCTGTGACTAGCTATGTCGGCGTATAGAAAGGTCTAGTTGAATCTGTGGCTGTAGGTCTGGCGCTTATATATATACTATACTGAATCTTTGGCTGGCTATGTTGGCTTATAGAAAGGTCAAGTTGAATCTGTGGCCGTCGTTAGGGCGCTTATATAGGCCTATACTAAATCTGTGGCTGGCTATGTTGGCGTATAGAAAGTGCTAGTTGAATCTGCAGTGGCTGTTGGTCTGTGCGCTTATATAGGCCTATACTGAATCTGTGGCTGGCTATGTTGGCGTATAGAAAGGTCTAGTTGAATCTGTGGCTGTTGTTCTGACGCTTATATATACTATACTGAATCTGTGGCTGCTATGTTGGCGCATAAAAGGTCTAGTTGAATATGTGGCCGTCGTTAGGGCGCTTATATAGGGCTATAGTGAATCTGTGGCTGTGGTTCTGGCGAATCTGTGGCTAGCTATGTTGGCGTATAGAAAGGTCAAGTTCAATATGTGGCGGTCGTTAGGGCGCTTATATAGGTCTATACTGAATCTGTGGCCGGCTATGTTGGCGAATAG
Source organism: Allolobophora icterica (assembly GCA_963556255.1). Lineage (NCBI taxonomy): Eukaryota > Metazoa > Annelida > Clitellata > Crassiclitellata > Lumbricidae > Allolobophora > Allolobophora icterica. Next base: position 54,797,398 of record OY744611.1, on the reverse strand, counting down.
AAAGGTCTAGTTGAATCTGTGGCTGTAGGTGTGACCCTTATATATACTATACTGAATCTGTGGCTGGCTATGTTGGCGCATGAACAGGTCTAGTTGAATATGTGGCCGTCGTTAGGGCGCTTATATAGGCCTATACCGAATCTGTGGCTGTGGTTCCGGCGAATCTGTGGCTGGCTGTGTTGGCGTATAGAAAGGTCAAGTTCAATATGTGGCCGTCGTTAGGGCGCTTATATAGGTCTATACTGAATCTGCGGCTGGCTATGTCGGCGTATATAAAGGTCAAGTTGAATCTGTGGCTGCAGGTCTGGCCATATGGGCGCATATTCAGGACTATGTGAATGTGTGGCTGTCATTGAGGCGGATTCGTGTGTGTTTGAATATGTGGATGTAGTTACGGCGCATATATATGCCTATAAGAGGCCTATATGTAGGCTTATAGGCGTATATAGGCCCATTTGCATTAAGAAGTTGCTGTATTCCTGTACGTCCATTTACTATTATTGCTAGAACGTTTTAGTCATCTATAACATAGTCAACCGCCAGATGGTGACTCTGTAGCGGACAACGAATCTGTGGCTGAAAATCGCGAATATGCGGCGCGAATCTACGGCAGAGTTCCTGCTCGTCTGTACTTCAGTCCGTAACGCCTTTCGGTTTAGTGACAATTTAAGTCATTCTGAATGTGAAGATTTCTAAAAGGTGCTTGTGCCCTAGAGTTCAGGGCCTTTAATCCACTAGGCACAGTTTCGTTAATTATTTTGGTTAATTTTAATTAATTTACATCCTATCATAGTTGTCTTTAGCTGTTTTCGGAAACGGTTTACTTATCAACCGCGTTTGAGTTTGTTATTCTCTTTTGACATGCTCAGCATTTGCCAACGTATACGATAGAAGTTCCTTGTAATATTACAATACAATACAATTGTATTTTGGTATTGCCATCCTTCCAAAGTTCAGCAGTGCACACGACCATACGACAGAACATCGATGGCTCTGGGTCGATACGCAGTGGCTTGAGGTAGATTCGAACCTGCGACCCTCCGGTTACAATGCACAGAACACACCACTGCACCACCACGTCCCATATTGATGTGGAGGCCAGAGGCGAGGTTTTTGTTCTTCGGCAGATCCTAGTGGTTCCCTTATGCAAACCACAATTCATCGTTGGATCTAAATATTGTGCATTGGTTGAATAGCGTGGTTGATAGTGTAACATTATCCCTGCTTCTTTTCTAGTCACGAAGAGTCCAGTGATGGACAGTGATTGTTGGTTAGTGAGTCATTGTCCATTCTGATATCTGAGATTAAGACGCAGAACTGTTTCGATACTTCGATACATTCAGGTACGATGAGGAATCAAGAAACCAATTCATGTAGTGGAAATTATAGACATCGGAAATTTCATCAGTATTCACCAATTGATGGAAAACGAAGAGAGAGAGTAGAGAGAGAGAGAGAGAGAGAGAGAGAGAGAGAGAGAGAGAGAGAGAGAGAGAGAGAGAGAGAGAGAGAGAGAGAGAGAGAGAGAGAGAGAGAGAGAGAGAGAGAGAGAGAGAGAGAGAGAGAGAGAGAGAGACAGACAGACAGACAGACAGACAGACATACAGACAGACAGACAGACAGACAGACAGACAGACACAGAGACAGAGAGACAGAGACAGACAGAGAGAGACAGAGAGAGAGACAGAGAGAGAGACAGACACAGAGAGAGACAGAGAGAGACAGAGAGAGAGACAGAGAGACAGAGAGAGACAGAGAGAGACAGAGAGACAGAGACAGAGACAGAGACAGAGACAGACCCACAGAGAGAGAGACAGACAGAGACACAGAGAGAGACACAGAGAGAGAGACAGAGAGAGACAGAGAGAGACAGAGAGAGAGAGACAGAGACAGACAGAGAGAGAGACAGAGAGAGAGACAGAGAGAGAGACAGAGAGAGACACAGAGAGAGACAGAGAGAGACAGAGAGAGAGACAGAGAGAGAGACAGAGAGAGACAGAGAGAGACAGAGAGACAGAGAGAGAGAGACAGAGAGAGAGAGACAGAGAGAGAGAGAGAGAGAGAGAGAGAGAGAGAGAGAGAGAGAGAGAGAGAGAGAGAGAGAGGGAGCGGAGGGAGGGAGGGAGAGAGGGAGGGAGGGAGAGCATACCCCTAAGCCGCCGCCGTTAGCCGCCGAGCCGAAAAAATTTCTGCAAGCCGATAAACCGCCGGAAATTTTACGGCTTAGCCGAAAAAACCGCCGAGAGATATTTCACGGCTAGCCGCCGGAAAAAAGTTCGGCTAGAACATACACACAGTTGTGATTATAAAGTTTCCACGCTGGCTTGCCAATTTGTACTTAGTGTTCAATGAGCGGTAAGTGCTGACGTCAGTCACATGGCCGTCTCATCGTCTATTGTAAGGGCCCTGTCCAGGCTGTCCAATAGTTGCATATATTCCGAGTTCTACTTCCGGTTTTATATTCAAAGTTAAATATTTCTAATTATCTCTCATGCAAGTTAGTGCAGAGTGCACACTCTTACTACTCTGCTTCAAAAGCGGCTGCAGTCTATTGCCAGAATTTTCACTTTTTAGTTTCTGTGTATCTGTTTCTTTTTCTCTCGCTATGCGGCTAGGCCTACACCTATTAGGGGCCTAATGCATGTCTGGTATTTTGTGGTTCTAACTTCCAATCAGTTTTACATACTCGTAAATCGTAATTGAATGTGAACTCGATGCAATGTACGTATGTGAACTGAAAACATGAAATGTCCGTTTATTTCTTAACATAATTATTTAAACTTATTTCTAAAATTATTTTCAGACTGAGTGAATATTGCCCACCTTTCGATTTAAAAGTAATCCCTAGTGTATATTGTATTACTGTGTTATTGATTGATGCACTTATAGTCGAGTAAGGTAGTTTACGCGCTTAAAAAGCGTAAACTACCTTTTTCGGCTAGCCGTAAAAATTTACGGCTAGCCGAAAAGGTAGTTTACGCTCTTTTACGGCTAGCCGAAAAACCAGCCGTAAATTTGCTCAAGCCAGCCGTTAACCAGGAAAATTACGGCTTAGGGGTATAAGGGAGAGAGTGGGTAGATTAGGATGTGGGTCGTTAATGAGTTGAAAAGAAATTGACAGAGGGTCATCCGTCGTTTTATTCCATCGAAAGAAACTCAAATCTGACGCATGCTGAAAATCTTTCACTCGAGTGCTTACTGCCAACATACGATGGTAGAGCGATTCCATTGGATTCCGATCTAAATGGAATCAAATTCTTTGTCCAACAAAAAAATAGGAAGAAGAAGAAAAGAAGGAAATTGAGAAGAAGAAGGAGAAGAAGAAGAGGAGGAAGAGGAAAGGAGGAGGAAAGGAGGAAGAAGAGGACGAGGAGGAGAAGGAGTGTTTATGTTTATATTCGTTTAATGAAACAACATACATAACGCTGTAAACCTTAAAGCCATTAATACTGTGTTATGGACATTTATTTAGGCGCAATAATAACCGGTGTTGACAAAGTTGTGGAAACCTGGATATTCTGAAGTTGGGTGCTAGCAAGGAGACAGTCGCCGCAGTTGTCCACCTGATTGTGAAAGAATCTAGGAATATCGCATTGATACTGAATCGCGGCCAATACATCATTTGCAATAATATCCAGGTTTCAATCGGGCTGATTGATTGACTGACTGATTTTATGGCTGACTGGCTGTTCGATTGACTGAATGACAAACTGACAATGCTTAGGTCAAACAGCTGACAATTTCCAACACTCAGGTATTATTATTATTATTATTATTATTATTATTATTATTATTATTATTATTATTATTATTATTGCATTTCTGTGTCTCTACGATACGCAGACAGAATGACGTCACAAATGAGTTACACTTCAATTAATAAAACGTCGCAATGAGGCACGTCATAGTGATCTATTGTTATTATTAACATTTTATATTCCCTATAGATTGCTGCATAAATGCGACAAGTTAGGAGATAAATAAACATTACTTTTAGCAGTTCATCCTGCAGTCTTTTGGTCAGAAGTTCAGAACTGGGTCGGACTGTTGCACTGTTATTGGGTTACTCGTTAAGTATTAAGCTAATGGCCACCCAGTGTCGCCGTCGACTCCACCAACTACAATCAATTATTATTATTATTTTATTGACTATAAGGGTATTGCCCACAGTATGAGATTTTAAACTTAGTATACCAGCTACAGAAATTTATGGGACGTTAGTTACGGAAGAGGACGTGCATATTGTATAGAATACAAAACAGCTACTTTGCGAAAATTTTTACTCGCTGAAGATGACTAAAGTTAGTTACTATAGTAGACTGTGGGGGCATTGACTAAGTTTGGCAAGCTATAGGTCACACTAGTGATTAGCTTTATTTCTGGTCCCTTAAACACAGGAATCAAGGGTACTTAGTGTATCCACCACCTCAGCAAAACACCAAATAATCAGGATACATGACAACTTTAATAACACAAAATATTATATCTTTCGTGACGACCAACAATAGCGTACTACATTTAATCTAAGCAGAATAAGCTACTTAATTTTCTTAATAAATACATCATAAATGCAACAACAATCTATAGGCTAACTATCAATAGTCTAAAATAGTCTCACAAAGTGATGTACAGCTAACCACTCTGTTAAATATAAACGTCCAGCAGCAGTATCGGTGCAGCTAAATATTCAGTAATAAAGTTGTTAAGTAGTCGAACCCAGAACAAAAAACTTCACAGCATCTTTAGTAACTATGGCATAAAAATATAACTTTTACGACCTACAGCACTTCTATAGCCTTACAGTTATTTTCAACAGAAAATATTTGGAATCATAATTCAGCACAGGTAAGCAATTAATTCGTCAGGAGGAGAAAATCGATGGCTGGAACAATGCTCCTGAAAGTCTTTCTCTGTTTCAACCAATACGTCACATATACCACATCCAAAAGATTTTGACAAAGCCACTTTAGCATCCCCAGGAGATCTGAATTTGCTAATATACAGACATTCTCCATCTCTAGTTTTCGGTAAATGATCTGAAGTTCCATTAGAATCCGGATTTCTGTTCTTTGAGAAACGTTCATTTGGTTTATCAATAACGCCTGTACTACTGAATGCGATGAAGTGATCAGATAGGTTAGCAATTACTTCACCTCCCATTTTAAGATCCTGTGGCTGTGTTCCTGCATGGACTTTACACTGCTGCGCCGAGAAACTGCTCTCGGTAGAAGTCTTATTGTGCTTGTGTTGCTTCTCAGTTGCATGGGTTCTTCTGTGCTTCTTTAGATTTGAAATTTGTGTAAATCCTTTATTACAAACCTCACATATGTGCGGTTTTTCTCCCGTATGGATTCTCATATGCTTCTTTAGATTACCGACTAATGTAAAGGATTTCTGACATAACTGGCACCTGTATGGTTTTTCACCAGTATGGGTTTTCATGTGCATTTTCAAATAACTTTGTATAGCAAATGATTTCTGACATATTTGGCACCTGTATGGTTTTTCGCCAGTATGGGTTCTCATGTGCCTTTTCAGATGACTATCTTTAGCAAATGCTTTCTGACATAGCTGGCACCTGTATAGGTTTTCACCAGTATGCGTTCTTATGTGCGCTTTCAGATCACCACTTTGAGTAAATAATTTCTGACAAAACCGGCACATATACGGTTTTTCACCAGTATGGGTTCTCATGTGCACATTCAGATGACCATGATGAGCAAATGATTTCTGACATTCCTGGCATATGTATGGTTTTTCACCAGTATGGGTTCTCATATGCATTTTCAGATCACCACCTTGAGCAAATGATTTCTGACATAGCTGGCACCTGTATGGTTTTTCGCCAGTATGAGTTCTCATGTGAATTTCTAGATGGCTTTCTCTGGCAAATGATTTCTGACATAATTGACATTGGTATGGCTTCTCGCCAGTATGCATTCTCATATGCATCTTCGCATGACCGCCGTGAGCAAATGTTTTTTGACAAATTTGGCAATTGTATGGTTTTACGCCACTATGGGTTCTCATATGAACCACCAAGCCAGCTTTAGTAAATGATTTATCACAAAACTGACATTTATATCGTTTTTTGCAAGTATGGGTTCTCATGTGCGTTTTCAGATAACTATCTGTAGCAAATGATTTCTCACATAACTGACATTTGTATGGTTTTTCGCCAGTATGGGTACTCATGTGCAGTTTCAGAGAACCACTTTGAGCAAATGATTTCTGACATAACTGACACCTGTATGGGCTTTCACCAGTATGCAGTCTTATGTGCGTTTTCAGACCACCAACTTGAGCAAATAATTTCTGACAAAACTGGCACATGTACGATTTTTCACCAGTATGGGTTCTCATGTGCACTTTCACATGACAATGCTGAGCAAATGTTTTCTGACATAGCTGGCATTTGTATGGCTTTTCACCAGTATGGGTTCTCATATGCATTTTCAGAGTACCACCTTCAGCAAATGATTTCTGACATAGCTGGCACCTGTATGGTTTTTCGCCAGTATGAGTTCTCATGTGAATTTCTAGATGGCTTTCTCTGGCAAATGATTTCTTACATAACTGACATTGGTATGGCTTCTCGTCAGTATGCATTCTCATATGCAGCTTTGCTTGACTATCTTGAGCAAACGTTTTCTGACAAACTTGGCACCTGTATGGTCTTACTCCAGTATGGGTGCTCAAATGCACCACCCACCCAGGTTTAGTAAATTATTTCTCACAAAACTGACATTTGTATGATTTCTCACCAGTATGGATTCTCGTGTGCTTTTCAGATTACTACCATTATCAAATGACTTTCTAAATATCTGATGCATGTGCTGTTTTTCTCCCGTATGGGTTCTCGTATTTGCTTGACCTCTTCCGCTTCTTTCAAGAAAACCTCGAGACTCACTCCTTCTCACTGTCTCATTTAATTGATAATTTCACTTTTTTATTACAGTAGTGTGTTTGATGAGGTTTCGGATGATCACTTAGAGCGTACGGCTTCTGAAATAATTGATTTTTAAATGTGCTTCTCCAATCACCAGATTCTAGACAAAGTTCGAATTTGTAAGGCTCTTGATAAGCATCAGTTTTCGTATGCAATGCAGAGAAATTGCCTTAAGTGTTGCAGTTCCCAAAGAGTGGAATCGACTTGCAATATTTATCAGTTGCTCGACCTCTTCTTCTTCAAGCCTCAAAACTCACTACTTCTCACACCTTCTCACTAGTTGTTCTTCATCTGGTGACTGACTAATGGGATATGATATTCGCATTTCTGTGTGACTTTGTGCACATTAAAAATGTTCATAATACATAAAAAATAAAAGTTTCTGCAACTGTTGTTGTCATAGCCTTTCCAACACCAGCAGTGTCCAGTTTCTCATATTATTGAAGACTTCTTTTAAGTTCGAATTTCAGATGCTTACAGGAAGGGTTCATGTTTCATCTGTAAGTAGTAATTTGTTTGAGTAAAGTAAGAAAGTAATCACTCAGAAAAAGAACTTTATGATGAAATACTGAAGTTATCCAACCTTTGTATAATAGCAAACCTTTATGCTATTTTTCAGTATGATTTTAACTGAAATAGTTGACTGTACTCTTCTCGATGAAGACTAATTACAGAATTTTGAAGCTCTAATAGAATGTTGCTTGTCTTCTTCATCTACTAGCTAAAAAGAACAGGAACACATCAATATTTAACATGTTTAAACACATAGAACGCTAATTTTAGTTGCTGCTCATTACAGTACTCCATTCGTAGATGAGTGACTATTTAGTAATACTGGCAATGCACAGTTCCATGATTGTTTAACTAAATTTCTGCTAAGAATTTTTCATGCTTAAACCCTTAATGTTACACCTCTGTCTCAAAACACTCTGGCTTAAAACTGACAACTGAAATATACACAAAGTCCTTCAGAGATGAAAGGGACAAAATCCTTAAATGTTTATGTTTCCGTTTAACTAAATGCAATAGCTTATGTCTAGCTCCATCGTCCACTAAGATAGAACTGGTAGTTTATTAATGACGTTAGTCAAAATATTGCAATGTTTTTCGTTCTTTGACTGTCAAAATATCAAATATCATAGATAAGTCTTAAACCCTTAAGACTAAAGCACTTTTATGTGACTATCAAACATTAGCAAAAATGGTGTCTTAGAGCAATTGTTGATTTGGTAGATTTTCTTTCTTTATTCACAAAAACTCTGCCATCAATGTTTACGTCTGAAGTTGCAACCACTCATACATAGTTTATTACTTGTCTTTACTGACTGCTGCATTTAGGCAAAAGAATTATAAAAAAGAAATCCTTCAGTAAGTAAACAAGAGAATTTGATATAATTTCCCTGCTCTATAAGATTGGAAAAAGCATTAAGCAGATCCGAGATCACATGTTAATGAGAACATGTTTAAATCAAGATACATTGGCTTCCTGTTCATAAAAAAATTATTTTCCAATTGGGGCTCATAGTTTATAAAACTTTGAACTCTGGTCAGCCACAATACTTAAAATTAGTTCTTACTCCCCAGACTTATCATTATTGAACGAGGTCATCTGATTATCTTTCTCTGGTCATACCTAAATCAAGAACTGTTCTTGGTGAATGAGCTTTTTCGGTTGCTCGACCTATTCTTTGGAACGCTCTCCCTGTGTTCAAGCGGTCTGCTCAGTTGCTTGCAAGTGTCATTTCATTCTCAACTTAAAACTTACCTTTTTCAAACTGCTTATCCACCATCTAATCGCTTGCGACTGAACCCTGATAAGACTCAGTTTATCTGGCTCGGTGGTCGCCTCCAACTCAGCAAGATTGATTTTGAATCTCTACATCTTAGGTTTCCTCTCAATCAATTCTCCTCTGTTCGTGACTTGGAGATTGTCCTTGACCCTACCCTCTCCTTTACTGATCAAGTTAACCTCGTGTCCCGATCTTGCTTAAATTATCATCTACGCCAGCTCCGATCCATCCGCAAGTCTCTTTCATTTCATGCTGTCACTACACTGGTCCACGCTCTGATCTGCACCCGTGTAGACTTTGGCAATGCTGTGTACATTGGCCTTTCCTCCTCCAATATGCACAAACTCCAGACTATCCTTAATGCTGCTGCTCGTCTTATTGGTGACATTCCTAAGTTTGCCCACATTTCTGCCTTTATCCATGATTGCCTCCATTGGCTTCCTGCTCAACAGCGAATTCAGTTTAAAACCCTCACCTCATGCGCAACTGTCTCACTGCCTCTGCTCCGTCTTACCTAATCAATCTTTGCAACCCAGTTTCTTCCTTGCCTGCGAGGGCCTCCTTGCGATCTTCGGCTTGCAGCCTTATGGTTGTCCCTCGCATGCGATCTTCCACGGCACAATCCAGAAGTTTCGCCTATGTTGGCCCCTCTGCTTGGAACTGTTTCCCCTTGTTTCTCTGCCAACAGCTACTTGCCCTCTCTTCTCTCCAGTTTCGTAGATGCCTGAAAACTTTCCTTTTTGCCGGTGCTGGCATTGATGCGGGTTGAAAGCACCTCTGATCTGAGTGGCGCTATATAAGTTTTCGGTTACAGTTAGAATTACAATTACATAGGATGCCTCTCTCTTAGGACTGATCTTCTGGATATTGACCTGACTATGGCTTGGTTTTGGTGTGCCATCGATTGATGCCTTGAGCACTAGACACAGCAGCAATAGAAGCTACTAATTACAATTATAGATGAATCTAACACCATTATGTTTTGCACGTATCCAATCAGAAGACCAAGATTAAATAGAAGCTGAAAGAATTAAGCAACGGTTACGGTGTCCACTGCAAGCTAATATGTAGTGGAAAGTAGCCTACTGCAGTTCCACTTAGAACACTGCAGATCCACAGCCTCAGTTAAATATGGATTAGTCCCATCACTCTTGTTTTCAGATTTTTACTCTAGAACTAACAGAGTATTTGCATGTTTCATTTCAGTGCATGTTTAAGCAACGATGTAGTCATAATTTCAAATAATAGTGAATGTTTAAGCAATGATGTAGTCATAATTTCAAATAATTCCCTTTCTGTATAAACTAATTATTTATTATAATACTAAGATATATAAAATATATGCCAAAAAACTGAAATAAAAATTCTTGTAAATAAAAAATCATATTGCTATATGGAATTATGCTAGTTATGCTCACACCATGAAATAAAAATTACAACGTCATTTATACTAAACACATATTATTTAATCCATTCTTTACCTGTCACCAATCTGTATAATAAATCACAATCATCTGTAAGCTTAGCTATCGTTTTCGACACTATCCACAGAAGAAGTACCAAAACTCAACAAGTACATGTGTATAGGTAATGGTAAAGTGTGGGATTGCTTAATTGCCCTACTTTACATTACTTATTTGCACATAATTATTGACCAAAGAGACACAAAGAACGATGCATGAATGCGTCCAACGACGTCTAGTAGTTTAATGTTCGTCGGAATGACTTTCCAACCATCAACTACGGGATAATAAACCATTAAACTTGAACCATAATATTAGCATCTCTTTCACTGACCTAGCTACCATTAATATAATGTGTTTTCCCAACATATTAGAGTTTAGAATCTAACCAGGTTTGTCATATAGTCGAATTTTCCATCATCGACACAAAATGGCGACCAATGAAATTGTTGCTGCACAATGAGAAGAATTCTAGAGTGTTTGAAAGTATAGCCTGTCATCTAGCGAATAAATTTTAACGTACTAAATCAACTAATTTAACCTGTTAGGCTCATGAAAATGTTATCATTAACAGTCCTATTTCTCAAATTGGTATTTTTGTCATGTAAATAATAATAGGAAGAAAGAAAGGAACCGACTATTAGAGAGGTGGTTCTCTAGCGCATTATAACGGACTAAAACCTCCTTTTGACTACCTTTTGATTACCCGCCGACTCAACACAACGTTCGTGATTCATAAGTTTATTCACTGTGCTTAGGCCTAGCTTTCGAGTGGCGCTCTAGAAATTTCCGCCAAAATGTCCTTCGCCAAAATATCGTGCGCCGAATTTTCGGGTCACCATAGCGAGTGGGCTACATCAAACTACACCAACCACATAATAGTTCTTACGGATTTTGTTTGACTGTAACACCGGTGAATCAGTTGGTCATCCTGATGCGATTTGTGCTGGAGCTTTCACAAAAACTGCTAAATGTGAACATAGCAGTTTGGCTCAGACCATCAAGTGGCTGTTTATAGAACAGCGGATCGCTCACAAGACTGGGTTAAATGTGCACAAATGTCTATTTTTCAGTAAGTCTCATTGCTTTCAGTCTTACAGGACTTCCAACACCACACTGTATACTCAACCAGCTCTCTGATTTCCTCAATCCAAGTATTCCGCTGCCAATAACAGCAGCTCCCGAGAGTGGCGTCTTTCCTGTTGCTGGCCATAAACTCAAAACTCTCCTGGCAGTTTACCATTCCATGTCTGATGCGGCCTTTAGAACACGATTAAAAACCCATCTCTTCCTTGACTCGTTTTCTCCGTAGACTGCTCGGATCCCTGTTTTTATTTTCTACTAGAGTCACGTGTGCCATGGACTGTGAATTGCTCATCGAGTTTTCCTAGCAGCGACCACCGACTGATGACTTGAGCATTATTAAATGGGGCGCTATAGAAATTCTTATATCGTAGTAGTTTAAACCCCATTGTTACGTTTGTCTATTCAATGGCGTCATTTTATGGAATCGACATAATTTATGCTGGTATGTTGAAGTAGTCTTCATCTAGGCCTACTACGTCTTGTGAATAGATCTACATTTTCAAAGTTATTGTTGTTGTATAGTTGTTACTTGAGGTATGAATGACCTTCAGCCGTGAACTTTTTATCGAGGCTAATATTACTGGCTTTTAGTCATATGTTAATACTTACTTCAGTCAGCCTTTGGTAGGCTACACTGACAATTTAACTTATTCTGAATGTGTAGATTTCTAATTAAGGTGCTAACGCCACTGGAATACCGTACAGTATATCTAGTTCGATCTTTAACACAGTCACAATGATACTTTGACTTTGGACATTTGGAACTAATGCAGAAGTCAAATAATTCATTTTCCGCATTTTTCATGCCTGTAATAATGATGATGAGTTCTCTGCCCGGAGGCAGGTCCATTGGCTTTATGCCACCCGGGAATGAGATGAATGAGGTGGTTTCCCGTTGTCTTCTTCACAGACCATAATTGTGGGTGAGCTACTTGTCCAAGGTCGCTACACAGTGGCTTGAGGTAGATTCGAACCTGCGACCCTCCGGTTACAAGGCAAAGAACATACCGCTGCACCACCGCGTCCCACACCTGTAATGATCTCCTTAGAATATTAATATCAGTTCATTATTTTAGTCTGTGTTTCTTTCCATTACATCCTGAAATTTGGCATTAGCTGAGAAAAACGGCGGACTTTAATTAAAGCATGTGTTCACTGCATCAATGTAGTCTAAACAGGTGCAGTGAAAATGGAGAGATGCACTCGGAGAGCGACTATATAAAAAGCAAATAGAATTGAACCATGCAACGTTTCAGTTAATCAGTGCTGGGTACAGAATAAGTGCCAAAAATATTTAAACATAGTAGTGCATTTGAGTAACTGTTAGTGAAGGGCAGTCAACTTGGACTAACAAAATGTCGATAATCTTTAACCTACCAACTAGAGTCCTTGCAGAAGGCTTATGACACGATTGATATCAGAGCAGTGCTCTGAACTCACACTCTATATATACTTCGTTCTCGCTACTCTCCCCCTCTCTACTGTTCGGGATTATGGAGTCATCCTTTACTCAATACGTTCCCTAAAATCTGAAGTAGCTAAAATTTCTCAGGCATCTTTCTTTCATCTCAGAAAGATCCGACAGTTGCGCTCTAATCTGGATTACTTCACGTGAGCTGGCTCACCACATACGCAGCTCATCCAGATACTATCTTCCACGGTCACACGCTGCACCTCTGCCAAAGGTGACACTCTATTAGATGAGCATCTAGTGGAAAGTATGTTGTTTCTAGTGTAAGTCTTGTCTTTGGCCAGTGTTTATTGACAATTGAACTAATTGAAATCATGCAAAATTCGAGCGCTGCTACTGGCACTGATTCAGGCATAGAGCAAAAGGTAAAGCAGACTAAAGTAATAATTCTGGGTGAATAAGAGTGCTACGTGGAGTACAATTCAGGTAAGTATTTTCGCAGCGTTGTCTTGTACGGGGATTGTCCGTTTATCACACTGGTTGAAGCACACATTTCTTGACTTCTTAACCGTTTGTCTTCTGTTATGCTATATTTTTCAATGTTATGTTACTTTCTATATAACAGCTAAGCTTACTCCTTTCTCTGAGAGAAATGGATCTCTAATCCGGTGATATTCCAGCCACAGCATTTTAAGCTCAAAGGACAGACATAAGAAAATCGTGCAAAGTAAGTGTAGACTTCTCCATAACCGACGACAAAAAACTATGCATGAAAACGTGTGCTCAAACAATAGCAATCCGATTTATTTTATTAACAAATCTTTTAGACATTTAACAACCGGCATCACTGCAGCAAAAGGACATCTCAGTAATTCAATACAAAGTCAGTCTGTGTGCCATGGATGAAGAACTAGGTTTCCAACAGGCAGAACTGACAGATGAATGCAACAGAGACAAAACTGGCGACTGTACGGCAATAAACACAGTCAAAGAACAATACAAATGCGAATTCTGTTCCTTAGAATTTGCAACTAATGGCAAGATGATACGCCACATAAGAAGAGCACACGCTGCAGAAAAACCACACAAATGCCAATTATGCGAATTAAAATTCGCAAAAATTAGCAGCATGGAACGCCACACAAGAAGAATCCACACTGCAGAAAAACTATGCAAGTGTGAATTATGTGGCAAAGCATTTGGACATTCCTCTTATCTAAACAATCACCTTAGAAGACACAGTGAAGATAAACCATACAAATGCAACTTCTGTGATAAAGCCTACACAAGGCAAATGGATCTAAAATACCATGAGCGATCTCATACCGGAGAAAAGCCATTCCAGTGTAAAGTATGCCAGAAATCATATACAGGGGACCGTTGTCTCAAAGTACACATGATAAGCCATACAGGAGAGAAACAATACAAATGCAAGTTATGTGATAAAGTCTACACTAGGCAATTCACACTAAAATACCATGAACTATCTCATGCCGGAGAAAAGCCATTTAGGTGCAATATATGCCAGAAAGCATATACACAGAACTATTTTCTCAAAGTGCACATGAGAAGACACAGTGAGGATAAACCATTCAAATGTAAGTTATGTGATAAAGCCTACATATTGGAAAGAGAACTAAAATACCATGAACGATCTCATACTGGAGAAAAGCCATTCAAGTGTAATGTATGCCAGAAATCATTTACAACGAACCATTATCTCAAAGTACACATGAAAAGTCATACAGGAGAGAAACCATACAAATCCAAGTTATGTGATAAGGCCTACATTGCGCAACGTGAACTACAATACCATGAACGATCTCATACTGGAGAAAAGCCATTCAAGTGCAATGTATGCCAGAAATCATATTCACAAAACTATTTTCTCAAAGTACACATGAGAAGCCACACAGGAGAGAAACTATACAAATGCAAGTCATGTGATAAAGCCTACACAAGGCAAATCGTACTAAAATACCATGAACGATCTCATACCGGAGAAAAGCCATTCAAGTGTAATGTATGCCAGAAATCATATACAAAGAACCAAATTCTCAAAGGACACATGACAAGTCATACAGGAGAGAAACCATACAAATGCAAGTTATGCGATAAAGCCTACAAAACTCAAGTAGGTCTGAAATACCATGAACGATCTCATACTGGAGAAAAGCCATTCAATTGCAATGTATGCCAGAAATCATATACAACGAACCATTATCTCAAAGTACACATGAGAAACCATACAGGAGAGAAACCATTCAAATGCGAATTGTGTCCTGAATCATTTACATCTCTTCCTATTTTAAATTACCACAAGAAGAAACACGCTGGAGACAAACCACAAAATGTCCTTTAGATTGAGCAGTCTTTTGAATTACGACATCAGTATACACATAGGTGATACAATATTTTAGAGTGAAACATGTCATCCGAGTTTTACACCGAGGAGTTTACTGGAAAAACATCGATAACCTCATTTGGAATATAAGCCATTCATGAGTGAATTATGCCACGAAGAACTTGAAATGGTTATTTTCAATCAAACGTAAGGCAAAATCTCGAAGCATTTTCATATCACACACCATCGGTGTCTGATATAAATTTAGAAACTCGAAAAATATCGTTGAAACTTTAGAAACTCTGGAATTAATTACATTTGCAGTGGAATATTGTTTATAGTTACTTGATATAACAAGGAAAGGTAGTCGTCATGAACAAAAAAAATTACATGTAATAAAATTGGTTTAATGTTGCTGTTTAATTCAGCCAATTTGTTTATGCTAAACCTAGAGGTCATTCATAAACTTCATTCATTAAAGACCTCCACGGAAAGTGACCATACGTTGGGTCTCTCTTTCATTTCTTTCCAAATTTTAAATGCATTACAAATTGTTAAGTGGAGTGCCGTGAGTTCGATTAAGAAAATGTTTCCAAAATACGGAAAGAAAACTCAATATCTCACTTTAAATTCTGTTTACACAAAATGTACATAAATTATTATTGGATAATTTACATTGACTCTTCCTTAGTAAAATCTATTGTTCTTCATAATATTGATGTTCAAACTGCAGTATCAACAAAGAAACAGCTATCAATACACACCTGTTACAAAATGTAATGTTATTGGACACTTAATATCTCTCCAAAGGCTGTATTCCTGCCTCGCAAAAACGGTCTTTTGTTTTCCTATCTGTTAAGAACCTCAAACTTAACATAAAGCTGTGTCAAAACTATCGACCAATCCCTGACCTTTCGTTCCTCTCCAAGACCCTTGAACTTAGTAGCTTCTCCCTTATCTTGAGCATTTTTGAACTTCTCCCTCCTTTATAATCTGGTTTTCATGGCTCATAATTCCACAGAAACTGCCCTTCTCTCCTTGCTTTCTGAAATTTATTCTGCTGCTCATAGGTCTCAACTTGTCATTCTGGCGCTCTATGATGTCTCCTCAGCTTTCGACATGGTATAAACCATGCGGCTCTCATTCAGCATAATAAGCTTAAACATAAGAACTGGGGGTCTTCAATAGGCCTATTTCCACTCCAACACTCGTAAACGACACCCCTGCAAGTTCCATATTCTGTGAACATACTAAATTTCCACCATTCGCCTTGGTCTTCTTGATTGTAGCAGTAAAAGGGATTTCTGCATTTTCATCCATGGTGTCCACAAGCTTCGCAGTCATTCTTTTCCCCGGCACAACAGTGACTGACTTCCTCAGCTTCCAAATTGATCTTCTCCTTTGAAATCTTAAACTACATTTCTGCTCTGGCGTGAATTTGAACTCCACCTCTCGATTGACAATCCAGCACAGTAATAGGCCTACTAAAACTTCGGAACAAGACTGTCTCAAGTCCCCACACAAACAATATACACGGATAAGTCTAGATAAGTTTCTCCTCTTATTGGCAGACCTGCTCACTCTTCGAGTAAAACTTAACTGTCCTCCGCGTCGTACGATGCAGCGTATCTACGATTTAACCCTTAGACGGCGGAGGGATTAGTTTATCCATGCATAATAGTGCACGCTGGTCGTTAGAGTCTTAAATTTCAAGTAATTACGCACGCTCTCTTGACGTTTGAAATGGCAGGTACATAGCAGTCGATTTCCTTACGATGTAAATGCATGAATGCATGTGTTTTGATAAATGTATCGCAAGCTTGAAGAATATTTCTCTTAATACACGAGTCATTTTTTGGCAATGAATAAAGGAGAGTACTATAGGCCATATTATTTTCAGCCCAGCAGATGATTCGTTTGGAAATTTTGCATCAGTCTCCGGTCAAGTCAAAATCTATGCTATGACTACATTGAAGGATGAAATATTTATGCTCTGCAGACCAAGTTATCTGGACTCTGTTATTAATGTTTACAACCGAAACAATATGATGGAGGTGAAGGATGTCATCGCGGGCCGCTACTAGAAAGATATGCGGTGTGCATGGTAGCTTGCAACGTGTCGAACTGCGTATTATGTAGAAATAATGGAATATTGTTTACGCCATTCAGTCTCACGCATTACGAAGGATGGAGAACACCAGTTTAGCATATCACCATGGATCAATGATATCAGGCTTTCATTCACTTGCATATCAGTCTCCGCCACCACTGGTAACCTAATAATCACTTCTGAGGAGAGGGGACATGATTTCGGTGTAGTAAGCATATATAATGCGAATGGTTACTTGCAACATGAAATAATGTTGTCCCCAGATATTGATGAGTACATATGCAATGTCGTCGACGTAATTGGAAAATCAAATGGAAACTTGGTTTTGGTCTCTTTTGACGACCAAAAACATCGAATGAAATTACTGGAGATCGATGCGAGTGGAAACACCATACGCAAATATTTATCATCGATCAGTCCATCGAGCTGCGTGTATTTTACAGGTATTTATGATAGAATTATGATAACTGCAGAGGACGAAGGAACGGAGCTTTTACATTCAGAATTTAATCTCCTGAATTTTTGTCTTCCGGACCAGGATGAAGATAAATTTCATTACCTCGCTTGCTTGCACTGCGACCGTGAGAGGAATGAGCTGGTTTATTTTAGATGCAGATTCTGACCAAAGTCTCTTAACTACGTTCCGTTTCACTGACGACTGAACCACTCGAGAGGATGTTGACGATGAGGACAATTTGTTTTAAATAATTTCGATATTTATGGGTTTTGTTATGTCATTTCTATTATTACCTGCCGTTTTATATAGCCTAACTGTGTTAAAGAAAGATATGAGATATACTTTGAAAATTCGATTACATAGGCCTAATTGACTTAACGTTAAAAATTGTCCTTCTTTGATTCGTGGGTTTTTTAAAAGAAATTCTTATCTGACCTCTTTGTATAGTGTTTCAGTCCATAATTAATTCACACGCACCGTGATTAAGTATTTAGTGTTTCACACAAGGTCGGTGGGGGACTTTATATCACGGGGGTTTGTATGCTTCTCCATCCCACTGCACCGTTTCGTCTAGGCTCTCCAGAATGTGCTAATCACTCGAGCAAGCAAGCTTGCAAAGTTCAGACCAGAGAGGCCGAATCAACAAGGCTGAAAGCAACTGTAGCAACACCCTTCACTTCTAACCACGAACACTCGGCCTGGTAGAAACGGTGGAAGAGGGAGATTTGCGAAAATTGATTTCTGCAATTTTCCCACTGAGATTTTAAAAAATAGTTTTTAAGAACACCTGCAGATTCTGCCAATCAGATCAAGTTTTCAAGCAATTTAGTCATGCGATGATCATAATTTTGAATTAAAGCTGTATTTTAAATTACTCTTCACAGGTTTTAACTAGGGTTTGTGTCCTATAACAAAGTTGTAGAGCACATGTCATTCTATAATTTGTTTTCACAAGCAATTCAGCTTCCACAAGTTCAACATGCATTCTATTGCGCTTGTCAGTCCTTGGGTTCTTCAATATAGAAGAGTCTTTCAACTGGAGGAACTGCCCACTGGAACGGCCAACTCAATTAAGTTCAATAGGTTTTTGCAAGTTTGAACAATTCGTTAATTGCTTTAAAAATTCAACCCATTTACAAATTTGAAAGTAGGGATATATTTAGCTGCCCCTATGTTCCGACTAGGTCAAGTAGGGACGCGGACATTTACCTCGATAGTGACAGTGACGGTCCCAACAAAATCGGGACGAGAGGATCTTAAACTGAATGCGCTTTTGATTAGGTATAGGCTAACAATGTATATGTGCGCTACATGCGTCATTTTCCTTTAAAGATTTATCTTAAAATACTGCAAAGAAATAGAAGTACGCCTATGTATGCCTACAATTTACGACACGAAGATAAAACTCACCAGACAGCAAAACACCAAACAATCAGGATATGACTTTAATTACACATAATATTATATCTTTCGTGATGACCAACCTATATTTAATCTAAGGAGAATAAGCTACGGTACTAAAATTTTCTTAATAAATACATCGTAAATGCAACGACAATTCTTTAGATATGCTAAGTATCAATAGTCTAAAATAATCTCACAAAGTGAAGTACAGCTAACCAAGTGCTCTGTTAAATATAATAGTCCAGCAGAAGTATCAGTGCAGCTAAATATTCAGCAATAAAGTTGTCAAGTAGTAGAACCCACAAGGACAAAAACTTTAAAGCATCTTTAGTAAGCATAGCATAAAATATAACTTTTATGACCTGCAGCACTTCCATAGCCTTACATTTATGCGAGAAGGCAACACCTTAGACACGTGGTGCCTATAAGGAGGAACCTCTGTATTCTCTATATCACAGTGCCTACTGTCCAATTATTCTGGAATCAAAGTGGTACAAAGTAACTATTCATCTATATATGTATGTATGCATCCCAGCAATTCTATAACATCTCATTTTCTCAGTTTACAATTATTGCTTTAAACAGTAAATATGTGGAATCATAATTCAGCGCAGGCAAGCAAATAAGTCGTCAGGAGGAGAAAATCGATGGCTACAACAATGCTCTTGAAAGTCTTTCTCTGTTTCAAGCAATTCGTCACATATACCACATCCAAAACATTTTGACCAAGCCACTTTTGAATCCCCAGGAGATTTCAATTGGCTAAAATACAGACATTCTCCATCTCTAGTTTTCGGTAAATGATCTGAAGTTCCACTAGAATCCGGATTTCTGTTCTTTGAGAAACATTCATTTGGTTTATCAATAACGCCTGTATTACTAAATGTTACGACATGATCAGATCGGTAAGCAATTACTTCACTTCTGATGTTAAGATCCTGTGCCTGTGTTCCTGCATGGAGTTTACACTGCTCCTCTGAAGAACTGCTCTCGGTAGAAGTCTTATTGTCCATGTGTTGCTTCTCAGTTGCATGAGTTCTTCTGTGTTTCATTAGATGTCCAAGTTGTGCAAATCCTGTATTACAAACCTCACACATGTATGGTTTTTCTCCTGTATGGGTTCTCATATGACTCTTTAGAGTACTGATTACAGTAAAGGATTTATGACATAACTGGCACAGGTATGGTTTTTCACCACTATGGGTTCTTATGTGCCTTTTCAGAGTACTATGATTAGCAAATGATTTCTGACATATCTGGCACCTGTATGGTTTTTCGCCAGCATGGGTTCTCATGTGCCTTTTCAGATGACTATCTTTAGCAAATGCTTTCTGACATAGCTGGCACCTGTATAGGTTTTCACCAGTATGCGTTCTTATGTGCGCTTTCAGACCACCAACTTGAGCAAATAGTTTCTGACAAAACTGGCACATGTACGGTTTTTCACCAGTATGGGTTCTCATGTGCCTTTTCAAAGTACTATTACTAGCAAATGATTTCTGACATAACTGGCACCTGTATGGTTTTTCACCAGTATGGGTTCTCATATGCGTTTTCAGATCACCACCTTGAGCAAATGATTTCTGACATAGCTGGCAGCTGTATGGTTTTTCGCCAGTATGAGTTCTGATATGAATTTTTAGATGGCATTCTCTAGCAAATGATTTCTGACATAATTGACATTGGTATGGTTTCTCACCAGTATGCATTCTCATATGCAGCTTCTCATGACCACCTTGAGCAAAGGTTTTCTGACAAACTTGGCACTTGTATGGTTTTACGCCAGTATGAGTTCTCAAATGAACCACCAAGCCAGCTTTAGTAAATGATTTCTCACAAAACTGACATTTATATGGTTTCTCACCAGTATGGATTCTCATGTGCTTTTTCAGATAACTATCTGTAGCAAATGATTTCTCACATAACTGACATTTGTATGGTTTTTCGCCAGTATGGGTTCTCATGTGCTTTTTCCAATTACTACAGTGAGCAAATGATTTCTGACATAACTGGCACCTGTATGGGTTGTCACCAGTATGGGTTCTTATGTGCGCTTTCAGACCACCAACTTGAGCAAATAATTTCTGACAAAACTGGCACATGTACGGTTTTTCACCAGTATGGGTTCTCATGTGCACTTTCAGATGACTATGATTAGCAAATGTTTTCTGACATAGCTGGCATTTGTATGGTTTCTCACCAGTATGAGTTCTCGTATGAATTTTTAGACTGCTTTTTCTAGCAAATAATATCTTACATAACTGACATTGGTATGGCTTCTCGCCAGTATTCATTCTCATATGCAGCTTTGTACGACTATCTTGAGCAAATGTTTTCTGACAAACTTGGCACCTGTATGGTTTTACTCCAGTATGGGTGCTCATATGCACCACCCACCCAGGTTTAGTAAATGATTTCTCACAAAACTGACATTTGTATGATTTCTCACCAGTATGGATTCTCGTGTGCTTTTCAGATTACTACCATTATCAAATGACTTTCTAAATATCTTATGCATGTACTGTTTTTCTCCCGTATGGGTTCTCGTATTTGCCATCAGTTTTGCCTGACCTCTTCCGCTTCTTTAAAGGAAACCTCAAGACTCACTCCACCTCACTGTCTCATTTAATTGATAATTTCACTTTTTATTCCAGTAGTGTGTTTGATGAGGTTTCGGATGATCACCCAGAGCGTACGGTTTCTGAAATAATTGATTTTTAAATGTGCTTCTACAATCACCAGGTTATAGACAAAGTTTGAATTTGTATGGCTCTTGATAAGCATCAGTTTTCGTATGCAATTCAGAGAAATTGTCTGAACAGTTGTAGCTCCCAATGTGTGGAAATGACTTGCAATATTTATCAGTTGCTCGACCTCTTTTTCTTCAAGCCTCAAAACTCAATACTTCTCACACCTTCTCACTAGTTGTTCTTCATCTGGTGTCTGACTAATGGCATATCAGACTAGGATTTCTGTGCGACTTTGTGCACATTAAAAATGTTCATAATAAATAAAATAAAACAGTGTCTGCAATTGTTGTTGTCATAGCCTTTCCAACACCAGTTGTGTCCAGTTTCTCATGTTACTGAAGACTTGTTTTAAGTTCGCATTTCAGATGCTTACAAGAGGTATTCATGTTTCATCTGTGAGTAGTAATTCGTTTGAGTAAAGTAAGAAAGTAATCACTCAGAAAAAGAACTTTATGATGAAATACTGAAGTTATCGAACCTTTGTATAATAGCAAACCTTCATGCAATTGTTCAGTATGATTTTAACTGAAATAGTTGACTGTAGCCAAAGTTGTAGTCACATAAATCCACTGTACTCTCCTTGTTGAAGACTAATTAGATGCAGACCTCATCTTTCAACAGAATTTTGAAGCTCAAACAGAATTTTGCTCATCTTCTTCATATTCTAACAGTAACACCTCAATATTTAACATGTTTAAACAAACAGAACACTAATTTAATTGCTGCTCATTTAATACTGCTCTCCATTCGTAGTTGAGTGACTAGTTAGTAATACTGGGAAGGCACAGTTCTATGATTTTTTAAATAAATTTATGCGAATAATTTTTCTTGCTTAAACCCTCAATGTTACACCTCTGTCTCAAAACACATTGTCTTGAAACTGACAACTGAAATGTACACAAAGTCCCTCAGAGATGAAAGGGACAAAAGCCTTAAATGTTTATGTTTCCATTTAACAAAATGCAATAGCTTATGTCTAGCTCCATCGTCTGCTAAGATAGAACTGGTAGTTTGTTAATGACGTTAGTCAAAATGTTGGAATCTTTTTCGTTCATTGGCTTTCAGAATATCATAGATATGTCTTAGGTCGACTAAAAAAACTTTATGTGACTATCAAACATATGCAAAACTGGTGTCTTAGAGAAATTGTTGATTTGGTAGATTTTCTTTCTTTATTCACAAAATACTCTGCCATCAATGTTGACGTCTGAAGTTGCAACCACTCATACTTGTCTTCATTGACTGCTGCATTTAGACAGAAGAATTATTTAAAAGAAATCCTTCAGTAAGAAAACAAGAGAATTTGATATCATTTCTCTGCTCTATAAGATTGGAAAAAGTATTAAGCAGATCCGAGATCACTTGTTACCTAGAACAGGTTAACTGCATAGACCACTGAATAAATCAAGATATACTGGCTTCCTGTTCAGCCAAAAAATTATTTTCAAATTGGGGCTCATAGTTTATAAAACTTTGAATTCTGATCAGCCACAATACTTAAAATCAGTTCTTATTCCCCAGACTTATCATTATTCAACGAGGTCATCTGATTATCTTTCTCTGGTCATACCTAACTCAAGAACTGTTTTTGGTGAATGAGCTTCTACGGTTGCTGGACCTATTCTTTGGAACTCTCTCTCCCTGTGTTCATGCACTCTGCTCAGTCACTTGCAAGTGTCATTTCATTCTCAACTTAAAACTTATCTAAAAGTTTTCAAATTGCTTATGCACCATAGGCTGCCTCTCTGTCTTACAGACTGTTCTTCTGGATACTGATCTGATTACGGCTTGGTTTTGGTGTGCCATTGGTTGATGCTTCGTGCATTAGACACAGAAGCAATAGAAGTTACTAATTACAATTACAGATGAATCCAACACCATTATGTTTAGCACATATCCAATCAGAAGACCAAGATGGCAAGATATAATGGAGGCTGAAAGAATTAAGCAACGATTACAGTGTCCACAGCAAGCTAATATGTAGTGGAAAGTACTGCAGTTCCACTTAGAACACTGCAGCTTCCTAGCCTCCGTTAAATATGGATTAGTCCCATCACTGTTTCTCTAAGTTTTTACACCATAACTAACAGATTACTTGAATGTTTAAGCAATGATGTAGTCATAATTTCAAATAATTTTCTTTCTGTATAAACTAATTATTTAATATTATACTAAAATATATAAAATACATGCCAAAAAAACCGAAATTAAAATTCTTGTAGTAAAAAAGCAATCATATTGCTATATGGAATAATGCTAATTATGCTCACACCATTAAATAAAAATTACAACGTCATTTATACTAAACACATATTATTTAATCCATTCTTTACCTGTCACCAATCTGTATAATAAATCACAATCATCTGTATCTATCGTCCTCCACAATATCCATAGCACAAGTACCAAAATTCAAAAAAATACATGCGTAGAAGTAATGGTAAAGTGTGGGATTGTTTAATTGCCCGACTTTACATTACTTATTTGCGCATATTGACCAAAGAGTTACAAAGAACGATGCATGAATGCGTCCAGACATCTAGTAGTTTAATGTTCGTCGGAGTGACTTTCCAACTATCACCACAGTATAAATAATTATTTATACTGTGCTATCACCTACGGGATAATAAAACACTAAACTCGAACCACAATATTTGCATCTCTTTCACTGACCTAGCTGCCATGAATTTAATGTGTTTTTCCAATATATTAGAGTTTAGAATCTAACCAGGTTTGTCTTATATAGTCAAATTTTCCATCATCGACACAAAATGGCGAGCGATTAAAGTGTTACTGTACAATGAGAAGAAATTTAGAGTGTTGAAAGTATAGCCTGTCATCTAGCGAATATATTTTAACGTACAAAATCAACAACGTTGTTAGGCTTACGCAAATATTATAATTAACAGTCCTATCTCTAAAACTGGTATTTTTGCCATGTAAATAATAATTGGAATAACGAAAGGAGCCGACTATTAGAGAGTTGGCTCACATGGTGCATTAGCGGACTCAAACCTCCTTTTGACTACCCTTCGACCACAGTATAAATAATTACACAGTACATCGACTCCCATCGCTGCCTGTTGACTAGTTTTTGGGGTGACGCAATTTTGAAACTGAGCTTTTGAATTACAGATTTAAGCTTAAATTAACGTTAAAAATCATATTGTTAATTCTAATGAAGTCCTCGATGTTGTAGTAACGTTTAAAAAACATTTTATTTGATGGATTCCGGTGTATCGACGTGTAGTCCTCAATGTTGTTGCAACGTTTAAAAATATTTGATGTGATGGGTTCTGCTGTATCGACGTATAAACGGCTCAGATTCAAAATGGCGATCGGTCACACATTCTGACTGCTGCATCGGCCGGGAGTCGACGTACTGTGTAATTATTTATACTGTGCTTCGACTACCTGCTGACTTAACGCAACACGCGTGAATAAGTTAATGCGCTGTGCTATAGCTTTCGAGTGGCGCTTTAGAAATTTAGAGTTTACGATAACGATTATGATCGCAATATGCACGTACGCCCAATATCGCAACCGTTATTTATTCTAAATGAATCTAAGGCGCTACTTAAAATTAGAGAACCAGCTTAGTCGCGAACTATCACTAACCTACAACTCCCTACAATATTCCCAGCCCAAGTATCCCCGTGATCTCTTCACCATCCAGGCAACCCGCTCCACCCGATCATCTTCCTATCTCAGTCTTTCTCGACGTCCAATCAGTATACTCTCCTCAAGTTCTCCATCCGAGCCAATATCCTACACAGCACCACGACTCTGGAACGATCTTCCCTCTGAATTCCGCAGAAACTCGGTTCCTCCATCATCAGTGCAACCCGTCCTCCATCCTATCTATCACCTCGGGCTTTCCACTCAAAACTATTGCTTTGCCTCCTCTCCTGATTTGGCCACCATGGTAATCGGACTCCGACCTCTTTTGGACTACTCACTGGAAACCCCCTCTGATTTGACGTAGCGCTCTTCAATGGGCTGGCGCCTTGCGCTTCGTCTTAGAGTGGCGCTTTAGAAGTTTAGAGATTACGATTACAATTGTAGGCCCTATTAATTAGAAAGTGGGATAGGTGGCGCTTCGGCGTCTCAACACCGGCTCGTATTTTTTATCGACCCTATCTGATAAATTTTATACTAGATTTAAAAATGACATTGTACTGTTTAATAGTGCTGGAGTCGGAAGCGCCTCTGAGTAGCCCTCTCGAAGAGGCGCTATATAAATGTCTTAATGAATGAATAATGAATGAATCAATAGGCCCTTCACAGTGTAGGAAATCACGTCTTTGTGTGACGTCACAGTATATGGTTTCTGGACGCTATTATTATCTGTTAAAGCCTTCAGTTACTTCTTTAATAGGACCTTTGTTCTTCCACAAAATTTCTTTTATACTATGTCGAAGAAACGAACATCAGCTGAATCCAATAATGATGAGCAAACGAATGAAGGCTCAGAATGTAAGTTAATACTCTTTTCATAATGCGTTTTAAAAATGTCTGTAGTTTCAGTGACCAAATCAGTTTTTTATGATGAATACTTGGGAATGTTGATCAGAATCCTCTAGCCAATCCTTCGCACAGTTTTTCTTTGTTTACGCATATTCTGAAATGTAGACTAGGGCCTACATGCAAGCACACGCGACGACCAGGTTTTTGTTTTGTAGCTAAATAAAATAATTGTGACTGTTAACTCTTAGTTTTTTTCAGATTTGCAGATCTAGCCGATATAAAGATTATTCTCTTAGTTCTTCGCAATATAATTGTATATTAAGTTGCACTTTTCTAAATGGTCATAATGTTGATCTTTTTCTACTGCCACTGTGAAATAGTTCATTACTTTATTCGCTGTTGTCATAAAGTTCGGTCGTTAAATTGTCTCGTACTGATAAAGATCTTTGTGTTATTCTGCTTCTAGCACTATTCCAAAAAGAAGACAATGCTAAACGTGCAAGACTCGACTCACTGAGTGACACAACGGTAAGCTGTAGGCCTATGAATTAAACTGTAATTCCAAATTCTTCACAGGATCTAAACTTTCCGAACTGCTTGATTTGTGAGAGCTTATTGATTTTTAGTCTGATTGTTGCCATGCTTTTTCTCTAACCAAATGGCCTTATTATAACTCAACAGTGTTTAGATTCGAAATCAAGACAGCAATTTGTGTCTAAATGTTTCACATCATTCGCCGGTTTCAACAGAAAAATATTGTTTCAGTCTATCCAGACGTAGTCCTATTAACGATCCTTTTACGACAGGGTCCATCGCTGTTTTCATTAACCGTCGTACACTGGACTCCGAATGCGTTATGTTCGTCATGTCAATCTTGGATCTGGGTATCCAGCATGCTGAGCGAAAGCTGTGTAGCGACTTAGTCTCTAATTGCAACAATCTC
The DNA here is from genome assembly GCA_963556255.1 of Allolobophora icterica. NCBI lineage: Eukaryota > Metazoa > Annelida > Clitellata > Crassiclitellata > Lumbricidae > Allolobophora > Allolobophora icterica. Next base: position 54,770,224 of record OY744611.1, on the reverse strand, counting down.
AGATCAGCACAAGGATGGATCCAATTTGTTTGATGAAAACTGGTTAAAAATGTAAATAATTGCAAACCATTTCAATAACTGCTAGTAGGTCGACAAATTAGAAAATTTCATGCGGCCAAAAATGTTGAAGAAGTAAAACCGATTAAGATAGATTCTGTCTTAATCAGTTGCTGTTTAACGACACTGTATCATAACAAAGATGATTAGCGTCGCTCTCCTCCTTTCTCCAGGCTTGGGACTGGCACTGCCAGAGTTCTAGCATTAGCGGTTTTAGGTTCTATCTTGCTTAATCTCCTTCCTTTTAAACTTGTGAATAATCGAACTAATCGTAATCAGCTGAGAATTAAGAAGTTAGTTCTGGGTTGCGTTCAGTTCGTCCACGTGTTTTGAATTCAGCTTAATCTCCTAATATAAGTTGACATTGAAAGCCTGCTCTGTTTGTTTGCCGTAGCTGCAAGATCTACCGATCGAGCTACTTCAATGTATCCTCGTTAAAGCCGTTGCCATGGAAGTGAAGGGTTTGAAGCTGGCCAGAAGTGTGTGGAAAGAAAAAGCTGATCTGGTGATAAGCCGATTAACTACTGTCTGTTCGGATTGGAGGAGCATTCTTACGACCAACCAGGGATTGTTTTAACGTGCAATGATACACAAAATGTGCAGTGATGAAAGGCTGTTAACCGTTTTTTGTGCATGAAAAGAATTGTAATTACTAATTATTTATGATTATTATGTGCTCCGGCGCTCGTCATGTGCAGTGATAAATTTTCTTTAAAACATGCCCTGCGACCAACTTCTTTCGAAATCAACTTCACAGGACTCTACACGACACTGGTCAGTTCATGAAATAAAGAAGCTTTATTCAAATTATTAAATAAGCTTTATTCAAATTATTAAGTAAGCTTTTTTCAAATTATGAAATAAGCTTTATTCAAATGATGAAATAAGCTTTATTCTTGCTTGCGATATTAGAAGACCTGAAATTGGAATTAAGGTCAATGCGCCAAGACTATTAATAAAGGTGGAACTGATCAGGCAGCCATTTTCACACAGGCCTACCTGGACTGTGCTCCCTACTCCAAGTGCTTCTGAATCGTTGCATCGATTTCTCTTCCACTGTCTACGAATAATGGCACTTGAATCTCTGTTGTTATTATTATTTTTATTGCTATTATTATTACTCTGGTGACTTCTGGTCCATTACGTTTGGCCTTTCTTGTGGTGCTGCCTCGTTACCTGATCATCCAAATGACTGTTGCTAAATTGGCTGGATATGCAGAAAAGAGCTAAGTTTCTCCTCTGGCGGAAATTTGAACTCCGCCTCTCGATTGACATTCCAGCAGAGTATTATTAAAACTACGGCCATGCTGATTCCCTGTCACATGATCTCCACTCTTGGATGTCATCAAATCGACTTAACCTTAACTCTTCTAAGACCCAACTGATCTGGTTTGGCACTAAGCAGCAACTTTCTAAACTTGATATCCCACTTCTTTCGTCAATATACCCTGCTTTTTCATTTTCACCCAGTGTTCGGGATTTGGGGGTCACCCTTGATAGTACCCTCTCGCTTTCTGAACACCTCTCCCACCTGACACGTTCCTGTTTCTATCACCTGAGGCGTTTGAGGGCTGTAAGAAGATCAGTTTCTCCTTCAGTATTTACTACTATGGTCCATGCCTTCATTTGCTGCCGCATTGACTATTGCAATTCATTGTTTGCTGGGCTCCCTAAAGCGCGCCTTTCATCTCTGCAGTCTGCTCTGAATGCAGCTGCCAGGCTCATCGCCCGTTTTCCTCGCTTCTCTCACATAATTACCTTTATGACTGATGTACTTCACTGGCTTACTGTTGCTTCCCGCATCCAATACAAGGTTCTTCTCCTGGTCTCTAGGACTCAACTGGGAAAAGCTCCTAAATACCTCTGTGACCTAATGCGTTAACTGCTCTCTACCCGCCCTCTTCGGTCTGCTGACCGCCTTGATCTACTTGTCCCTCGCGCAAGGACTTCGATGGCTCAGCATCGTGCTTTTGCCATCCTTGGCCCTTCCCTATGGAATGACCTGCCCCACTCTCTCCGTAGCAAGATATTGCTTGGGATCTCGCCCTCTTCTCTCCGCTGCCTAAAGACCTTTCTTTTCCCTCGGGACTGACACGCTGCGAGCGCCTCTGAATAGTCTATGCTGTGAGAGGCGCTTTATAAATAATCATATAAGGTAAGATAAGACTGTCGCACGTCACCATACGAACAATAAGCATGGATAAGTGAAGACATGTTACAGTTCATATCGACCGACGCCTACAGATTCGCGGACTCTGTCTACAAAATCTAACGTCCTGTACAGCGTATCTACTACGATTCAAAGTCATTTTAAGTGTAAAGTTAATTGCTCATGCTACTCTTTGACTTTGAAGTAGCAGAGCCAGTATCCTGACTATACTCTACACTATACACGTATACCGAACTGTCTGGAACGCGTATTGCGTTCTGCTGCGCGTTTGATTGGGAGCATACCTAAATTTGGCCATGTTTCTGAATACATGCGTGATGTCCTCCACTGGTTACCACTCTCACAACGCATTGTCTACCGGGTTGCCTCCATTGTCTGGAAATGTCAGCTTGGCTGTGCTCCCTTCTATCTGCGTGAGCTCTGTTCTCGTGCCTCTGTTCCACCTGGTCACCGCTCTCTTCGCTCTACCACCCGTGGTGATCTCTCTGTTCCTTTCGCACGCACCGCTACTATGCAGCAGCGTGCTTTCTCCGTCGTTGGTCCCAAAATTTGGAATGGGCTTCCTTCTGAGCTGCGGTCTCTTCCTCGAAACTCATCCACCGCTTTCTTCTCTGCTTTAAAGACTTTTCTCTTTCGCCGGGGTTGGGCTGGGAGCGCCTCTGAATAGATTCCTTGAAGGGGCGCTATATAAATGCTTGATTGATTGATTGATTGATTGATTGTATAATAGGCTAAATGCATTGACGCGTGTATTTTGTTTATTATATTTCAAATTTAAAAAATACTTGCCTCTTGTCATTTCTTTTGTGCAATCAATAGAGCTGAATATTATTTTCAGCCCAGCAGACGATTCGTTTGGAAATTTTGCATCAGTTTCCGATCCAGTCACATATCTATGGTATGACTACATTGAACGATGAAATATTTATGCTCTGCAGACCACGTGATCACGAGTATGTCATTAATGTTTGCAACCGCAACAATACAGAAGAGGTGAAGGATGTCATCCCGTTACCAGGAACATTTCCGCTGTGCATGGCAGCTTGCAACGTGTCAAACTGCGTATATGTAGGACTACTAAACAAGAACAATCTGTGCCGTTCAGTCTCACGCGTTACGAAAGATGAAGAACACAAGTTTAACATCTCACCATGGATCAGTGATCATAAGGAGCAATGCGCTCCCATGTGCGTCTCCCCCAATGGTAGCCTCATAATCCTTTCAGAGCATGAGGGAGTTGATTATAAAGCAATGGGCCTAAGCATATATGATGCGAATGGTTCCTTGCTGCGTGAAATAACATTGTCCCCAGATATTGACAGCTGCATACAATACGTTGAGGACGTAATTGCAAAATCAAATGGAAACTTGGTTTTGGTTTCTTCTGACGAAGAAACACAACGAATAAAATTAATAGAGATCGATGTGAGTGGAAACGTTGTACGCAAATATCTATCGTCACTCAATGAATGGGCTTGCGTGTATTTCACAGGTACTTATGATAGAATTATGATAACTGAACCGGACGAAGCAAAAATCGAGCTTTTAGATTCTGAATTTAATCTCCTGGATTTTTCTCCTCCTCAGCAGCATGAAGACCTATTTTATAATGTCGCTTTTATGCATTGTGACAGCGAGAGGAATGAGGTGACATGTACATCCAGCTATGCTGATAATAGACCGGGGCTTTTAACTATCTTCCGTTTCACAGAAGAATAAACCAAGTGAAAGTAGGTTGACGATTAGGACAATTTACATTAAATAAATTCGATATTTCTGGAATTACCATGCCATGACTACTATTTGCCGTTTTATATAATTTGAACTGCGATAGAGAGACATTATGAGATATACATTGAGAATTCTTTTACATAACTGATGTAACTTTAAAAAATTGTTCTTTCAGTTGAGTTTTATTTTAAGAATTTCTGATCTTATCTTTATCGACATTTGTTAAAAAATTTGCGATGGTTCGACTGTTCGCTGATATAATTCGGTTATGTTGGATCAAACGCTGTGTAAAGTATATCTAGAAGCACTTAGAAATCATGCATCATCTGTGTCTGATATAGATTTAGAAACTCGAAAAATATGGTTGAAACTTTATAAACTCGGAAATTAATTTTCATTTGCAATATGATATTGTTTAGAGTTACTTGATAAAACAAGGAAAGGTAGTCTTTGTGAAAAAATTACATGTAATAAAATTTGTTTACCTGTTGCTGTTTAATTCAGCCAATTTGGTTATGCTGAACCTAAAGGTCATTCATAAAGTTCATTCATTAGAGACCGCCACGGAAAGTGACAATGCGCTGAATCTCTTTTTCATTTCTTTTCGAATTTTAAATGCATTAGAAATTGCCAAGTGCAGTGCGGTGAGGTCGATTAAGAAAATGTTTCCCTAATACGGAAAGAAAACTCAATATCTCACTTTAAATTCTCTTTAACGAAATGTACATATTATTGAATTATTTACATTGACTCTTCCTTAGTAAAATCTATTATTCTTCATAATACAGTCCCTATTAATTTTCAAGCTGCAGTATCAACAAAAGAAACATCTATCAAAACATACCTGTTGCAAAATGTAATGTAATTGGACACTTAACTATCTGTCGCGAAAACGGGCCCTTATTTTCCCCTCAATTACGTAAGAATACCACGATAAACATAAACCTTTGTGTAACTATATATCGACAAATGTCTAACCTTTCCTTCCTCTTCAAGACTCTTGAACACCTCGTATCTTAGCATCTTGTCCCTTATCTTGAGTATTTTGAACTTTTATCTCCTTTCCAATCAGGTTTTATGGCTCACCATTTCGCAGAAATTGGCCTTCTCTCCTTGCTTTCTGAAATCTATTCTGCTGTTCATAGGTCTCAACTTGTCCTTCTGGCGCTCTATGATGTCTCCTCAGCTTTCGACATGGTATATACCATACTATTCTCCTTCAGCGCCTTGATGCCTCTTGTAGTCTCAAGGGCCCCATTCTCTGGTTCCGGGCTTACCTGTCTGAACGCATTCAAATGCTTATTTCCGGTGACTCCAGAACTTACTGGGTCTGATTTATTGGTCGTTCCTCAGGTCTCGGTTCTCGGCCATCTTCTTTTCGTTTCCTACTTTAGCATTGTCTCAATATTACGCTGAAAATCTTGATGAAGGCTTGTGAAGTAGTAGGTATACCGTCGCTAAAATTTCAATCGCTTCGATCAAACTTGATCAGATATTTCAATAAGATTAATTAAAACCCCAAAGAGAAGCTTTATGAAAACTTGATCTGTACTGACTCTCTGTGGCACAGTGTCCAAATGAGAAAACATTAACTGCGAAAATCACTAAATGAAGTCGACGATACAAGTTCCCCATTTGATCCTACGAATAGGCACTTAAACAACGCTGATATACTTGGAAGAAAAGCTTCGACTATTCCACTCGCCTCTGCTTCGCCTCCTCGACTCGCCTCTGTCTCGCCTCCTCGACTCGACTCTGCCTCGCCTCCTCGACTAGCCTTTGCCTCGCCTCCTCGACTCGCCTCTGCCTCGCCTCCTCGACTCGCTTCTGCCTCGCCGACTCTGCATCGCCGACTCGCCTCTGTCTCGCCTCCTCGACTCGACTCTCCCTAGAATCGCCTCGCCTCCTCGACTCGCCTCTGCCTCGTGTCCTTGACTTGACTCAGCCTCGCCGACTCGCTTCTGCCTCGCCGACTCTGCATCGCCGACTCGCCTCTGTCTCGCCTCCTCGACTCGACTCTCCCTAGAATCGCCTCGCCTCCTCGACTCGCTTCTGCCTCGTGTCCTTGACTTGACTCAGCCTCGCCGACTCGCCTCTGCCTCGTCCCCTCGACTCGCCTCTGCCTCGCAACAGAATTAAGTATTTTAGTTATTCACACAACGTCTATGGGGAGTACGTCCATCTCCATCCCATTGCACCTCTTCGTCTACAGAAAGAGCTAATCACGCCGAGCAAACAAGCTGCCAAATGAAAACTAAACTCTAGTCTGCGTTGTGCTACGACCCACAGAGACACTCGTGGTACCGTTAGGCGTTAGCTACTCCCTACTCATCTGCCTGTGCTGTTGTGGTCCTCTGATACCCCACGTGCCCTGTATGACTGGCTTTGACCCGCCAAGAACTAACCGCTGTTGAGTAAGCGTGGTTTTATTCAAACTTTCCGGTATTACGTAAACGATATATGATCTCTGCGAAACAGTTCGCGTTGTGCTTTTTCGTTAGGAACCGAGCGCATCAAGGTTAAATCTCTAATGTCAAATTTGTGATTCAGGGTGTAGAACGATACGCCGAACGGTCAGGTTTTGTTGCACAAACATCGTCGATGTTTCGAGCTACGACCGTGAAGTCTTGTTGGTCCCGTGCTATGGCAGTGACATGTGTAACAGGCTTTCATTAAATTGGCCACTGCTGTCAAAGTTTAGCCCAGACTCCTAAGTATCGTCCACTGCCTCTGGGCCAGTACCGTCGCGTCGTCGAACTATCTCTGCGCCGACATTTCTTTCCGCCAAAATGTCTTTCAGCCAAAATGTCGTTCGCCAAAAGTATCGTGCGCCGAATTGTCGGGTGATCGTAGCGAGTCGGCTGCATCAAACTACACCAAACATATCTAGCTCTTTCGGAGTTTATTTGACAGCACTGGTGAATAAGTTGGTCTTTCTGAAGCGATTAGTGCCGGAGCTTTCATAACAACTGCTAAATATGAATGCGACAGTTTGGCGCAGACAGTAAGTGAAGTGTTTGTGTAGAACAGAGAATCGCTTTCAAGACAGGGCTAAATGTGCACAAAGGTCTATATTTCAGTAAGACTCATTACTTTCAGTCTTACCTAATTTCAAACATCACTGTGTACACAACCCGCTCTCTCACTTTCTCAATCCTACTAGTCCGTTGACCATAACAGTTTCTGGGAGCCACGCCTTTTCCTGTAGCTGGTCATAAACTCTAAACTCTCCTGGCAAAGTTTTACCCTTCCAAGTTTGTTCCGGCATTTAGAGCTCGATTAAAAATCCATCTTTTCCTGGACTCCTTTCTTCGTAGGCTGTTTCACTATCTGCTTGGATACCTGTCTATTTTTACTTTCTACAAGACTCACGTGTGACAAGGACTATGACTTGCGCAACGAGCTTTCCTAGCAGCGACCATCGACTTGAGCAATATAAAAAGTGGCTCTATAAAAATTCTTATATCGCTGTCGTTATAGTCCTACTGTGACGTTTATCTATTCTGTGACGTCATTTTAAAAGGAAACAACGTAATGCTGCAATGTTTATTTAGTCTTCATCCACTTCGTCTTGTGAATCTACATTTTCAAGGTTACTGTTTTTTCACAGTGTTTAACAGAGGTAAGAATGACTTTCAGCAGTAATTTTTAATTAGAATAATAGGCCTATTACTGGCTTTTAGTCGCATGTTAATACTTCAGTCAGTAACGCTCTTCGGTACAGTGACAATTTAATGTAGTCGGAATGTGTAGATTTCTGAAAGGTGCTTACGCCACTGGAATATATCTAGTTCGATCTTTAACACAATCACATTGATACTTTGACTTCAGACATTTGTAATTAATGCAGAAGCCAAATAATTAATTCTTTCCATTCAACATGCCTGTAATACCCTCCTTATAATTTTTTGCTATCTGTTCATTTTTTTATATGCGTTTCTTTTAACTATATCCTGAAAGTTGGCATTAACTGAGAAAAAAGTTGTACGTGGATTAAATCAGGTCTTTACTGCACCAATGCAGACCATGAGAATGGAGAGATACACTCGCAGTGCGGTTGCATAAAAAGCAAACAAAATTGAATCGAACAACGTTTCAGTTAATCAATGTTGAGTACAGAATCATTGCGAAAAATATTTAAACATAGTGGTACATTGTGATATAGTGAAGGGCAGTCAACGTTGACTAACAAAATGTCGTTCATCTTTGACATGTCAGCCAGAGTCATTGGAGAAGGCTTTTGACAGGATTGATGAGAGAAGCATTGTTCTGAACTCTCACTGTCTACTTCGTTCACGCTACTCTCCCCTTCTCTAGTGTTCGGGATTATGGAGTCATCTTTGACTCATCACGTTACATAAAATCTGAAGTAGCTAAAATTTGTCAGCGAGCTTCTTTAATTTCGGAAGGATTCGTTCTAATTTGGATTCCTGTATTTGAGATGGCTCACCTCATGTACAAAGCACACGCAGCCAGGCACGTAACTAGGATTTTTCGTTTGGGGGGGCTTAAACCTTGAACATGGCAACATTTATACATTGTTCATACGAATTTTAGCCGTAAGCATACAACGGCTTCACTTGTTTGGGGGGGCTTCAACTTCGTTTGGGGGGGCTTAAGCCCCCCCAAGCCCAACGCTAGTTACGTCCCTGCACGCAGCTCATCCAGATACTATCCTACTTTTCTTCCATGGTAACACTCTCCACCTCTGCCACAGACGACCTTCTTTTAGATGAGCATCTACTGGAAAATATGTTGTTTCTAGCTACGTCTCCTCTTTGGCGGGCGTTCACTCAAATTGAAGTTCCCTCCATCCAAAACTATCTACTTCCTTATATTAAAAAATCTCCTACCGAGACTGTCCTTCGCTGTAAACTTAAAGAGCACCTCTTGCAGTCTAATTTGTCTCTTAATCCTTCCCGTCTTCATTGTGCACTTTTTGAAATTTGTAAGGAAGGCATTATCAAATTGCAGTTGTAATTTAGGCTATTGTTCTGCATAGAAAACTGGCAGAAGTAGTTTATCTAGATAGTGCCGTGGCAGTTGTCTGCGTCTCTTTATGGTAGGGAAAAAGTTTAAATGAATGGGTTTCGAGCGCTGCTACTCTCACTGATTCAAGTATAGAGCAAAAGGTATAGAAGACAACAGTAATAATTCTGGGTGGATGAGTGCTACGTGGAGTACAATAATTAAGTAAAGTTTTGGCGTATCGTTGCTTTGCGCCGGATTGTCGGTTTATCACACTGGTTGAAGCATATATTTCTTGATTTCTGAATGGCTTATCTGATCTTAGGTTATCTGATCTTACCTTGTGTTATGCTATATTTTGTAATGCTATCTTACTTTCTAACAGCTATTCCTTTCTCTGAGAGAAATGGACCTCTGATCTGGTGATATTCCAGCCACAGTCATAAAAAAATCCATCTTAAAAAATCCATCCATTTTAAGGTCAAAGGACAGACATAAGAAAATCGTGCATTGAATCATAAGCGTAGACTTCTCCATAACCGACAACAAAAAACTGTGCATGAAAGTTTGTGCGAAAACAATAGCAATCCAATTTATTTTATTACAAGAATCTTATACATTTAGTTGCCGGCATCACTGCAACAAAAAGACATCTCAGTAATTCAGTACAAAGTCAGCCTGTGTGCCATGGATGAAGAGCTTTGTCTTCAGCAGTCAGAACTAACAGATGAATGCAACAGAGATAAAACAGGCGTCCGTACGACAATGAGCACAGTCGAAGAACAATACAAATGCGAATTCTGTCTGAAAGAATTTGGAACTGTTGGCAAGATGATACATCACAGAAGAAGAGCCCACGCTGCAGAAAAACCACACAAATGCCAATTATGCGAATTAAAATTCGCAAAATTAGCAGCATGGAACGCCACACAAGAAGAATCCACACTGCGGAAAAACTATACAAGTGTGAATTATGTGGCAAAGCATTTGGACATTCCTCTTATCTAAACAATCACGTTAGAAGACACAGTGAAGATAAACCATTCAAATGCAAGTTATGTGATAAAGCCTACATAGTGGAAAGTGAACTAAGAAACCATGAACGATCTCATACTGGAGAAAAGCCATTCAAGTGTAATGTATGCCAGAAATCATTTACAACGAACCATTATCTCAAAGTACACATGAAAAGTCATACAGGAGAGAAACCATACAAATGCAAGTTATGTGATAAAATTTACACATGGCAAAGCGCACTAAAATACCATGAACAAACTCATACCGGAGAAAAGCCATATAAGTGCAATATATGCCAGAAATCATATGCACAGAACCAAATTCTCAAAGTACACATGAAAAGTCATACAGGAGAGAAACCATACAAATGCAAGTTATGCGATAAAGCCTACATTGTGCAAAGTGAACTAAACATCCATGAACTTTCTCATACCGGAGAAAAGTCATTTAAGTGCAATGCATGCCAGAAATCATATACAGTGAACCGTAATCTCAAAGCACACATGAAAAGTCATACAGGAGAGAAACCATACAAATGCAAGTTATGTGATAAAGCCTACACATGGCAAATAGGTCTGAAATACCATGAACAAAGTCACACCGGAGAAAAGCCATTGAAGTGCAATGTATGCCAGAAATCATATACAACGAACTATAATCTCAAAGTACATCTGAGAACCCATACAGGAGAAAAACCATACGAATGTCAACTGTGTAACGAATCATTTAAATCTCTTCCTATTTTAAATTACCACAAGAACAAACACACTGGAGACAAACCAGAAAATGTCATTTAGATTGAGTAGTCTTTTGAATTGCGACATTAGTACACACGTAGGAGAGGTCTTAGAGTGAAACTTGTCATCCGAGTTTTTACACCGAGGAGTTTACTGGAAAATCATTCGACAACCTCATTTGGGATATAAACCATTCACAAGTTAAATATGCCAGGAAGAACTTGAAATGGTAATATTCAATGAAACGCTAAGTAAGGCAAAATCTGGAAGCATTTTCAAAACACGCACCATCTGTGTCTGATATAAAGTTAGAAACTCGAAAAACATGGTTGAAACTTTAGAAATTCTGGAATTAATTACATTTGCAGTGGAATATTGTTTATAGTTACTTGATACTTGACAAAGAAAGATAGTCTTGGTGAACAAAAAAATTACATGTAATAAAATTTGTTTCACTGTTGATGTTTAATTCAGCCAATTTGTTTATGCTGAACCTCAAGTTCATTCATAAAGTTCATTCATTAAAGACCTCCACGGAAAGTGACAATACGTTAATTGGCCCTTTCCTTTTTTCCCGAATTTTAAATGCATTACAAATTGCCAAGTGCAGTGCTGTTAGTTCGAATAACAAACTGTTTCCCAAATACGGAAAAATTCCATATCTCACTTTAAATTCTCTTTACAAAACTGTACATGTTACTTAAGATTTGCTGACGACCAAGCAATGCTCGCAACTACACAAGAAGGACTGCAGAAATTGATGGATCAACTAAACAGGACCTCAATAAAATACAACATGAAGATAAATATCGGAAAGACAAAGATTATGAGGATAAGTGCAGGGGAGGAGGAGATCGAAATGAAAATAACAATAAATGGAGAGGAGGTGGAACAGGTCAAGAGCTTTTGCTACTTGGGAAGTGTGATAACAACAGATGCAAGATGCCATAGTGATATTAAACGAAGGATAGTATTGGGAAAAGACGCGTTCACGAAAAGAGGAGAGTTGATGAGAGGAGGACTGAGCAAAGACCTAAAGAAGAGACTTGTCAAGGCACTGGTATGGAGTGTGGTACTGTATGGGTCGGAGACGTGGACCATCAGGAAAGAGGATATCAAGAGATTGGAGGCCTTTGAGATGTGGATATGGAGAAAAATGGAAAAGGTGAGCTGGACGGAGCGAATGACAAATGAAGAGGTGTTGCAAAGAGTAGAAGAAAAAAGATCACTGATGACAACGTTAAGAGAAAGACAAAAGAACTGGATTGGACACATATTAAGAGGAGACTCCCTCTTGAGAGAAATCATAGAGGGGAGATTGGAGGGAAGGAGAAGGAGAGGAAGACCGCGACAGATGATGCTTGGATGGATGATGACCGAAGGATACAGCGGACTGAAGAGAAAAGCACAGCGAAGAGAAGAATGGCGTCATTGGAAGTGGAAACCTGCCGAAGGGCAGAGAACTTAAAGAAGAAGACATGTTACTGAATTATTTACATTGACTCTTCCTTAGTAAAATCTATTATTCTTCATAATACAGTCCTTATCATTTTTCAAACTGCAGTATCAACAAAAGAAACATCTATCAAAACACACCTGTTACAAAATGTAATGTTATTGGACACTCAACTATCTCTCTGAAGGCCTCGCGAAAACGGGCCCTTATTTTCCCCTCAATTACGTAAGAATACCAAGCTTTATAGAAACCTTTGTGAAAACTATCGACCAATCTCTAACCTTTCCATCCTCTCCAAGACTCTCGAACGAGGCGTTTAGTCTAATAAAATTAGTCTAAAATTAGTCTAATAAAATTAGTCTAATAAAATTAGTCTCTTAGCATTTTGGCCCCTTATCTTGAGTATTTTGAACTTCTATCTCCTCTCCAATCTGGTTTCATGGCTCACCTTTTCACAGAAATTGGCCTTCTCTCCTTGCTTTCTGAAATTTTATTCTGCTGTCTATAGGTCTCAACTTGTCCTTCTGGCGCTCTATGATGTCTTCTCAGCTTTCGACATGGTATGTACCATGCTATTCTCTTTCAGCGCCTTGAAACCTCTTGTGGTCTCAAGGTCCCCATTCTCTGGTTCCTGTCTTGCCTGTCTGAACGCACATTCAAATGATTATTTCCGGTGACTCCAGAACTCAGTGGATCTGTTAAATTGGGCGTTCCTCAGGGCTCGGTTCTCGGCCATCTTCTTTTCATTTCACACACGGCTGACCTCCCTTCTCTCTTCACCAACCACGGGGCTGTTCACTGATAATGCCCATGTTTTCGCCCATAGGCCTTCATCTTCTCACTCCTTCTTGCTGGGCATATCGAAGCTCTTTCTCTTGACCTCCACTCCTAGATGTCCTCTAGTCGTCTTTCCCTAAACTCTAAAACCCCGGGAGCAGGAAATTATGGGATCTTGGGTACACGTTGTAATGACGCTGAACGATGTATGAAAACAGTTCACGTATCTATGATTTTATTGCAGCTCAAAAAAGCCTAGTCTCTGCATCTGTGAGAGAAGGGTCATTCGCTGCATTTTCTTCAGCTCAAGCGATGACCGTTCTTCAGCCTATGTATTGCTCCACCAGCCTGGAGCACCACTTACTAGGCGTGCAGTGGTCGCTCTTCCTACGACCTGTAGGGAATCGAGCCTTAACCCATGGGCCCTCAAGGGGCGGAGAGAATCGATGCCTGATCAAAAATAAATTAAACCGTTCAACTAGCGTATCAACTGGCGTGTTATACAATTTAAGATAATAATTTGCCGAAGGAAGAAATGCCCAGATTAATGGCTCATCTAAGTGTCTCCAGTGTTATAGGCCCCTACTTAGATAAAACGCCAACTTAACGACTATGATAGGCTGGAAACGCACGTCTGTTTGGGGGCCCGATAGCGCATTGGATAACATCTGGCGTAGAGTGCGAGAGGTACAGAGATCGAGTCCCATAGGCGGACATGCTTTGTAGGCTGCAAATTGCGCCGTGTATTGCAGGCTGTCTGTTCTGTTAGTAGTTAAGATTTATGGCATAGCATGTACATGTACATGTACATGTACAGCACAACGGTTTCTTGGTCGCACATCGTACCAACAAATACAGAACTCGATGAAACGATAATGACATTAAAGCCTTGTTGTGTTTTGCTGCAGAACATGTTTAGCACTCTAGGTCCATGATTTAACCGTAAAATTGTTTGAAGCATGTGACACAATTTCACAGCAGAATTATTTGCTCGATAAACAGCCAAATGCAATAGGAGTATAATCTGCTGACATTCAGTTATCTCTTATATCGAGATTTTTTATACACGATATCAAAGACGAACCTTGCGCTCGATTCTTTGCTATGGTTAAAATGCCAAGTGCCAATCAGTGCCACTCAACCGATGCTATATTGGCTCATATGGTGAAGGAGCGTTCGCCTCGACAGGAGTGGCCTTTTCATCGCCATCCGAGCCACAGTTCAAGGAGATGGCGACTTCGAAGCGACGATGGACGCGACGATGGACGCGACGATGGACGCGTCGCAGCCGCTGTTTATCAGTTTGTTTTATAATAATAATAATTAATATCTCCATTTAATTCTAATGTCATAAATAATTACTAAAATAACACTTGCAATTGCATTAATGAGTAGTTCAGTAACAGTTCTCAGCAGTTCTGAAAAACCCAGACCATGTTTACACAAGCTGCTGCAATCAAGAAAACCCACTCCTTATTCTATCCAAAACGTTCTCACGGCAATTTCCTGAACCTTGTAGACAATAATATGTGGAAAACTTTTATTGTCCGTCTGCTCTTTATTATTTCACTAGTGTATTCTTACTTGTTCTATAATTTATATGTTTTTGACGCTTTGTGTGGCTGTTCAGCAAGCGGGTAAATAAATAATACTTATGTACTTACTTACTTCATGCAAAGTGTAGGTTATCGCATCCCTTGTGTGACGTCACAAGATAGTTTCCGGACGCCATTATCTGTTGCAAGCCGTTTTCGATAACTTCTATAATTTTAATATAATTTTTAATGGATAATTTGGTAGTGAAGCAGTGTATAGCTTTGTCGCAAGGGTTTGCCTTTGCAATTGCACTTGCGTTGATTATTCTCTATCAACTGTAGGTTGTTACAACATTGACGTTCTTTCTGACAAAAGGCGACGTTTATTCTTCTGCTACTAATACTCTCCTTAAACTATGTCGAAGAAACGAACATCAGCTGAATCCAATAATGATGAGCAAACGAATGAAGGCTCAGAATGTAAGTGTATACCGGTACAACAACGCTTTTGGTAATGCAGTGTATTAATGTATGTAGTTTTAGTGACTAAATCAGTTTTTTTATGATGAGTACTTCGTAATGTTGGTCAGAATCTTTTAATCTATCCTTAGGACAGTTTTCTTTTGTTCTGAAATGTAGGCTCGACGTAAGCACGCGCGACACCTAGGTTTTGCACGGCACTGTGATGCTAGTTCTTATGACTCTTCAAACATAAAATCTCTTAGTTTTTTAAATTGCAGATCTATATGAAGGTTATTCTCTTAGTTCCGAGAAACAGAACTGTAGATTAAATTACACATTTCAAACTGTTCATAATATTGCATCGTTTTTTACTGCCACTGTGCAATATTCATTATTTTATAATTATGATGTTTTGAAGTTCGGTCGTTTGTCTCGCACTAATAAAGATCATTTTGTTATTCTGCTTCTAGCACTATTCCAACAAAAAGACAATGCCAAACATGCAAAACTCGACCAACTGAGTGACACAACGGTAAGTTGTGTATGACACTAAACTGTAATTCCAAATTCTTCGTATGACCTAAATAATTTTCTAAATTGTTTGAACAAAAACGGACAACGAAGTTCATAGTCTGGTTGTTGCTATGCTTTTGTCTTTAGCCAAATAGCCTTACTATAGCTCAACAGTAGTTAGATTCGAAATCAAGACAGCAATTTGTGTCTAAGTGCGTCACATCCTTCGCCGTTTTCAACGGAATATAGTATTTCAGTCTATAAACGCGTCTTAGCGATCCAATTAAGCTACTATATATGGGGTCCCTTGCTGTTTTCTTTAACCGTCGTACAACGGACTCAGTAGGCCTTCACGTTGTTCGTCATGTGAATCTAGGATCGGAGCTCCCAGCATGCTGAGCGAAAGCAGTGTAGCGACTTACTCGCTAATTAATACAATCTCAAATCAGCACAAGGATGGATCCAATTTGTTTGGAACTATCCGACGAAAACTGGTTAAAATGTAAATAATTTAAAACAATTTCAATAACTACTAGAAGGTCGTCAACAATTTGAAAATTTTGTGCTGCCTAATAATGCCAACAAAGTAAAACCGCCAAAGATAGGTTCCATCTTGCTTACCCTCTTCCCTTTTAAACCTGTGAATAAGACAACTAACCAAAATCAGCTGTGAAGTAAGATGTAAGTTCTGGGCTGCGTTCCATTCGTCTACGAGTTTTTAATTCAGCTTAACCTCCTAATTTAAATAAGTTGACATTGAAAGTGTGCTCTATATGTATTGCTGTAGCTGCAAGATCTACCGATCGAGATGCTTGAGTGCATCCTCGTTAAAGTCGTAGTCATGGAAGTGAAGGGTTTGAAGATGGCCAAAAGTGTGTGGAAAGAAAAGGCTGATCTGGTGATAAGCCGACTAAGAACTGTCTGTTCGCAATGGAGCAGCATCCTTACGACCAACTTCTTTCTAAATGAACTTCATAGAGCTCTAGAACGCACTGGTTAGTTCATGAAATAAAGAAGCTTTATTCGAATTATCAATTAAGTCTTAATCTTTCTTACGATACTGGAAGAACTGAAATTGGAATTAAAGTCAATTACAGTAAATGCGTCAGATTTCTTTATTAAGGTAAAACGGATGCGCCTAGGATAAGCTGGTCCAATACGCTTGGCTTTTAAGTTGGATTCAGAATTTATATTATATTTACCATTTGGGCGCGTGGCCACCCCGCTGCCTCGTTGCCTGCTCTTCCAACTGACGGTGTACGGTCATCTTGCTCTCTGTGGCTGAATTGGCTGGATTTGCAAAATGGAGTAGAAATTCTCGATAATCATCTCGAAGATTGCCAAGTTGAAGTTGTTCGTATTGTCAGACGAAGACACCCAGGCTTTGGTTGACGGTGGACCAGGTTGGACCAGTTATCTTTAAATCGCTTGTAGAGCAGAATGTCAGGCCCACTTGATGGACACACTTTATCAAGGCACACCACGAATGCATCAGACAACAGGATTTCAAACATGTGTTGTTGACTTGCCACCCACAGGAGATTACGACCGATGGCTGTCTCTAGAGGAGTGCAGGATCCATTAGCTCTGCCGGTATTTGTCAAAGCACATACCGATAAGAAATGCATCGCACTTCAAAAGGTCCAGAACTGCTACCGCTGCTGCCTGTCGTCCTTTTCCAGAATGCACTTCTGGTAGTGGTACTCCCAGAAGTATTAGTACTTCCATCAACAAGAGAAGAAACCAGGGCTGGCAATCTGTCCACTTTGTCCGCGTATACTCCAGCGATGTCAGAGGTTTAGCAGCTTGCATCCCAGTGCCCGATAGATTTACAGGTTTGCTCGGCAGTTCACTGCGAAAATGCTTAGTTAACGGTGAACGGCACTCTTAGAACACACTGTTTAGCAGCCTATTTCGTTGACTACAGAAGCTAGGATCATCGTGAAAAATATTATTGTAATTTTAAAAAAATTATTGCAAAGTGCACATTGAAACCAAGACTTTTTATGTTTTCTGTCTTCTTCATGGTTGAAACTTTATTCACATTTATATGCTGACATTTTTTATAGGTTGTACTGTTTAAGAGCTTATGTTATTATGGGATTATTGTGGTACTTCGACAATTTTCAAACTCAGAGACCTCACGCGTAACTTAGGAAAAATTCAACTAATTTTATGAGTCTTGTAAATATTTGTAAAATGTGATAAACTATTGCATATGTTGTTATGGGACCATGGACCATGGGTCCATGCACTTGTCTGCTCTAGACTTGATTACTGTAATTCCCTCCTCATTGGTCTTCCCAAGATCCGTCTTGCTCCTGTTCAATCCGTTCTCAATGCTGCAGCTAGATTAATTGCCCCGTCTTCCTCGATTCTCTAATATCACCATCTTTATGGCAGAAGAACTCCACTGGCTCCCGCTTTCTGCCCGCATCCAATTCAAGGTCTTCATCCTTGTTTCTAAGGCTCACCTTGGTTTCGCTCCGAAATATTTGACTTAATTCATCGCCCTCACTCTGCTGCTTCTCTTCGTCCTCTTTGTTCCTCTGTCCGTGTGGATCAACTCGTTCCCAATGTCAGGACTTCACTGGTTCAACCTAGGTCTTTTGCTTCCATTGACCCTGCTATTTGGAATGAGCTTCCTCCGTTTCTCCGTTCTTCTATTCTCTCAGGTAACGTCTCTTCCTCTTTTACCTTTCTTAAACTTGCCTTTTCTCTCGGGGTCTCTCGCACTGGGAGCGCTTCTGAATGGCCTCTCGCTAGAAGCGCTTTATAAATATCCGAATACAATACAATAAAATAAAGAAACTTTTTAGTGGGACTGCATAAAAAGTTTCATAAAAATTCCTTTTCCTTGATTGTCTTGAAACATCCTAATATACATTGATGAGTCTAGACAAGTTACAGCTCATATTGACGCTCGAATTCTGCGTGCAAAATCTAACTTTCCAGGGTATCGCCCGAAACAGCGTATCTAAGCTTTAAGTTCATATTGTTTCAAGTTCGCTGTGCATGACGTATAGGCTAAATGCATATGCATGAATGCATGTATTTTAATAATTATATTACACGTTTTAAGAATGCTTGTTTTATTAGGAGTAATTTCTTTTACGCAATAAATAAAGGAGATTTTTATTTTCAGCTCAGCAGACGATTCGTTTGGAAATTTTGCATCAGTCTCCGATCCAGTCAAGAATCTACGCTATGACTACATTGAAGGATGAAATACTCATGCTCTGTAGACCACGTGATCAAGACTATGTTATTAATGTTTACAACCGCAACAACATAGAAGAGGTGAAGGATGTCATCCCGCTACCAGGAATATGTCCGGTCTGCATGGCAGCTTGCAACGTGTCAAACTGCGTATATGTAACGCTACTAAACAATAACTCTCTTTCAGTCTCACGAATTACGACAGATGAAGAACACCAGTTCAGCATGTCACCATGGATTATGGATCACAGGCTGCGCATTTGTAGGGCACGCGTCGCCGCCAATGGTAGCCTAATAATCTTTTCAGAGCAAGAAGAAGACGAGCCTGACATTATAAGCATATATAACGCGAATGGTTCCTTGCAACATGAAATAACGTTGTCCCCAGATATTGACGAGTACATATATTATGTTTTCGACGTAATTTCAAAATCAAACGGAAACATGGTATTGGTTTCTTCTGACAACGAAGAATTTAATTTAAAATTACTAGAGATCGATACGAGTGGGAACGTTGTACACAAATACGCGTCATCACTCAGTAGATTGAGTTATGTGCATTTTACAGGTATTTATGATAGAATTTTGATGACCGAAGAGTTCCAACGAAAAATCGAGCTTTTAGATTCTGAATTGAATCTCCTGGAGTTTGCACTTCCGCAGCAGGATGAAGACCAATTTTATTACCTCAATTATATGCAGTGCGACAGCGACAGGAATGAGGTAACATGTATATCAAATAATAGTGATTATACAGATAGTCGTTTAACTATCTTCCGTTTCACAGACGAATAAACCAAACGAAAGGATGCTAACGATGAGGACAATTATACTAAATAATCTCGATATTTCTGCGAATAACCATGCTATGACTACTATTATCAGCAGTTTTATATAATTGAACTGTGTTAAAAGAGACATATGAGATATACATTGAAAATTCGTTTGCATAATTGGGTAAATTGAAAAATTGTTCTTTTATTTGTGCGTTTTATTTCAAGAAATTCTAATCTTAACTCTATTAACATAATTTTATTAAAAAATAAGATGATTCGCTACGTGAGAAATCGCGCACAATTCTGTTTCAGTCCACTATTAATTTACTCGCAACGTAATTAAGTATTTTAGTTATTCACACAAAGTCGATGGGGAGTTTGCTTCTCCATCCCTTCGCACCGCTTCGTCTAGACCCCTCAGAAACTGCAATCACGCCGACCAAGCAAACTGGCAAATGGAAACTAAACGTCAGCTGCTTCCGATCGTCTGCCTGCGCTCTTGTGGCCCACTGATATCCCACGTGCCCCGCATGGTTTAGACGGGTCAACAACTATCCGCTATTGTGTTCGTATTGTTTTATCCAAACTTTACGGAGCGAGCGCATCAAGGTTAAAAGCTCTAATGTCAAATTTTTTGATTCAGAGTGTAGAATGATCCGCCGAACGGGTAGGATTTGTTGCACAAACATCGTCGACGATAGTTTCGATCAACGACCGTGTGCGTTTGATGGTCCCGCGCTATGGAAGGACGATGCGCGCATACGGCGTTATCTTAAGCACTGTACCATTCTTACTTAAAGGGTTTTATTGAAAACACGCAGTAAAGTGCCACAAACAGCTCACGAAATAGTTTCTACTATCTTAGTCTGAACTCTTCAAGACCTTGTGATTGATATGTCCAAACACATCCTTGAGAGCTGAAGATGTTCTTCACAAAAAACCACAACACGACTTAAATGTTAATTATCGTTTTTATTGAGGACAGTATTTGTTTGTTCGATGTGCGACCATGAAACAGAGCGAAGTCCCTGATTTCAACGTAAAATTTTGTGAAGCATGTGACATATTTTACAACCGAATTCTTTGCTCGATAAACAGCGATTGCCAAAGGAGTATAATCTGCTGACATTTAGTGATCTCTGGTAAGGGATTTATTTATACAAGAAATGAAAGACCAACTACTTGTAAGCGCAAAAAATTAATTATGCTAATCATGCTATGATAATTATGCTATTTGGTGACTTTACTTCACCTTGGCGCAACATAATTTCTCTCTTGCATGGGAGGCCTAACGAGCCCACCGCGACTTCTGGACCCCACTCTAGAAGTAGTTTCCCATTGTGTGCTGATAGGCACGGTTCGAATTGGGGTCTCGGTGTAAAGACTTCAAGCTAACCCCTCCTTCAGTTTACCCCCGGTAATTTGAAATCGATTTCATATTAACCCCGGGAGTAGCCTGAACGCGATTTCAAGTTACCCCTGCGCTGTTCATAATATTATGATATTGCTCCCATCTGATGTAGCTAAAATGATAAATTCTTAAAACTCCGCCACTGCTCGTACTCTGGAAGTGCCAGTCCGAAGCCTGGATAAAGGAGGACGGCGACTATAATGATTTTACTTCGACCCGGCGCTACATAATTTCCCTCTAACGCTACCCCACCGCGACTTCTGGGCCCAACTCTAGAAGTAGTTTCCCAATGTGTGCTGATAGGCACGG
The DNA here is from genome assembly GCA_963556255.1 of Allolobophora icterica. Classification (NCBI taxonomy): domain Eukaryota; kingdom Metazoa; phylum Annelida; class Clitellata; order Crassiclitellata; family Lumbricidae; genus Allolobophora; species Allolobophora icterica. The sequence continues at coordinate 54,749,086 of OY744611.1, read as the reverse complement.
CTCGTTTTGGGGTCCCGGGCCAATCGCACCCACGAGGCCGCGCTCAAAACTAGGGTCCACCGGAAATCGCCTCGGACATTTGCCTCGGCCGGAAATCCAGTTTCCGGAACTATTCGCCTCGGCAAATACCGTAGACGCAAATAGTTGCAAAAAATTTCTTCTTAAAATTTTTTTTTCTTTAAAAGCTTATTCAATATTGAATTCAATTCCATTTTCTTGAAATTATGTCAATTTATTGAATTTAATGCAATTTTAGAAAACTTCACAACTGCACAGAAATGACTAAAATTCAAAATGTATCAGTCACTTATTACAAGTACACAAATTTGTTTCGATAATTTTTTAATACATGAAAATGTGAAGCTTCGCATATTTAACAAATGGTACCGGGTTCGTTTCCGGATCCGGCAAATATATTAGTACATCCAAATACTCGGATTCGGTACTCGGTGAAAAATGTCTTTTCGGTCGACACCTACTCAAAACGCGCCGATGCTATATTTCCTGACAGCGTAAAGGAGCGGTCGCCTCGACAGGTGTCGCCTTTTCATTGCAACCCGAACCACAGTTCAAGGACAAAGAGACTCCGAAGCGACGATGATCGCGGCGCAGGCTTCGTTGCACCCGCGGTTTATAAGTTTGTTTTATAATAATAATTAATAATATTTAATTATAATATTATATATATAACAACAATATTATCAATCAATCAATCTATCAATCAGAGGCGCTCCCAGCCCAACGCCGGCGAAAGAGAACAGTCTTTAGAGCAGAGAAGAAAGCTGTGGATGAGTTTCGAGGAAGAGACCGCAGCTCATGAGGAAGCCCATTCCAAAATGTCGGTCCAACCACGGAGATAGCGCGCTGCTGCATAGTAGCGGTGCGTGCGAAAGGAACAGAGAGATCACCACGGGTGGCAGAGTGAAGAGAGCGGTGACTAGGTGGAACAAAGGCACGAGAACAGAGCTCACGGAGATAGAAGGGAGCACAGCCAAGCTGACATTTTCCAGACAATGGAGGCAACCCGGTAGACAATGCGTTGCGAGAGTGGTAACCAGTGGAAGACGTCTCGCATGTAATCACAGACATGGCCAATTATCACTTGCAATTGTATTAATTAATAGTTCGTTAATAGTTCTCAGCAGTTTTGAAAAAACCAGGCCATGTTTTACGCAAACTGCTACCACCTATAAAACTCAATCCTTATTCTGTCCGACCGCGTATTCACGACAGCTTCCTGAATCTGGGAATTTATAGAGCGCCTCTCACAGTGCGAACTATTCAGAGGCGCTCTGAGCGTGTGAGCCTCGCGGAAACAGAAAAGACTTTAAACGGTGAACAACAGACAGACAGACAGACAGACAGACAGACAGACAGACAGACAGACATACAGACATACAGACATACAGACATACAGACATACAGACAGGAAGAGAGAGAGAGAGAGAGAGAGAGAGAGAGAGAGAGAGAGAGAGAGAGAGAGAGAGAGAGAGAGAGAGAGAGAGAGAGAGAGAGAGAGAGAGAGAGAGAGAACTTAAACTTAGTAAGTAACCACGCAGTACCAAGGGAAGGGAGTTCCATAGGAATGGACCCATGAGAGCGAAAGAGCGAGACTGAGCCAGAGCAGACCTCACCTGGGGAACGAACAGATCAAGCCGATTCAGGGAACGTTGGGGTCGATGAGAAGAAGCAGAGAGCGGTTTGCGCATCAGGTCACAAAGGTAGGCTGGAGCTAAGCCCTTTTGTGCCTTAGAGACAAGAGTTATGATCCTGAAGTGGATACGAGCGGTGACAGGAAGCCAGTGCAAGACATCAGTCATGTAAGTAGGGATGGAGGAGAATCGAGAACGATGAGCAATAAGGCGAGTAGACACTAGTATGTGGGAAACTTTTATTGGAAGAATGCTGTATTCTTACTGATGTTGTATATGTTTTTGACGTTTTGTGCGGTTGTTCAGCAACCGGTTTAATAAAGAATATTCTCACTTACTTCATAGGAAGTGAAGGACATGGCGTCCTTTGTGTGACGTCATAATATTATGGTTTCCGGACGCCATTATCTGTTTCAAGCCTTCGATAACTTTTTAATTATAATATAATTTTAAATTAATAATTTGTCGTAAGCGGTGTGCTTTTGCAATAGCACTCGCATTGATTACTCTTTTTCGATTTCGTTTGGTGTTTCTTGCAATATTGACGTTCTTTGTGACAAAAAACAACGTTTATTCTTCTGCTACCTCCAAATACTCTTCTTAAACTATGTCGAAGAAACGAACATCAGCTGAATCCAATAATGATGAGCAAACGAATGAAGGCTCAGAATGTAAGTTGATACTCTTCTGATAATGCGTTTTGTATTCAGTGTCAGTGACTAAATCATTTTATTTATTTGGGAATGCTGGTCAGAATCCCTTAGGGGTCATCCATATATTACGTAAGCATGGAGGGAAGGTGGGTAACAAAAATGCATGTGTTTGCGTATGCTTGCGCACGGAAACGAGGGTGGGGGGTAAAACCTATAATTTGTCTATATTGTCCCTCAAATTGATTGGCCTTCAAGTGAACCAAAGTTCAGTCTTTTCAGCTATCAGGTACTGCCAGAGGGAAGTAGGACTGTGGCAGAGGTGTAACTTATAAGATCTTATGTCCTTACCTCTGAACGCTATTATTAAACTATCACACATCTCAGCAGTAAGTCCATGGATTACTCATCCTTCAATCTGGCCTAAAGTACAGACAGCCACTGCCTGAACCTGTCGAACTGATACATTCTGCAGCTGGTCCTGTGGAGGGTGTGTGTGCGTCAAGCCTAAGTACGCAGGCGAAGGGGAGGGTCCAATTTTCCAGGATTTTTGCGTACCAAGTATATGGATGGCCCCTTAGCCAATCCATCGCACAGTTTTCCTTTGTTTACGCTTATTCAGTAGTGTAGGTTCCACACAAAGCATACGCGACGACCATCGGCTGTTTGCATTGCACTGTGTAAATATAAAAATTGTGATAGGGCTAGTTCTCGTGAGTGTTCAGAAAGCAAATCTGTTGGTTTTTGTTCCAATTTCACATCTATACAAAGCGTATTCTCTTAGTTCCTAGCAACATAACTGTGCATTAAGTTACAATTTTCAAAAATGGTCATAATATTGCATCGTTTTTCACTGACATTCTGAAATGTCTCACTGTTGTGTGCGTTGCTGTTATAAAGTTCGTGCGTTTGCCTCGCGCTAATAAAGATCACTTACTTTCTTATTTCTTCTTGTAGCACTATTCCCAAACGAAGACAATGCTAAACGTGCGAAACTCGACTTACTCACTGACACAACGGTAAGTTATACGTATACGACATCAAAACTGTAATTTCAAATTTACTGACGGATCTAGACTTAGTGAATTGCTTGAATAGTGAGCTCTGATTGTTGTCATGCTTTTTCTCTAGCCAAAAATAGCCCCTTGCTATAACTCAATAGTATTTAAGATTCGAAATCAAGACAGCAATCTTTGTTCAGTTGCCTCACATCCTTCGCCGGTTTCAACAGAATATAATGTTTCAGTCGATCTAGACGTCTTAGCGATCCTGTTGCTTATAGGGTCCTCCATGTTTCCTTAACCGTCGCACACCGGGCTCAGCATACGCTGTGTTCGTTAGGTCAATCTTGGATCGGAGCTTCGAGAATACTGAACAAAAGCTGTGTTTCGATTTAGTCGCTAACTAATATACAATCTTAAATCAGCCCAAGGATGGATCCAATTTGTTTGATGAAAACTGGTTAAAAATGTAAATAATTGAAAGGAGTTTCAATAACTGTTTGTTGTTAAAAATTAGAAAATTGTATGCTGCCAAATAATACCAACAAATTAAAACCGCCAAAAATAGATTCACTCTTGCTTACCCTCTTCCCTTTTAAACTTGTGAATAAACCAACTAACCAGAATCAGCTGTGAATTGAGAAGTTAGACTGTTCTGGGCTGCGTTCAGTTCGTCCACGTGTTTTGAATTCAGCTTAACCTCCTAATATAAGTTGACATTGCAAGTGTGCTCTATATATATTGCTGTAGCTGCAAGATCTACCGATGGAGCTACTTGAGTGTATCCTCATTAAAGCCGTAGATATGGAAGTGAAGGGTTTGAAGCTGGCAAAAAGTGTGTGGAAGGAAAAAGCTGATCTTGTGATAAGCCGATTAACTACTGTCTGTTCGCAGTGGAACTGCATCCTTACGACCAACGTCTTTCGAAATAAACTTCACAGAACTCTGGATGGCACTGGTTAGTTCATGAAATAAAGAAGCTTTATTCGAATAATTATTGTAAGCTTTATTAAGTTATTAAATAAGCTTTATTCTTGCTTACGATATTAGAAGACCTGAAATTGGAATTGAGGTCAATGCGACAGGACTAATAAAGGTAAAACTAAGGCAGCCATTAATACGCTGGCAACTGCTGGTCCAATACGCTTGGCCTTTCACGTGGCGCTTTAGAATATTTTAGGATTATATTTACTAATATGGCGCGTTGCCAACCCATTGCCTCGTTACCTGCTCATGGAACTGACTGTTGCTAAATTGGGTGGATATGCAGAAAAGAGAAGAAATCTTAAACCAATTTCTGCTCTGGCGGGAAGCTGATTGACAATCCAGCAGAGTTATATTAAAACTACGGCCACAAGAATGTCACACGTCCCCATACGAACAATAAGCAGAGATAAGTCAAGGCAAGTTACAGTTCATATCGACTGAAGTCTTCAGATCTGCGCACTCTGTGTGCAAAATCTAACTCTCCCGTGCGTCGTTCTGTACAGCGTATCTACGATTAAATGTCATTTAAGGTGTCAAGTTACTTGCTCAAACTCCTCCTTGACTTTGAAGTTTCCTGACTATACTCTACACGTGTAGGTTAAGTGCATGAATGCGTGTATGTTGATTATTATATTTCACGTTTTAAGAACACTTGGCTTTTGTCATTTCTTTTGCGCAATAAATAAAGCGGAGTATTACTTTCAGCCCAGCAGACGATTCGTTTGGAAATGTTGCATCAGTCTCCGATCCAGTCACATATCTATGGTATGACTACATTGAACGATGAAATATTTATGCTCTGCAGACAACGTGATCAAGACTATGTTATTAATGTTTACAACCGCAACAATATGGTGGAGGTGAAAGATGTCATCCTGATACCAGGAACATATCCGCTGTGCATGGCAGCTTGCAACGTGTCAAACTGCGTATATGTATCACTAATGAACAGTGATAAACGTTCGATCTCACGTATTACGAAAGATGAAGAGCACAAGTTCAACGTATCACCGTGGATCAGTGATCATAGGGTGCAATGCGCTCCGATATGCGTCTCGGCCAATGGTAGCCTCATAATCCTTTCAGAAAATGAGGGAGTTGATTACAAAGCAATATGCCTAAGCATATATGATGCGAATGGTTCCTTGCAACATGAAATAATGTTGTCCCCAGATATTGACAACTGCATACATTACGTTGAAGATGTAATTGCAAAATCAAGTGGAAACTTGGTTTTGGTTTCTTCTGACGACCAAACACAACGAATTAAATTAATAGAGATCGATACGAGTGGGAACGTTGTACGCAAATATCTATCGTCACTCAGTGAATGGGATTCCGCGCATTTCACAGGTAGTTATGATAGAATTATGATGACTGAACCGGACGAAGGAAAAATCGAGCTTTTAGATTCTGAATTTAATCTCCTGGACTTTGCTCTTTCTCAGCAGGATGAAGACCTATTTTATAATATCGCTTTTATGCATGGCGACAGCGAGAGGAGTGAGGTGACATGTACATCCAGCTATGCTGATAATAGACCGGGGCTTTTAACTATCTTCCGTTTCACAGAAGAATAAACCAAACGAAGCTATTTTAACGATAAGGACAATTTGCATTAAATAAATTCGATATTTCTGGAAATGGCCATGCCATGACTAATATTTGCCGTTTTATATAATTTGAACTGCGATAGAGAGACATTATGAGAAATACATTGAGAATTCTTTTACATAACTGATGTAGCTGTAAAAAATTGTTCTTTCAGTTGAGTTTTATTTTAAGAATTTGTGATCTTATCTTTATCGACATTTGTTAAAAAATTTGCGATGGTTCGACTGTTCGCTGATATAATTCGGTTATGTTGGATCAAACGCTGTGTAAAGTAAATCTAGAAGCATTTTCAAATCACACACCATCTGTGTCTGATATAAAGTTAGAAACTCGAGAAACATGGTTGAAACTTTAGAAATTCTAGAATTAATTACATTTGCAGTGGAATATTGTTTATAGTTACTTGATATAACAAGGAAATATAGTCTTGGTGAACAAAAAAATTACATGTAATAAAATCTGTTTACCTGTTGCTGTTTAATTCAGCCAATTTGGTTATGCTGAACCTAAAGGTCATTCATAAAGTTCATTCATTAGAGACCGCCACGGAAAGTGACAATGCGCTGAATCTCTTTTTCATTTCTTTTCGAATTTTAAATGCATTAGAAATTGCCAAGTGCAGTGCGGTGAGGTCGATTAAGAAAATGTTTCCCTAATACGGAAAGAAAACTCAATATCTCACTTTAAATTCTCTTTAACGAAATGTACATATTATTGAATTATTTACATTGACTCTTCCTTAGTAAAATCTATTATTCTTCATAATACAGTCCCTATTAATTTTCAAGCTGCAGTATCAACAAAAGAAACATCTATCAAAACATACCTGTTGCAAAATGTAATGTAATTGGACACTTAACTATCTGTCGCGAAAACGGGCCCTTATTTTCCCCTCAATTACGTAAGAATACCACGCTAAACATAAACCTTTGTGTAACTATATATCGACAAATGTCTAACCTTTCCTTCCTCTTCAAGACTCTTGAACACCTCGTATCTTAGCATCTTGTCCCTTATCTTGAGTATTTTGAACTTTTATCTCCTTTCCAATCAGGTTTTATGGCTCACCATTTCGCAGAAATTGGCCTTCTCTCCTTGCTTTCTGAAATCTATTCTGCTGTTCATAGGTCTCAACTTGTCCTTCTGGCGCTCTATGATGTCTCCTCAGCTTTCGACATGGTATATACCATGCTATTCTCCTTCAGCGCCTTGATGCCTCTTGTAGTCTTAAGGGCCCCATTCTCTGGTTCCGGGCATAACTGTCTGAACGCACTCAGATGCTTATTTCCGGTGACTCCGGAACTTACTGGATCTGATTTATTGGTCATTCCTCAGGCCTCGGTTCTCGGCCATCTTCTTTTCGTTTCCTACTTGAGCATTGTCTCAATATTACGCTGAAAATCTTGATGAAGGCTTGTGAAGTAGTGGGTGTGCCGTCGCTAAAATTTCAATCGCTTCGATCAAACTTGATCAATAAGATTAATTAAAACCCCAAAGAGAAGCTTATCAAAACTTGATCTGTACTGACTCTCTGTGGCACAGTGTCCAAATGAGAAAACATTAACTGCGAAAATCACTAAATGAAGTCGACGATACAAGTTCAAGTTCCCCATTTGATCCTACGAATAGCACTTAAACAACGCTGACATACTTGGAAGAAAAGCTTCGACTATTCCACTCGCCTCTGTCTCGCCTCCTCGACTCGACTCTGCCTCGCCTCCTCGACTAGCCTTTGCCTCGCCGACTCTGCATCGCCGATTCGCCTCTGCCTCGCCTCCTCGACTCGACTCTCCCTAGAATCGCCTCGCCTCCTCGACTCGCCTCTGCCTCTGCCTCGCCTCCTTGACTCGCTTCTGCCTCGTATCCTTAACTTGACTCAGCCTCGCCGACTCGCCTCTGCCTCGCCTCCTCGACTCGCCTAAGCCACGTCTCCTTGACTTGACTCTGCCCCGCCGACTCGCCTCTGCCTCGTCCCCTCGACTCGCCTCTGCCTCGCAACAGAATTAAGTATTTTAGTTATTCACACAACGTCAGTGGGGAGTACGCTTCTCCATCCCATTGCACCTCTTCGTCTACAGAAGGAGCTAATCACGCCGAGCAAACAAGCTGCCAAATGAAAACTAAACTCTAGTCTGCGATGTGCTGCGACCCACAGAGACACTCGTGGTACCGTTAGCTACTCGCTACTCGTCTACCTGTGCTGTTGTGGTCCACTGATACCCCACATGCCCTGTATGACTGGTTCAAACCTGTCAAGAACTAACCGGAATTGTGTAGCCTTGGTTTTCTTCAAACTTTCCGGTATTGCGTAAACGATATATGATCTCTACGAAACAGTTCGCGGTGTGCTTTTTCGTTAGGTACCGAGCGCATCAAGGTTAAAATCTCAAATATCAAATTTGTGATTCAGGGTGTAGAACGATCCGCCGAACGGTCAGGTTTTGTTGCACAAACATCGTCCATGTTTCGATTTACGACCGTTAAGTCTTGACGGTCCCGTGCTGTGGCAGGACGATGTGCCATCCATGTGTAACAGGCTTTCATTAAATTGGCCACTGCTGTCAAAGTTGAGCCCAGACTCCTAAGCCAAAATGTCGTTCGCCAAAAGTATCGTGCGCCGAATTGTCGGGTGATCGTAGCGTGTCGGCTGCATCAAACTACACCAACCATATCTAGCTCTAACGGATTTTATTTGACAGCACCGGTGAATAAGTTGGTCTCTCTGAAGCGATCTGTGCTGGAGCTCACAAAAACGGATAACTATGGACGCGACAAGTGTTTGTGTAGAACAGCGAATCGCTTTCAAGACAGGGCTAAATGTGCACAAAGGTCTATATTTCAGTAAGACTCATTACTTTCAGTCTTACCTAATTTCAAACATCACTGTTTACACAACCCGCTCTCTCACTTTCTCAATCCAACTAGTCCGTTGACCATAACAGTTTCTGGGAACCACGCCTTTTCCTGTAGCTGGTCATAAACTATAAACTCTCCCGGCAAAGTTTTACCCTTCCAAGTTTGTTCCGGCATTTAGAGCTCGATTAGAAATCCATCTTTTCCTTGACTCCTTTCTTCGTAGACTGTTTCACTATCTGTTTGGATACCTGTATTTTGTTACTTTCTACAAGAGTCACGTGTGACAAGGACTATGACTTGCACAACGAGTTTTCCTAGCAGCGACCATCGACTTGAGCAATATAAAAAGTGGCACTATAAAAATTCTTATATCGCTGTCGTTATAGTCCTACTGTGACGTTTATCTATTCCGTGACGTCATTTTTTTAAGGAACCGACATAATGCTGGCATGTCTATGTAGTCTTCATCTACTTCGTCTTGTGAATCTGCATTTTCAAGGTTACTGTTTTTTCACAGTGTTTAACAGAGGTAAGAATGACTCAGCAGTAATTTTTTAATTAGAATAATAGGCCTATTACTGGCTTTTTGTTGCATGTTAATACTTCAGTCAATAACGCTCTTCGGTACAGTGACAATTTAATGTAGTCGGAATGTGTAGGATTTCTAAAAGGTTCTTACGCCACTGGAATATATTTAGTACGATCTTTAACACAATCACAGTGATACTGGACTTTGGACATTTTGAATTAATGAAGAAGTCAAGTAATTCATTCTTTCCATTCAACATGCCTGTAATACCCTCCTTAGAATTTTACTATCTGTTCATTATTTTAATCTGCGTTTCTTTTAACTACATCCTGAAAGTTGGCATTAACTGAGAAAAAAGTTGTACGTGGATTAAATCAGGTCTTTACTGCACCAATGCAGACTAGAGAGGTGCAGTGAGAATGGAGAGATGCACTCGCAGTGCGATTGTTTAAAAAGCAAACAAAAACTTGAACCGAACAACGTTTCAGTTAATCCGTGTTGGGTACAGAATCATTGCGAAAAATATTTAAACATAGTGGTGCATTGTGATATATAGCGAAGGACAGTCAAGGTTGATTAACAAAATATTGGTAATCTCTGACATATAAGCTACAGTCATTGGAGAAGCCTTATGACATGATTGACGAGAGAAGCAGTGCGCTGAATTCTCACTCTCTACTTCGTTGACGCTACTCTCCCCTTCTCTAGTGTTCGGGATTATGGAGTCATCTTTGACTCATCACGTTACATAAAATCTGAAGTAGCTAAAAATTTTCAGCAAGCTTCTTTCATTTCGGAAGGATTCGCTCTAATTTGGATTCCAGTATTTGAGATGGCTCACCTCATGTACAAAGCACACGCAGCTCATCCAGATACTATCCTACTTTTCTTCCATGGTAACACTCTCCACCTCTGCCACAGACGACCTTCTTTTAGATGAGCATCTACTGGAAAGTATGTTGTTTCTAGCTACGTCTCCTCTTTGGCGGGCGTTCACTCACAATTGAAGTTCCCTCCATCCAAAACTATTTACTTCCTTATATTAAAAAATCTCCTACCGAGACTGTCCTTCGCTATAGACCTAAAGAGCACCTCTTGCAGTCTAATTTGGCTCTTAATCTTTCCAGTCTTCATTGTGCACTTTTTGGAATTTGTAAGGAAGGCATTATCAAATTGCAGTTGTAATTTAGGCAATTGTTCTGCATGGAAAACTATCAGAAGTAGTTTACCTAGATAGTGCCGTGGCAGTTGTCAGCGTCTCTTTAGGATAGGGGAAAAGATTAAATGAATGGGTTTCGAGCGCTGCTACTCTCACTAATTCAAGTATAGAGCAAAAGGTATAGAAGACAACAGTAATAATTCTGGGTGGATGAGTGCTACGTGGAGTACAATAATTAAGTTAAGATTTGGCGCATCGTTGCTTTGCGCCGGATTGTCCGTTTATCACACTGGATGAAGCACATATTTCTTGATTTCTGAATGGCTTATCTAGTATAAGGTCATATAATCTTACCTTGTGTTATGCTATATTTTGTAATGTTATCTTACTTTCTGACAGCTCCTTCTTTCTCTGAGAGAAGTGGACCTCTGATCTGGTGATATTCCAGTCACAGTATTTTAAGGTCAAAGGACAGACATAAGAAAATTGTGCATTGAACCAAACGCGTTGACTTCTCCATAACCGACGATCAAGAACTGTTTATGAAAGCGTGCGCAATCCAACTTATCTTATTAAAAAACGTTTTATACGTTCAATAACCGGCATCACTGCAGCAAAAGGACATCTCAGTAATTCAATACAAAGTCAGCCATGGATGAAGAACTAACAGATGAATGCAACAGAGACAAAACAGGCGACTGTACGGCAATAAGCACAGTCGAAGAACAATACAAATGCGAATTCTGTCTGAAAGAATTTGGAACTGTTGGCAAGATGATACATCACAGAAGAAGAGCCCACGCTGCAGAAAAACCACACAAATGCGAAATATGTGAGAAAACATTCGCAAAAGTTGGCAAGATGAGAGGACACGGAAGAAGAATTCACACTGCAGAAAAACCATACAAGTGTGAAGTATGTGGCAAACCATTTGGACATTCCACTTTTCTAAAGAAACACTTTAGAAGACACAGTGAAGAGAAACCATTCAAATGCAAGTTATGTGATAGAGCCTACATAGAACAACGTGAACTCAAAATCCATGAACTTTCTCATACTGGAGAAAGGCCATTCAAGTGCAATGTATGCCAGAAATCATATACAGAGAGCCGTTGGCTAAAAGTACACATGATGAGCCATATGGGAGAGAAACCATACAAATGCAAGTTTTGTGTTAAAGCCTACACAAGGCAAATAGAACTAAAATACCATGAACGATCTCACACCGGAGAAAAGCCATTCAGTTGCAGTGTATGCCAGAAATCATATACAAAGAACCATTATCTTACAGTACACCTGAGAACCCATACAGGAGAAAAGCCATTCAAGTGCGTTGTATGCGAGAAATCATATACAACGACCCATTTTCTGAAAGTCCACATGAGAGACCATACAGGAGAGAAACCATACGAATGTCAACTGTGTCACAACTCATTTAAATCTCTTCCTATTTTAAATTACCACAAGAAGAAACACACTGGAGACAAACCAGAAACTGTAAATTAGATTGAGTAGTCTTTTGAATAACGACATTATAGTACACACGTAGGAGATGAAACTTGTCATCAGGGTTTCGTACCGAGAAGATTACTGAAAAATCATTCGACAACATCAAATATTTTTGGATATTAACCATTCATAAGTAAATTGTGCAAGAAAGAACTTGAAATGGGTGACCGTTCGCTGATATAATTCGGTTATGTTGGATCGAACTAAAAAAAAACAAAATCTGGAAGTATTTAGAAATCACACACCATCTGCGTCTGATACTAAGCCTTTCCTAGGGAAGCCATGTCGATGTCGAATCTCAAATAATCTTTGAAATGGATTAGGAATGATCGAAACACTGTTATCAGTTCTGCTATTCTCCAGTGAATCTTGATTTGCTTGTTTTAGGTCGGCAAACGAATCACGGTAGGAAGAGTATGGTGGTTGTGAACATATTTCCCTGCTGGGAGTAGAGACGGAAACATAGAGCTGCCTGATACATATGTCGGGGCAGTTGCAACGGCATCCGCATAATCAAGAGCGAGAAATACATCTCTGCTATTGCTATCCATTCAACATGTCACAAACGAACTGGATGGATAAGAATGATTTATTACATTAGATAATTGAAAATCGATATATCTGTGCAATACAACGCATCTGAAATGTGCTAATGTCTCTTTACGTCGCTCAGAAGTCCACATTGAAGTCGGTCGATGACATTCATAACCACTAGTAACATGTTACTAACTAACGCATTGCAGAATACTAATAATTAAAGTTGAGCTAGTAGCAGCGTTACTAACAGTGCAGTATTTTATTGGTTTGAGGACTCGTCGTGCAGCGCAGCGTGTGCGGGTTCGAATCTCCTCTGGGATTGTGGCTTCTCCTTAAGCAATTACTTCAGGCACAACTCAGCGCCATCGATTGATGCTTTGTTATAAGATGTTGGCGCATAATAAATAAAAATTGAAATAATTGTTAACGCGTTTTGGACAATGAGTCAAGAGTAGATTCGTTCACAAAAGCGGTTCTGCCTGCTTCGATAGATCTAACTGGTCACGGTCACTGGAGCGTGAAAACACTTCGCCCCTTACATCAGTTTAATAAATGGCAAAGCTAACTGTAGTTAGGCCTAGTGTGCTTTTCTTCTTTGGACCTCAACGTCGTTTTAGTCTCGATCGTTAGAGCAAAATGAGAGACAATCGACTTTATTCAATAATTGTCGTAGTAATTATTTTCTCAGTTGGATACAGTTCCTCAGAGAGTAAGTAAAGATATAATTTCAATTAGGCTTCATAATTTCACAGTCAGGCCAGGAAGAGTAAGGTAAGGCAACTTAATGTCATAGTCATTATAGAAGTTGTTCAATTGTGTGCTACGGTATAGAGTCTAATAACTTTCTCATGGCACTTAGTTGCTGAGAAGTGGTTCTGGGTACCTGTTTTGTCAAGTTTTTGTGTACCTGTGCCCCGCATCGTTATTCTAAATTAAGAATTTTGGTCAACCTGGTCGGAGTATTCTGCTTGTTAATAAATTATCTAGGTTTGTGGGGCTGTCTTACGGACTGATTATTCTGGATATTGACCTGATTACGGCTTGGTTTTGTTGTGCCCTCGGTTGATGCCTTGTGCATTAGACACCGGCGCAATAGAAGTTACTACTTACAATTACAATTACTAAAGGAAGAAGTTTCTTCACAATGATTTCTGTCTGAGGAGACAGTTTCTTATTAATGATTTCCGAGGAGACAGAACGCTGCTGAGGCCGTCATATTGCGAAACATTGAGAAGGCATTGGAAAGTTGATTCTCCGCGAGCCCTCACTAGTAGGCACAGAGCAGCTAGACGCCGTATGGGTCTATGGCTTCGTTAAATGCACGTGTTATCGATTGTGCTTCTGTATATTTTTGTATTTTAAGACTGCACTTGAGCTCGGTAGTCATTTGGATTTTGAAGAAATGCATTCGTTGATATAAAATTGCCCCCAGGCAAATCGAATGAATTTTTACGTTGCTCGCACCTGACAGTAACAAAAGCGCTGTTTAAATTTTTAACTAAATAAACTATAAATAAACTTTGACCCAACTCGATGTATCCTCAGATCGTCCAACGCATTTACAAAAATTCAGTGTCCTAAAATATATATAACCCAAAAGCCTTGTATGTTTATCAATGAACTTGCTCACAGGTTCTCGTTCGCAATTGCAACTCTTTAGGTAACTGAGAAACGCTTCTATTATTCAGATGGGTTACGGTATGAAAGACATCCGGAAGGAATGGACTATGACGAAAGTTACAGGATCAAGGTCACACGGGGTCAGGAGGTCATCAGCAGCACACTCACTCAAGTAAGCGATTTCTCTGATGACTAAACGGTGAAGCTTTACAAGGCAGAGCAAGAGAAGACAAATACAGGACGAGATATGACGAGAGAAATACAACACAAGGGATGGCAGGATAAGACGCGGTTTGGTTAGATCAGTATAGAATTGTATAGAATAAGAAGTCAATAGAAGGCAAGAAATTGATCTAGATTAAAATATTAAAATATTAGAACCGTACGCAACAGAAGTAGAAAAATCCGAGGTCGAAATTATCAGCTTGTGGTCTCACTTGTAGGGCGGACATTACAGAGCAATAACTCTGACAGTTTCTGCTTTCAACTCCGTCTTCGTTTTGGATCTGCATCTGAACACGTAAGTCAGAGCAAACGACTTTTCTTCTACACTTAGAAAACGTAATTAGCTTCTTCTGAGAAAATTTATCTAACACGTGGAAGGCCGTATCGAAGGAACATTCAGGCCACCTCGCGCAGCAGAGTGAAGTGATCTGCAGGCCTATGTATGTGGGATTTTATGGTATTGGTAATCGAAAATTTATATAGCAGCGCCAATCCAAGAGAGACTTATCAGAGACCCTCCCGACCTAACACAATGAAACCACTATCGAACAAAATGTTCTTCAAGCGTTTGCGGAAAAGAGGCAAAGAGAGACAAAGAGAGGCGAATAATTTTATAGAGCATTGTGAAAACCTCTAGAAATCGCTGCAGTCTTGAATAGATGAAAACAATGAGCATACCATAACTCATGAAAATAGAATGAAATTGAGCACAGTCTGGGAAACACTCGAATACATAAATAAGTTTAATGCATCAACCATGTTTTTTGGTGATAAGAATGCACAATTGAAAGTTTTATGAATTGAAGGGCCGACAGGAAAAATGTAAATCCAAGCCAGGAAATCCAAATGGGACTCATATTCCCAGATATGACACATTTAGGGACCATTTGGTCTCATCAAACGTATATTGAATTGAGTGAAATATGTGACCATCAAATGCTTTTTGCACATCGTGACAGAGTAATGAATCAAATATATTCTCTTTTCAGATATCTCTTCGCTGTTGGCTACGTAGAAAGGTCGTTCAGCAAAGAAGGCGTTGTCTACCACGACGTCAATCACGTAAGTCACATGAATACCCAATCGAAAAATACTATCCATAAAATAGGCAAGGTAGACCAACGAGCTCGTGATCAACCATTTTTACGAAAAATGTCAGAGCTGAAACAAACCCAGCAGTTGGTAAACTGTCGACGCCCGTCCTTGGACAATATTCTATTGTGCTGACGATAACACAGTGAAAAATATTTCTTTGTTATGGGAGTTGTTTGAAATTAGAACCGCCTAGCACGAAGTCATATTAATTTTGTTACGGTTGCGCTCTAACGATTTGGCTTTCAAGCATCACAGCGGGTAGTAGATTTGTTCACAAATGTTGAATCTTGCGAGCCAAGTACTTTAATTTCAATCAGACTTTTTAAATCCTCGTTCTGTGTTGTCTAGCAGCGATTCAACAATCGAACAGATTTTTACCTAGCTTGCACCTGACAGTAACACAAGTTCTGCATAGATTTTTAACTATTCATTCGTTCGGAAAATTTAATATAGCGCACCTTCAAGAATCCTACTCAAAAGCGCTCCCACCCCAGCCAGGGCAAATAGCGATTAGACTTGAGCAGCTTGTAAAAAAGGAGATGTGTTACCCCTGGGGAATAGGCGAGTCTCTAATGGAAGACCATTCCGGATGGAGGACCCAGCAATAGAGAAAGTCCCGCGTTGCTTAATTGTGGAGCGAGCACGGGGGACTAAAAGTTCTCCACCAGAAGACGACCGAAGAGCACGCCGGCCAACTGAATCAGAGACCGGGAGGCAGCGAACACACAGATAGACTGGGGCACGGCCTATTAGACAGCGCCAAACCAGAACAGCAACCCTATAGCAGATGACTAGGCTAATATAACTCAGCTAATCGAATATTAAATCAAGAAGTATGGCTGTACAAAGCAAGTACGCCCGACCGTGTACTAAACAATTAATGCGCATCTCAAATAAAAACCAAACAAGCACAATTTAGATCTACTGAAGCTAACACATTAATATTAAGTTGTTCACAGCGGCAGATCAGAGCAGGATAATACTGAACACCCGCTGAGCAAGAGCGAACATTTCTGGTGTTTCTTTTCGTCATTTCTGGCTTTGAATAAATACAAAAATACCCAGATACAAAAATAAATACTCTGCTCTGTGGCATGTCGTTCACCTGTAGACGGAAGGCCATTGTTACTACTTGGGAAAAGTGAGAGATCAACCGCAGTCTTCAGCAGCCGTCAGTACATGCAAAGGAATCGTGTATGTGTCAGTTGAGTTATTTCTTAACTTTAACTTTCTCTTGTTTCGTTCGTTCTCGTCTTTTTGTCTAACCCGAGGATTCAGATCGAATCCATCCAAGTCATTAAACAAAAAAATTCTATAGGCCTCTGAATACGTCATCCCAGCGTACCACTGTGCAACATTATCCAATTTAAGGGCAACTGATCGACCTGGTTTTTCCAGTTGGCATTTGGATTTTAACCAGGCCGAGCCTCACTTGCCTCAGATTTGGTTGGGTTGTTTGACTCAATATTTCTGTTGTTTCTTTGTCAGAGGTTACGTTACCGTTGGCAACGTCTCATACCACATCGATCCAGCCAGCAATCAACTCCACGGACCTCACAAGGTCTACAGAAGCCGAGGCGATGCCAAGACAGTCTACAGATGTGGTGAGTTTCGGTTTATGCTATCAGTGATGCTAACTAGTAACTTCTATCGCGTCGATGTCCAATGCCGATGGGCACCAAAATCCAGAACGTTATCATGTAATAGGAAGATCAGTCTACTAATGCAAACTGAAAAATGTTAGAGAGGAGATAGCAAGGTGCTCAGACGATAAGATTTTGCTGTATCTATCGAGGACAATAGCTTTGTTCAACATTGAGAGATGTTTATGCGCAACAGTTGCAATCTGATGAAGTTCTGATGATGTTTTATCACACAGTTCTGCAATAGTTTGTCGTTATTAGTGGTGCTGGCTTGAGATCATGAAGATAGCAGATTGATATCAAGCCTAACTCTCGCTGCCATAAACTTGTTTACCCTTTACTAGTGCTGTGGATAATTTTCTGAATGTGACATAGTCTACCAAAATGTGGCATAAGATATTCTTTTAAAAGAAGATTTAGTGGAGAATGATAAAACTGATATTTAGAT
Source organism: Allolobophora icterica (assembly GCA_963556255.1). Lineage (NCBI taxonomy): Eukaryota > Metazoa > Annelida > Clitellata > Crassiclitellata > Lumbricidae > Allolobophora > Allolobophora icterica. Next base: position 54,731,561 of record OY744611.1, on the reverse strand, counting down.
CTTCCTATTAAAGTCTTCACCTTGCGATGTATGATGAAGTTGATCAAAACTCAACACGTTGTAATTTCTGTTATGATCATTGTGCCATTTTCAGGTCACGAAGGCGATGATTTTGATACACAGATGAATCCTGCTAAGTACAACAGGAGGGTAAGATGTTTATTTATTTTTACCCCGGGGTACATAAGATCCCTCAGGGATTTTGAGTTTTAATCAAGAAGAATGGAAAAAGCATCTGAAACGGCCTCTAATATTTAATTAATTAATTAATTTTTTTGTTATTATTACGCATTTATTTGAAGCGCCACTATCTAATGTCCACACTTTGACCGTGGAGGCCGAGAAATTATTGTGAGCTGAAGATGCGTACACGGGTCTACCGATGACAAAGCTACGCCAAGACACTATGAAGATGTGGGGAATTTTGGTCTATATTAGCCTATATGTGATGCTAACTAGTAACTTCGATCACGTTGATGTCTAAACCAGAGGAGGCTCTAACCTGTACTGTCTCCGTCACAAGGAGTTCGCTCTGACCAATCGGCTAACTTAACACAACACAAGTGAAAATTGGTTAAGCGCAGGGTGAAGAAAAACTCCTCAGCAGCGCGATCCAGACGAAGCAGGGAGGTCCAACGATCAAACAAAGCAGACTTCAAGGACTTGCGGAACAAGGAAGACAGTGACAGACTGATTAAGCTCACTTCTGATTTTAAATGGAAGACTATTCCAGGATACATGGCCAACAATTATAGCAAAACTTCTATATGCTGGGTAGACGACCTAGCCGGAGGGACCACAAGGATACAGTGTGCAGCTGATATCAGTGGAACCTGTGAACACTGTGTTCCACGTGTAGGCCCTACGTATTCAAGTATGTATGCATGTATGTAGTAACTATGTATGTATAAGAGCACTTGTATAGCGACCTTTAGGTAACTGCATGGGTGCCATGTATCGTGTCCTTATCTAGTAAATATATCGTAATTATTTGAAATTTCTGGGGATATCCAGAATGGCGAGGATTAAGGACTCAGTTTAATACAATCAGATTGGCTAATATGTATTTCGCCGATGAGAGTTCAGTTCTTACTTAGCTTACTAGTCCCAATATTGTGTTTAGCATGTTTCTGAATACCAACTGTTATGGAAGAGATTTTTGTGATAGCGTACGTGAAAGAATGCTGTTAGAAGTTTAGAACAGCAGGATGGTAGAGAGAGACTTAAATGCACGGTGTCAAAGTTGAAGAGAATAAAGCGATTGAGTAGAGTTTCCTAGCAGTAGGTGGAAAAACACCTGTAACAGAAGCAGTGAAACATTTTTCATCTCACTTAGCAGTGTAAGTCTTAGACTGCTAAGTGAAAAGCGATTGTTTGGGCTGAATGTTAGGGGAGAAAGTGTTGAAGCACTTGAGAGATAAGTTCTTTCAATTTCAGCTGAAGCGATTCAGTTGGCCTCAGGACCGGGACAAGGAGAATAAAGTCGTGGAACTCTTTGTGGCAAATGATCACTCTCAGGTAAGACTGTGGATACTTTAACTTTATTGTTTAAATTCAGTTACGATGCCACGGTAATTTTTTATAAGGAAAAACAGTTATGAAGCGACCATTAAACCGTAAAAAAACGAGGCCTTATGTATAATGCTGATGGCGCGATGGAAGCCAATGGGTTTAGATTGGATATCTCAATAACAGCATAGACGCTCAAAAGTCAAAAGAGTCAATGGAAGTGTGAAAGTGGCAGAGATATGATCATATGAACACTGATTGAACAGGTATAAAGAAAATGTCAGGACTCATAGACGTGGACAAGGAGAGCAAACAGAAACAAAAGAGAGAGTAGGCAGATAAGTCCCTCAGAAATGGTTGGTTGAAGATGGTCTTAATTATACGTTTGTAGTATCTGAAGATGGGAAACGACGTGAATGCGGTTATTCAGCGAACAAAGGACATTGTCAACATCGCTAGTGCGGTAAACTTCGACAAGCAATCTCTCTCTCTTTCTCTATTTCTCTATATCTCTCTTTCTCTCTTTCTCTCTTTCTCTCTTTCTCCCTCCCTCCCTCCCTCCCTCCCTCCCTCCCTCCCTCCCTCCCTCCCTCCCTCCCTCTTTCCCTCTTTCCCTCTTCTTGTCTCTGTCTGTCTGTCTGTCTGTTTGTCTGTCTGTCTGTCTGTCTGTCTATCTGTCTGTCTGTCTGTCTGTCTGTCTGTCTGTATGTCTGTCTGTCTGTCTGTCTGTCTGTCTGTCTGTCTGTCTGTCTGTCTGTCTGTCTGTCTGTCTGTCTGTCTGTCTGTCTCTCTCTCTCTCTCTCTCTCTCTCTCTCTCTCCATAATTAGATCTTTATAAAACCGTCTAAACTTCAGAATAGCTACTACTCAAGATTTCCATCTTAGATCTCTAATGTTGTTGACTGGAGATATTCGATTGATGGCATTTCTTGAAGAGAGCTGCATCAAACAAGGTTAAACTTCAAGTTGATAGTCAAGTTGCAATCTGAAATATGTTATATCTCACGCTCGATCTGAACGAATAAGGATATAGTCCGCAGAAACCTACTTTGAACCCTTCTATCACATTGTCCGTAATTGTCCGCAGTTAGCATTACCTGTTGCGGACTCCCGCGCTTTAAATGCCATCAATCGAATATCTCCAGTCAACCTGAGATTCATTTTAGGGCTACCAACCTCTCGGCATCTATATCGTTCTCGTTGGAATTGAAGTCTGGAATATCAGTGACAAAATAACTGTCAATTCTTCGAACTCGAGTTCAACTTTGGCTGAGTGGGCCAACTACCGCATGGCCAATGTCACTCCAAGTCACTACAACGACAATGGAATTTTAATCACGTACGTTTGTATGTGTGTGTGTCGGGGGGGGGGGCCGATAGCGCATTGGATAACATCTGGCGTAGAGTGCGAGAGGTACAGAGATCGAGTCCCATAGGCGGACATGCTTTGTAGGCTGCAATTTGCGCCGTGTATTGCAGGCTGTCTGTTCTGTTAGTAGTTAAGATTTGTCGCATAACATGTACATGTACAGCGCAGTGCGTTTGCAGGCGCTTAATTAAAGAATAAATATATATATATATATATATATATATATATATATATATACGTTTATTATGCAAAACTGGTTGGCACACTGCAACCAGGAACCTGAGAATATATGGAAATAGAAAATAATAAAAATGAAGATATAAAGGTTTTGGGTTATTGTGGATTGTACTCAGATTGTTTGATACAGAATGCGTGAGATATAGTTTTTATCGTCTTTGTCCGGAAGTTCGAATGGGTGGGCTCGAGGTCGTACGCCTCGACGGCGACACTTTGTTGGCGGGAAGAGGGCTCTTAGGACGTGGGCTTCGTTCAACACAACAGCGTTGAGCAGTCAAACCTCCGCCAATTCTACCCGCTCGTCCACTGTTAGTGTCCCATCTTGTAGAAAGCCTAGGCGCCAGCTTCTTGAGAGGAGTCATTCTCAAATCTGGAAAGCACGTTCACTTAGGCTACAACAGATGGTGTGGTAGTTTGGGATAGTAGAGTCTAGCTTCGGGAACTCATGAGAGTAGTGAGGGATTTGAAAATAGCTAAGATATGCATGATTCTATGAAATTTCGTAAATCGCGATTGGTTCTGTTCAAAGAATTGTATGTATGTATATTCGTTTATTAGGCGAAACTGGTTGGTACACCCCAACCAAGAACAAGAGAATAGGTAATAGAAGTAATTAAAATAAAGATATAAAGATTACGGATTATTGCGGAGTGTACTCAGATTTTTTATAGAGAATGCGCGAGATATAGTTTTTATCATCTTTATCTGGAAGCCCGAATGGGTGGGCTCGAGGTCGTAAGCCCCGACGGCGAGAAGAGAACCCATAGGACGTGGGGTTCGATCCACACAACAGCATTGAGCAATCGATCCTCCGCCAATTCTACCCGCTCAGTGTTTGGCTCTCAGGCATTTTCCGAAGCCTTGGAATTTGTTGCCCCATTCAATTCGTTCTGTCAATTCTTTGTTGTCATTCAGCTCTACGCTCAAGACTCATCCCTTTCGACTTGCATACTTGTTCACCAGCTGTAGCCTGGCTTCTGTTTTCTCTGTTCTATCGGATTTAAACCTTGCTTTCCCAATGGATTATGATTTTTTGCGATGATCATTCGAGGTGACAACTGATTGGTGACTTGGACATTACGATAGCGACGCTTTAAAAGTCAGTTGGTAATATATTCCAATGACTTGTGATTTTAGAAAGCATCTTGCTTAAAATCTCTCAGCAATGCGGTAGGCCCTAAAATCTTAAGAACTTAAAGTCTCCATGTGCATAAAGAAAACTGGGCCGTGTACTGTATAAGAACCTTAATTTGCAAACAATGGACCATCTTTTCCACTTCACAAATCGAACAGAAAGATGATAGCGATCGCAGCCGTGTTCCTTAAGACATTGGACGAACATTGGGCTAGTCTTGGACATACACTGCGCTAGCAACGGACCCAACATTGGGCCAATTTAAGCATACAAACAACCCAGCACTGTGCCGAATCCGTTCTTGCGCCAATGACGTAGCGATGGTAAAAGTAACGTGACTGTTTAGACAAAGATAACGGTAGCAGCTGTCTTCATTGAGCCAACATTGGACCAACATTTATTTTGGCTATGTAGGATATCGAGTTTCATATGCGTCCTGTTGTTTTTTTTTATCCAGAAACAAAACGTTCGATGCTTCCGGGTCAGTCGTTGGCAGGGCCTACGATGGCAAGATGTGCACAAATTTAAAATCTGCAGCCATTGTAAGCGTAGGTATAATTATAGTTTTGAAAATTCATAACAATATACAAATCCATCTATTTAAGATCCACAATTAAAAAAAATACCTCTTCATTTAACTGCTATTATAGAAGGTCGTCGTTTCCGATTCGTTTCTTTTGCTTTTTCTTGTAATTTCTATCATCCTCTAAAATTCGCCGATTCCTTTGCCTCTTCTACTCCACATAATCATATATTTGCAGTTCAACTCTAAGACTTAGCAGGCAGACAGAGAAAGCTACGCCTAATCCGTGTGTTTTGTTGAAGGTCTTTCCCATAGCATATTTTAAATTTTTATCGGTTGATTTTTGTTTTTTTGCCTATCTGTATTATGGGAAACCTTTGGAATTGCTCAATTTCAACCATATGTTTACAGTGCATTTGACTACGTTGACTATTATTCCTTGCATAACTTAGACACTTTCTTGGTATTTATAGAGCGCCAAATCAACATCGGGAAGCTTGCTCAACCCAAATAGCCTATCTGACTTTCCTGATCTATACAATCCGCGGCTAAACAGAATCCACCTAAACAGCTCATCTGTCTTTTTCTTTATAATCCCCTGAATACTGGATTTTGTTCTCCATACATTATCTAGGGACACTCCCTCTTACTTGACCCCGCTCTTGTGAATAAGCTGGTTACCTGCACTCAGCATCTAGATAGCGCATCCTTCATCGTCTCTAAAGGGGACCGCTGCAACAGCTTGCTGGCTGGAGCGCCCAGGTATCTCCTGGACGGACTCCACTCGGTGATCAACGCTGCGGTCAGGCTCATCTGTAACGGGAGGAAATATTATCACGTCACGCCACTCCTGTGCGATGTTCTGCACTGGATTGGATGGTGTAGTTGCCGAATTTGAGCTGAGATGTATCCGCGTAAGCTAGATGGCAATATGGTGCGAGCTCAGGCAACAAGTGGCTGATGGAGGTTAGCATGCGGTCTCGGTAGAGGCTGTTGAAGTCGTTTGAAATGTCCAGCTTTACGAAGATAGCGTCGGGCTCAAGAGCCGACAGAAAACGACGCGTTGCGTGCACTGCAGCCTCTGCGCCTCCGGTTACTGCGACACCCAGTTGTCTTGGTGAAAGGTAAGACATGACGGAGGAGCGTAAGAACGATCCGGAGGAGGAGACGGATGTCTTGCTTGTAGTTCCGCAAATGTCTGGTCGCAGATTAGGGCCGGAGTCTCGCACGAGCAGAGTATCTTTGCAGCTGCTTTGATGTTCCCGTCTTCAAGCTTGGCCGAGACCGCCGCCGCGATGGACTGGGCGTCGTTAATAATTTTCCTCTCCTCAATTCGTGTGGACGATGTTGGTCCGTTCCAAAAATTTCGTCAGCCTTTGTGTGCCATTGATTGAAGAACTCTGAAATCCGTTTCTTAATGGAGGAAGTGAGGTTGTGACGTTTTCCTCCATGTCTTGGTTGCTCCAATATGGTGGCACCGAAGCTGAGTAGGCATCTCCAATTGTCCAGCTGTGTGGGGTCCGATATTAGCGGGTTGATGACATTGGTTAGAAGGTAGCATGCACTCGTTCTGGCTCCTTTCGGTATGTGTCTAATGAGTTTGTAATGCAGAGTTGGATGTTGCATAATTATGGTCATTGGTGCTAGTTTTAGTTGGATTTTGAGTGTTAGTATTCATTATTATTATTATTATTATTATTATTATTATTATTATTATTATTATTATTATTATTATTATTATTATTATTATTATTATTATTATTATTATTATTATTATTATTATTATTATTTTTATTATAGCGCTTTAGACATTTTCGACGTTACGACAGCTTAGATAAGATAGGCTGAATTACGGATAAGAATTGAGATGATTGTTATCTTTGCAGGACGCTTATAATCCTCCGCTGACTGGAGCGGTTATGGATCACGAAATGGGTCACAGCTTTGGTCTCCAGCACGACGACCAATTCAACCCATGTGCGTGCTCGGATCCGAGTGGGAAATGCGTCATGTTTTCGGAAGGAAAGTTTGTACCAACTTTCCTACACTAGATGGTGATGCGGGACAGTTACGTCTCCCAACTTCCACTCCGTATTTTCAGTTTTAACCCAATTCCCTACCGTCCCCTCGGACACCTGTCACCTCTCCATCCCGTAAATTTTGACGCCATCTTTGCATGATGGATATTTATTCCGGTACTTAAAGGAAAGAAAAAAATCGATGAGTCAATCAGTTAAAGAATTTCAATGAAACTTAAGTCAAACACTTGACCGTTGCAAATCAGGTAAGCTTAGCCTTTTAACTGATGGATGCCGCACTTCTTTCGACAGTCTTGCAAAGCCAGCACGCGTCGGTAAAGGTAATGCATTGCAAGTAGGCCTACCAAAGTGCCGGTGTCACGAAATAGAGTATCCCTCATACAAGTATATCCCCTTAGCCAGGGGCGGACTGGCCCGCCGGGAAACCGGGAAATTTCCCGGTGGGCCCCTGCCCCAAAAGTGCCCAATTATAATCGGCTGACCATGCTCAAGATCGGTACATTAAATTGTACTTATTTACTACTTACATGCATGTCGTTTGCCGGAAGTCGGTAGCAATATGACGTCATATAATATGCATGGCGCTGTGAGCATGATGTTTTTCCACTAATTTTGATATTATAAATTGTAATTGTAAATTGTAACGGAAAACTTATATTATTGCGCCACTCACAGATCAGCGGCGCTTTCAATCCCCATCAATGCCAGCACCGGAAAATATATAGGAAGGTTTTCAGGCGCCTACGGAACTGGAGAAGAGAGAGGGCAAAAGTTCTTGGCGGAGAAACAAGGGGAGACAGTTCCAAGCAGAGGGGTCCACATAGGCGAAGTTCCTGGATTGTGCTGTGGAAGAGCGCATACGAGGGACAGCCAGAAAGCCGCGAGCCGAAGATCGCAAGGAAGCCCTCGCAGGCAAGGAAGAAACTGCATGAGTTGCAAGAATTCATTAGGTAAGACGGAGCAGAGCCAGTTAGGCAGTTGCGCATGAGGGTGAAAGTTTAACTGAAATCGCTGTTGAGCAGGGAGCCAGTGGACGGAATCACGGATCAAGGCAGAAATGTGGGTATACTTAGGAATGTCACATATATAAGCCGAGCAGCAGCATTAAGTATAGTCTGGAGTTTGTATAGGCCTATATTGGAGGAGGAAAGGTCAATGTACACAGCATTGCCAAAGTCCATCCGAGTGCAAATCAGAGCATGGACCAGTGTAGTGACAGCGTGAAATGAAAGAGACTTGCGGATGGAACGGAGCTGGCGTAGATGATAAAAGCAAGATCGGGACACAAGGTTAACTTGATCAGTGAAGGAGAGCGTAGGGTCAAGGACAATCCCCAAGTCGCGAACAGAGGAGGAGAATTATTGAATGTAGAGATTCCAAATCAATCTTGCCGAGTTAGAGGCGACCACCGAGCCAGATAAATTGAGTCTTGTCAGGGTTCATTCGCAAGCGATTAGAGGAAAGCCGAGCATCCAGAGCAGGTCGATGCGCTCGACCATTTGGACAGCAGAAGAGGCTGGACCATGTAGAAGAGACTGGGTATCGTCAGCATGCTGATGAGACGAAACCCCATACTGCTGGAAAATCTCCCCGAGGTCCGAAGTATACAGGATGAATAGCAGAGGAGTAAGAACAGAGCCTTGCTGGAGACCATAGAAGGTAGTGGTGACCCAAGGAGTACGATGTGTTCCAAAGACCACAGAGATTGGAGATATTCTTAGTTTTCTTATGTTTTCGTAACTTCGTAAGTTCGTAACTTATCGTGTGTATTATTTATGTTCAGTGCTATATAATCAGTAGCTATTAGAATACGTCGTACGACGAGAACAAGTTACAATAGACTGCCAGGAATTTGATCGTAACGCAATGGCACAGCCAAGTAGTGCAAAGAAAAGACTTGCAAAACGAAAACAAGAATTGCAAGATGCAGCCCTTGATCCAAAAACAATGTAAACTAATGGTCATTGGACTAAGTATTGAGGTGACACCAACAAATGACCGTTTTCCGATGCGGGCCCTTCGTGGAGCTGTTTCCCAGTAGAAATTCTCGGTCCAGTCCGCCCCTGCCCTTAGCAGAATGGAGTATCCTGCCGGATGAATGTGAACGGGAGAGTCTTTCCCCTCGTGCAAAAGTATTGCAAGTTGTGACATTGATATCGGTCGATTCGTATCAATCGGTACACCAGCAAAACGAGGAAGACAAAATATCAGCAGTCAGAAACAACAGTGTCATGAAAAGTGTAAGGTGCTAATTAGGTGATTTGGTAGCTCGTGCTTGACATCGGTCGATTCGTATCAGTCGGTACACCAGCAAAGCCAGTGAAGCCATTTGAGGCAATGAACCAACTTCAATTACTCTTGTGTTCTTTGCCGTGTTGTAATCTCACGTAAATAATTTATTTAAACAATGTCTATTCGCATAATTAGTTGCGTGAAGGGCTTGTTGTGACGGATGTGTCTAAAACAAGGACGACATATATCAGCAATCACAAACGACAGTGTCATGAACAAGGACTAAGGTGCTAATTAGGTGAATTTAGCTCGCGCTTGATATCGGTCGATTCGTATCTCAGCAAAATTAATCTCGCCCGACATTTGCTTCAGCTCTGAACAAGGCACCTAACCAAATTGGGGAACCTACATGTTAACTCCTCCTCTGCCAGGAGCAAATGGACTTCTCTTCATGTGGGTTGTACGCAGCTGCCTATGGCTTTGAGATTGCTTCCGGTTCTGCCGCGCTGGATGTTGACTTCGATGAGCCTTCAGAAATGCGAATGCATCGTGAGAAGATAATGTTTCAACCACAACGTAATGCTGCATTTCCCCAAAACCCCTCTTAACAGAAGGGGAAGAAAGGCACGTCCGCGTTTGATTATCCTTCCTACTGTAACTTTTGATTTGCTCTGAACATTGCTTAGAACACTTTCAGTCACTTGCTTTTTTGGATTTTGATTACAGCATAGATTTATCAATTATACGCATTTTTCAATAATATCTTATACTTGTGAATATTTATCCTCGGGGGGATGATTTTACACGATGGGGGATAGAAATGGTTTATTCCGCCGGATACTCTATACCGGTATGTTCCATCCGGGGGATAAATATATTCATCCCCCGGATACTTTTAGGACGGATAGTCTGTCACGCGACACCGTCACGCCTCGATAATTAAGAAATGAGTAAAATCGATCTAACGGAATGCTGACGTAGGCTTTATTATCAACAAAACACTTATTGCTTATTTAATGAAGAAAGAAACAAATTTATGAACTTTAAGACCAGTATTACCACAACTTATCTGTCCAATATTGCAACATAGCTGCCAAGTGCTAACCCAGTATACCGTTTCCTTATCAATATTTTCCTAAGTTCTTTACAATATCCGCGGTATAAGTGCGATTGCTGTGGTAAGACAGAAACCTAAATTAAAACGCATTACTATTATTCTCTAATATACACACATACGCACATACATTAATGCGCAACTTTAGAAGTTTGGAGATTACGATTATATTATGATTAATGTATGTGCGTATGCGTGTATAATGATGATGATCCTGGTTGACACGTTGAATCATTATTCCTACAGTTCGGGAAGTCCATCTTTCACGTGGTCGCAGTGTTCGTTGGATCAATTCAAGTATTCATTTGACCACGGACTGGACATTTGTCTCTACAACGTCCCGAAGACAATAGAACCAAACGTTTTTTGTGGCAACGGAATCGTTGAAAATGGAGAACAGTGCGACTGTGGAAACTCAATGAATCAGGTTTTGAACATTAGAAATCGAACGTCATGCACTATTCACGCTCAAACTGGGCATATAGGAATATTCGATAAACGCTCCTGGTCTGTTAATAATGGATCTATAGCCTGCACAGCATACTCAGTGTAACGACCACGAGTCTGCCATGTCTCGCGCACAATTGTATTCGGAAAAGTTCTAGGATTTACTGACTTAGTTTAAGTAAATCCCAGGATAACGGAACTCATCCAAAACCTGCGCGATGGCCTATGAGTAGAAAACAGGCGACGTTTCTAAGTCTGACAATCGGATATTGGAGACTTGTTGGTATTATCTTCTGGACACGGCAAGAGGTTAACTGATATTAATTTTCTGTCGTTGCAGGAATGTAACAAAGCATGCTGTGATCACGCTACATGTCAACTGATATCTCCGGCAACCTGTGCTTACGGCAGATGCTGTAACATCAACACCTGCCAGGTGACTATATAAAAATTCATATTGTTCCGGTTTATGATGAACTCATATGTTACAATGCGAAACATGCATTATATTTGTCGGTTTTAATCTTCTGTTTAGTATGGAGTGCTTACTTCTACTACAGAAAGATGTTGTGCGCTAAAGAGTTTCTGCAGCAGTGATGTAGTTGGAGAACTCGTTCAGGCAATCAATAGACACAACAGTTTTTAAATGACTTTTGCAGTAGAGTTTGGAATTGTCAGCAATTTAAGTTTACCAGTGCAACAAATCGTGAAATTGTAGGCCCTATATAGCGATTCTGTAGGCCTTACTGCACTAATCATAAAGAATCATTTAAAAGCAAATTAAATTGCAGGGCTTGCCTCAATAATCAGGCATGTCGACATACCTGGTTTATGTGAAAAAGTATGCCAGCGTGCTTGGAATATTGTATTCTATATACCCTACAAATCTTGGTGCAAATTTGATTATTTTTTAATTGGCTTTTGGATAAAACAGTTTGTCGACATATGGTATTTAGCAGCCGGCAGCATTACTCCAGTGCAATAACCCGGTATGATAACAAAAATTGTTGTTTTTTCTTGTAATCTTTGTATTAAAACCGGTGCAATAATCAGATTGTTTGACATACCCGGTTATTGTCTCCTACTTACTCTACAATTCACTGATTTTGCGTTATTTTTTCTTACTATAATGTAGCTATGACGACTTACCTTCTTATTGCACGATTAATTTGTACTGTGTGCTATTCACCATTTGGTGCAAGAATGAGGTATGTCGACTAACAGCAGAAGATTTTTGCTTCATACTGGGTTATTGAGTGTCAATAACCAGGTATGAAGCAAAATGTCGTGAAAAAACAATAATGTTATCTTTTGGATTGCATTATGTAGCAATTTCGTGAAAGACAGTAATAACTCACATGGTGCTTTAAACAGCTTGTCGATATCTCGTAAAATGGCTTAGATACAACAGTTTGAAGTGTCAAGTCTTTGAAGCCATTTTCCAAAACTAAAAAAATCCGACATATCTGGTTATTGCTGCAAGCCCTTCAATTACATTTGCCCAAAGTAATGCCAAAGTTATTTTTATTAGAAACGCAATAATCAAATAAAGTATCGCGCAGTTAATACACTATTTTGTTTCTAGATTTGGTAAGGATTAAAGAAACGTAGAGTACAAAAGTACCTGAATGGTCCTAAATAGTATTAGAATGTGTCGTTGGAGTTTTAATTCAAATGTACTCCAGGACAACCTTTGCAACCGGAGTTTCTATAAGTATCTACGTTTTTCTTCTAATTCTTAGATGCTACCTTGTGGCAACCTGTGTCGTGAAAAATCAGACGTCAGCTGTGATTTGGCGGAGTTTTGCGATGGGTCCAACCACCTATGTCCCAATGATACCCACCTTCCAGATGGAGCCAACTGCACCGTAAAAGGGGTATGGAATCACTTAATGATAAATTGCACTCTCGACGCACTCACAAATTGTACCCGATATCTCACGTTACATAACGCAGTGACATAAAATAAATGAGGATCTGTAAAGCGCAACTTGATGTTATCTGGTGGGACCGTGTGTCGTGGGAAGGCAGATTCCAGCTGTGATTTGGATGAATTTTCAAACAGTCTCAAGTATCTCAACCACCTTTGCTCCAATGACACTCATCTTCCAGATGGAGCCAACTGTACAGTAAACGAAGAATTGACTCCCTTCATCGTATGTTACGCTATCGATGTGCCATCAGCTTAAAAACGTAGTAGTGACTTTTCACAAGCTACCCTTCCACTCAACTTAATTCAATGTTCACGCGGTACAATAGGCACCACAAATGCAACTTTGTTTGGAAAATTAAGCAGTTCCACATCGAAAGAAACGAATCAAAGGTGCTCCAGCAATATAGTCAGTTAGAAAGTTAGACAGTAGTAATGTAGTGTGCTTCTAGACAACTTGAGGCAATGTAAAGCGAGAGAAACCAAAGTAATCGAGATGAGGCAAGATGAGCCGAATTTAGTTACGGTAAAGTTAAGTAAGGAAATGTATGTATGATTCTTGGGTTTTACATAGCGCATTTTTGAACTTCTCAAAAGGGCTGAGGGATTATGTAGGGGTAAAGAAAGAAACACAAAGCAAGGCAAGTCATTGTAACCAAAATCTAACTTACGGTTAACTGTAAGTTAAAGTAAAGGAAGACACGAAGATATAAGACAATGGTTGCAGTGAAGTCGACAAAGGCATGAAGTGACCGCTGTTCCATTCAGCTAAGGTGGTAGAGGTTGGCAGATTTTTCGGGAGAAGTGCAATCATTAAAGAAGAAAAACGATCCAACAGTAAGACATACTTTCCTCATTCTGTTGGTTTGGTTCAGAAAAGTGGTCGCAGTGGATGCTACTGGTTTTGAACTTCGGACAAAGCAGCTACAGGATACAACAGATATCTTCCTAGCGCGCACCTTATAATATTATTATTACAACGACTTTTACTAAAAGATCTCACATAGAGAGACTTCAACTAGTAAACGAAGTAGGAGTTCACTTTCAAACAGTTTTTAGTCCTTGATTAAGTGATGGCGTCCCACAAACTTTATTCTTACAGGTTGCAGCCTACTGTTATAATGGACAATGTCGTAGCCACGAGTCACAGTGCGAGCTCATCTGGGGACGAGGAACACTCGCTTCAGACGATCTGTGCTACTATCATAACACTGAGGGAGATGAAACCGGCAATTGTGGCATCAACTGGCTTCCAAACGTCACCTACGATAAATGCGCAGTCAGGTAAGCCGACATCTGCCATAATTTGTTTCGAATACAAGCATAGTTTCTGTATAAAGAGATGTTAGAAACCTAACCCACAGCTGACTAAAATGCCATGATACTGTAATGATATCGATTAGGGTGGTCTACGATAACATGTTTTTTGTTTGAAATTCATGAGCTATGTTGATACATTTATTTTTACCTGATTTTGATCTAAAAAACCTGCCTGAAATATTTCATTTTTTAGAAATGCAATATTAAGGGTTGCTCACGAGTATCGATATTTTGCATGAGAATGGTCCACAGTAATCTAGGCATTTTGGCTGCTTGTTTTACTCTTATCGTCTCAAAGCGACTGAAGCTGACTACAGAGCTGGTATCGGCGCTGGACCGTAGCAACATTTCTGATAGGCGTGCAATTCACATGTTGAATGTCAGTGCAACAGAGTCTGGCCAAAGGTCTGTTTCCTGAAGCTCACTTCGGCATACCAGGATTGACAGACGAATCATTACAGCGGTCAATCTGAGGGATTCCTTCGTCCGCGAAGTCAAGGAGAAAGTTGCTTCCTTAGTTCTACACTGGGATGGCAAGTTGCTGCTAGACCTTACTGGAAATGGAGAGGGCGCAAAGGTTGACCGTTTGCCAATATTGGTTTCTAGCCCGGATATCGAAATCGAGAAGCTCCTTGCTTTACCAAAGCTGCCATCAGGTACAGGCGCTGCCATGGCCAATGCCGCAATCCAGATCACTAGAGAATGGACGTTGAAGTAGCATGTTGAAGCTCTTTTGTTTAACACTACTGCTTCTAAAACTGGGATTCCTGATGTTGTCAATTGATCGAGGTAGAATTGTGTCAACCTCTGTTGCATTTATCGTGTAGACATCGTGTAATGGAGCTTATATCGGCTAGAGTCTTCAAAGCTGTGATGGCTGCATATTCTGGAACAGATATTCAGCTATAAAAACGTTTTTGTGAACAGTGGTCCTTCACCCTAAAAGACGGCTTCCGTGCATTCCAGGATCCAAGAATAAATGACTATAAGGAGTCGCGAGACGCTACCAAGGTGGCCATGAAGACTAGCCTGGAGAACAAGAGTAAGTCTTACACGCGAAGATTATGCACAGCTGTGTCAACTGTGTCTGCAATTTTTGACGGGGATCTTCACGTTCCGATCAGAAAGTCTGGAGCGTTGCACCATGCACGATGGACGGCCAAGGCCATCTACGTGCACAAACTCCTGATGTTTCATGAGCACATGAAGCTAACCAGGATTGAGGAAGTTGGTCTCCATGAATGAGCTTGTAATGCAGCTGGGAATGACCGGTGTAGCGATCTCAGATTACCCCATTTCAAATTACTCCCCCCTCGATAACTTGAAATCGCGTTCAGATTACCGGGGGTAATCTGAAATCGTAGAGGGTAATCTGAAATCGATTTCAAGTTACCCTGGGGTAACTTGAAATCGATTTCAGATTACCCCCTCAAATTAATGGGGCCCGTTCTTCGACTATCTAATAATAATAATAATAATAATAATAATAATAATAATAATAATAATAATAATAATAATAATAATAATAATAATAATAATAATAATAATAATAATAATAATAATAATAATAATAATGCCATACAGGCCCCGCACGCCTCAGACTGGCTCCATGCCCTTCCGCTAGCCGCACAAGGCCTAAGACTGGATGACGAGTCACTGAGAGTAGCTGTGGGCCTAAGACTGGGCGCAGTCATCTGTGCCCCCCACACATGCGCATGCGGAACGACGGTTTCAGCCAGAGGCTCACATGGATTGGCATGCTCACTAAGCTTCGGCAGACAAGCTAGACACGCATCAATAAACGACATCGTGCTGCGCAGTCTCATTAAGGCAGGCACCCCTTCAATCAAGGAACCGGCTGGCCTCTCCCGACTAGACGGGAAAAGACCTGATGGTCAAACTCTGATTCCGTGGAACAGCGGGCGTTCCCTGATTTGGGACGTAACGATCATCGACACTTTTGCGCCATCATATTTGGCCGAGACATCTACAGCAGCGGGAGGAGCCGCAGAAATAGCCGCAACTCGAAAGAAATCCAAATACGCGGAGCTATCGTTGAGATATTGCTACACTCCAATCGCAATAGAAACGATGGGACCTATGGACCACGAAGGCTTGGCATTCATCAAAGAACTCGGCCGACGATTGACGAGAATAACGGAAGATCCTCGAGAAACCTTCTTCCTGTTACAAAAACTATCAATCACAATCCAGAGGTTCAATGCTATCGCGTGCCTAGGCACGATGGGGAACCAGAATCCCGACTTTAATGTAACCGGATAATGATAATAATAATAATAATAATAATAATAATAATAATAATAATAATAATAATAATACTTTCGCCAGCCAGGAAATAGATGAATAGGGCCATTCCGGACACCTTTTTTTTACATTAGTTAATATTGAAGTCCCTGAGGGATCCTGTATACCTCGGGCAAAAAAAAAAATAATAATAATAATAATAATAATAATAAATAATAATAATAATAACAATAATAATAATTGTTAACACTTATCATTTAACTCTCATTACCCTTCTAGTACATGATGTACAACAGGCTATCTTTCTTTGTAGATCACAATTACATCAACTAGGTTAAATCTTTGTATAACTTATGTTTGTATGTAATATGTCAGGTACTTTGAACTAGTGTATGAGTGGTTTTAACACAATTAACATTTCTGTAAAAAAAATTCTTCAAATATTGAGACTAGCTTTCAATCTTGTATGTTTCACGTGTTTTATTCAATAAACATATCAAGACTTGTACGCATAAGAATTTATCATTTTAGCTAAATCAGATGGGGTTAATGTGAATAGCACAGAGGTCACTTGAAATCGCGTTCAGGCTACCCCCGGGGGAAATGTGAAATCGATTTCAGATTACCGGGGGTAACTTGAAATGGAGGGTAGCCTGAAGTCTTTATAGCGGGCTCTCCTGGACGACCTAATCCGCTACAACGCTGTAAATGAGAAGATCGCCAAAGCGGCATTTACTACTTTCATACGCCATCTCTGGTATTTAGAAAGCTACCTTGTTGTCTTCTCACTTTTCTCCGAGAAACTGTCAACGGACGAGAAAAGAGACCGTGACACAAATGACGAAGGAGAAGAAGATGGATCGCAAGAGGTGGGTTCGTAAAGAGAAAAATGGAGAGGAAATAACAACAAGCCTGATCGTTCTTGTTTCTTCCACATCTCTGAGGCTTCTGAAATTTCTTTTTTTTTATCAAAAAGACGTTCTTGGATCTTCATCCTGAGCAGTGGGAACATGATGAAGGCTCTCAAGAGGGGAGGAGGAAGATTGAAAAACTTAAAGTCGTGAACGATGGAGCAGAGAGAAAGATACAGAGACAGAGAGAGAGAGACAGAGAGAGAGAGAGAGACAGAGACAGAGAGATAGAGGGAGAGAGAGGGAGAGAGAGAGAGCGAGAGAGAGAGAGAGAGGAGTTGCCATGACTTCAGTGACTCACTGACGATGGAAGAACAGACTAAGCAAGCGTTACATCAGGTGGTGGAGCATCACCGTCGTCTTCATCCTCTTAAATGATACTTTCTTAATCATGTGACAATTTACCTCAACAAAAAGGCTCCCTTAATAAATCGTCCTTTCCTAGGAAACGGTCGTCTTAGATCTCAGAGTCAAATTTATATAACGCTTTTCAAGAACTTCTTACGACCTTAATATAATTATGGTTATCGAAAGACCTAGAAAGGTCAGTCTCTGAGAATATTTCTTTTGTAGCTAAGCCAGAACAGTTTGAATTTTCAGCGAAAGGTTATTCCACCAAGACGGACAATTTCATGAGAAACGCGCGCTTCGCTGCAATACGATACGATACAATACAATACAACTGTAATTTGATAATGTTCTCCTTATAAAGTTTAGAAGTGCACACACTTAAGTTGGGCATCCATTAAGATCCAGAGGTAGACTGGAAGAAGTAAATTTTTAGTTTAGAGCGAAGGACAGTCTCGCTAAAAGAGTTCCGAACATGAGGAGGTAGACAGTTCTAGATGGAGGAACCGGCAACTTTGATTGAACGCCGGCCAAAGACAAGACGTGTACAAGAAACAACAAACTTTCCAGCAGATGGAAGATAAGTATGATGGCAGTAATAATCTGCACGTGCTGAGTTCATGAGCAGTGTCAGCTTGAAGCGAAAACGCTCACAGACAAGAAGTCAGTGTAGAAAGCGAAGAGCAAGTGTAATGTTGTCATCTCGGTAGGAGAGTCCAGTACACAGTCCTGCAGCCTGCTGCAGTATTCTGGTCAGAGGAAGCAGTACAGTATGCATTAAGGGAGATCATAGAGCATTGAGTTCCAGTAATCAAGTCGCGTCAGGATAAGGCAGTGTAACCGTGTTTTCAGTGATGCTGAATCCAGAGTAGAGTGAAGCTGTCGGATTCTTCTGAGGTGAAACAGACACGCCCGAGAAATGGCGGCAATTTGAGGGTTTAGGGAGAGTGTTCAGTCAAGGATGACTCCAAGATGATGGTGGAGAGAGTAGAGAGGAGGAAGTAGATAAAGTTCAGCACACTGTAGGAGCTTAGAGGAACGGTTAAACCAGATGGGCTCGGATTTGCCAGGGTTAAGTTTGAGGCGCATAGACAGAATCCACAGCACGATGTCATCGATGCAGGCACTAAGTCTCTTTTAAAAATTCTGCAACCGCATTTAGTCCCAGATGTACATAGAGTTGGGTAACATCAGAATAGAGGTTGATTTCTATGCCATGACGAGAGACAATGACTGACAGTGCAGAGGCATAGAAGATGAACAGCAGGGGCGCTAGTCTCTAGAGGCGCCCCACCCAACCGTGGGAATATTTCTAATTAAACTGCTTGCGTTGAAAAAGTTCTAATAGGACTGCAGAAAGAAGCGATCGTCGAATCGGCTGTTCTAAAACCGTAACGCAGGGCTCTCTCGTGTATTCTGCAGCTACGATTGTTATAGCTCCTCTGCAACCTCTCTCTGGTCTCTCGCATTCCGACTCAGATCTTCCCTTGACATCCCTGGACAACCGTTCTGACGTGACACAGCGCTCGCACATAAGCTGGTGCCCTGCGCTTATCTTTAAAGTGACGCTATAGAAATTTGGAGTTTACGATTACAGTTACGATTATGGCTCGTCCACGGAGAAAGATCTTGATTGTGATTCTATTATCAACAGGGTGCCAATGCAGTGCTGCTCATAAATTTGCCGATACATGGATGACGATATCTGATGTTTTGGTCGGCCTGTAAGGAAAAAACTTTTCAGTTATCCAAACGCTTTAAGACAGGCGAGTCCACCATGAGGTATAAAATGCCACATTTTAACGAACGACATCGAGTTGACTTAGGTGGTAGACACAGAACGGCCAGGACCTGGAACGGGCTTCCAATGGCGCTCCGTCTGGTCCCTATAGATCACTCTACTACTTTTGTATGCTAATTTGAGTACTGCTCTCTTTAGCCGTGGCTGAACTGGGAGCGCTCCTGAGTAGACAGCCTTGAAGGGGCGCTATATAAATGTTCCTTAAATGAAATTAAATTAAATTAAATGAATGAAGCATGTCAACAACTGTTCGCTACTATGCCCTTCTCCTATACTAGTAACTAACAGGCTGCTAACACACTGTTATTGGTGCTAGGCAGTGCTTTTAGGTAGAAAAAAAATAGGTTCCGGAACTAAACAATAGGTTCGGGAAATGAACAATTATGTAAGGACTAAAATCCCGAGAAAAACGGGACTGGGGGGGGGGGGTTGTGAGAGGTCTCAATAAACACCGAAAACAGTTCACAACACTGAAATTAAATTAAAATTACTAAATTATTGTCTTTATTATTAAAATAAATAAATTATTTTTTAGTAGCTGAAAAAAGGTGCTGGAACTCCGTTCCGGCTGAAAAAAGCACTGGTGTTAGGTTTGAAACTGAATTACACAAAAACGGCTTACTTATGTTTCAGTGATATGAAATGCGGATTGTTGCAATGTCAAGATTTCAACAGGAACCTTTCATACTATTTGGATTTTGCTCATATTGGTGGATATTCCGTAATAATTAGGCCTAATGTCACATGCCATAACGTTATTTTTGTTGACACTGGAGTGTTCTTCCAGAATCCTGGCTATGTTCCCAGCGGATCAAAATGTGGCACAGAAAAGGCAAGTTTCCTTCATACTAAATTTTGTTTCTTAGTTTGTAGGTAATCACTCGTCAGCTCACTGTTTTGAAACGAAAGTGTGGAAGATAATTATCGTTGAATGTTGTTAATCATTGCTTCCTGGTCCAAATGTACCCCTAAGAACTAATTTACCTTGACGATATAGCACAAACAGGGCAATATTTATGTTAGAGGGTGCTCATTTCTGCTCCCCTAGCCAACTCAGCTTTAACGAGTACATTGACCATGCACTGTCTGTGGGAAGATGAGACGGCGAGGGGCAGAACCTGTCACCCGTCCTCACATGCTTAGGCTATACCCGCCCTCACATGCTTAGGCTAGTAAAATTAATTGGCTAACACTTCATAACCATGGCTGCCTCAGGGCAAGCTTAAAGGAGTGGTCTTGTTTCTTCTAATAAGGCAGAACTCACCCAGCAGACCACAAACCCGTAAACAATGAAGTCTATATATGAAATAAAAGGACTTAACAAGAGTACCAATAATGAGCACCACTGTAATATAAATTTACGTTGGTACCATCAACTGACATGGGAAAGCCTGTATTTTAAACGTTGACCACTGTTATTACCACCTGGAAAAATTATGCCGTAATTTGGCAGCAAGATCCTGGCGAGTTCTTCCTTTGACACCTATTTACTTCGCGTGTACTTCCTAAACTGTTGTGACTCTAAGGTGACTTAATTCATTTAAGCTGGTATGATAGTATGACAATGACTGTTTTCCCTAAGCATTCATATGATGTTGCTGTGATTGAAACCAATGCCTTAAACGATCACAGATTGACGAGTTGAAACAATCTGTCGGCTTAGTAACCTATAATAATTTAACCTGAATATAATTATTATGTTCAATTTACCAGATGTGTGTCAATCAACAATGCCTGGATGTTAGCAGCCTCAACACGATTCCATGTGCAACTAGCTGCCAGACAAATGAAGTGAGTACAGACACCATCTTAAAGTAAGGTGGGATCAACTGAGGTCAGGCAAGGTCAGGTTGATATCACAGTTAAAGCTGCATTAGCAGAGCCGATGGTAGCAGTAAAATTTATCTCAGAAAATCATTCTCCACCGATGAGCTTTATTAAAGAAGCGCGAAATTAATGAACACTTACAGTTACAAATCATCAGAATTACCTGAGCGAAGAAATGGTTTCGAAGTTGATTCATGACATAAATAAGAATACGTCTAACTTTTTGGAAAACTTAAGAGCTCTTCAAATCCAAACAAGTATGTACTTCTGTTCTAGTTTTTTTCAGAAACGGGCTGTTGTTTCACACTCCATTAAGCGCTGCGGTCCTGGTGTCAATGTGACGTGAATTATCTACCTCATCAGACTTATTCACCTTGTCGAAGATAGTTGAGAATCATCTATATTTGCAATTAGTAACTTTCATTGTCTAATGCACAAGGCATCAACCGATTATCACACTAAAACCAAGCAGTAATCAGGTCAATATCCAGGGGCATTCGACCCTGCTTATGTGAAATTGCCTCGTGGGGTGTGCTCCATCTTATCTCAGGGAGCAGTGTGCCTCGGTCTCATCCATGCCTGACCAAAGATTTCTTCGCTCTGCTGACCCCAGGCCGAACTTCTCAAGCGCATCACAAAGGCTCTGTTGTGGTTGGCCCAACATTCTGTAAGAGGTTCCTTGCACTCTATGACGTCATCTTGGTTAGTTGCTGTCTAGCGACGCTTTATCGTAACACAGATGATCAGCGTCGTAAGCCTCCTTTCTCCAGGCTTGAGACTGGCACTACCACTACTAGGGTGGTGGCGGAGTTATGACCTGAGCTCTTTGGTCTTTCTTTACTTCTACTGCTTGGTCTTCTGTCTGTAGGTCGAGATCAGCGGCGGATCCAGAAAGTCTATCAGGGGGGGGGGGCAAAACTTTGTAGTCATCTCCCAAAAAAGTTGATGACCTTTTTTTTAGTCATTAACCTTTTTAATGTCTTCAGTCTGCATCTGCGTTCTGTGTACATTTTACTCATCCACGCATACAGGGGGGCCACGCCTGTGTAAACATCATAAAACGCCCATAAAACACATGTCAAAAATAAAGAAACATTTCAAATGGGGGGGCCATGGCCGGATTGGCCCCCCTGGATCCGCCCCTGGTCGAGATCGCCTCTGAACAATTTCTGCTGAAGAGGCGCTATATAAATCTATTAGCACAATTACAATACCAATTACAAAACACAGATTCTATAATGCATATTCATCGGCAAAAGGAAAGAGAGATTTCTTGTGGCATAGAGCGTAAACGTTATTGCTTTGTAACCAGGAGCTTTCTTTTGGGCGCGATTACATTTGTCGGAGCTGTTCTAATACGATTGTGTTTTTTGAAGGTATGCAACAACTTGGGACAATGTCAGAGCACTATCGGAAGCTGTCAACAATCAACAACAGCTACGGCAACAGCTACTACGCAAACTCAAAATACAAATACACCAGTTTCTACCACAACTACTCCTACGCTTTCAACAACTACTCTAACCGTTAGTAGTTTTACTCAGACAGCAAGTGCTCCATCCCCGTCTACAAGATCGCGGACTCTGACAGGTTCGTCTACTGCAAGTCCAAGTACTCAAACTTCAAGTACAAGTACACGAACTTCAAGTGCAAGTATGCGAACTCCAAGTACAAGTACGCAAACGACAGCGATCGTTCTTGGTGTCGTCTTAGGAGCACTGTGCTTAGCACTGGCTGCCGCTCTTCTGTACGCCTGTTGCAGGAGTCCTGGAACGCTATCCGCCAATGCCGGACCGTCTACTGCAACGCCACCAGTGGGGTCTGCCTTTACCAGAGGTCTTTCGACGCCAGCACAAACCGAGTTGCAGCGGATTCCCGCAGAGCAATTTTATATGCCTCAGCAACAAGTGAGTAATATTTTATGTGTGAAGACGAAATGCAGGCATAGCAATTTTTAACAGGCAAACTCGTTAGACGATTCATCACCACCATACTATGTGGTGTACTCCTCTGTGGAGCGTTGCCATTTCCACCACACCCGTCCAGTCGTCTCTCTTCCTGGCTTGTCTGCAGGTCGCTAGCAACCCAAAGGATTGCTCCGAAGAATTTCTGTCCATCTGATTTTCGCTAATGGAAGAATTTTAACCCAGCCCTCTGCTACATTTTACTGCGTCCATTTTATTTCTGGACGCCTTAGTTTCTCGCAGTGACCGCAAACATTACAAACATGACGTCTTTACAGGGTTGGATGTCTTCACTGCTCCAGTGTCTAAGACTTATAGGATATCTCGTCATCAGCCTCTATAATTCTTACGACGTTCATTTGAGGCGATCATGGAATGATGCCTTGTGTATTATGATAGAAGACGTTACATTATTTAAGGTTCAAGCGAAGTTATTAAGCATTGTGTTTAATAAATTATATCATTTCGTCAAAAATATTTCTTGCTAAAACTATATATTTTGGTTAATTTAAGGATTGGCGTTTAATGGGAAGAACTGGACAACCTGTTGGGGGAGGACATCAATATCCGAACGGATTTAATCCTTATTCATCCGGATACAACATAGCAAGTGTATACCTAACATCTTCTGATAATAATATGGTGAGTCTATTCCTATTAACAATGTCTTCTGCTTAAAGCGTTTCGTTTTGACGGTTATAGTTAGACGATGCGTAGCATGGCTTTTATTTGCTTGTAAACCTAAGGTTTACATTACATAGTAAACCTAAGGTTTACTATGTGATGTAAATGGAAATCTCAGCGCCACCCAAAAGCCGCGTCAGAAAGACCAGCACATCATCGGTGCTATATCAAAATCAAGTCCGCAATAACCAGGTTGTGTGGTCCGTTCTGGTGCCAGGTCAGATGCCTGGAGGTCCAGCTGAGGATGATGGCTGAACTTGTTTCTAAAAGCATCGCAGGTTTCGCCGCTGAGTGTTTCGGCAAAGCATTTAGTATCTAAGCATTTAATAAATAAATGATTGTAGAACTCCACCACTACCCTGCTTGTGGTAGTGCCAGTCCAAAGCCTGGTGAAAGGAGAAGGGTGACGCTAATAATCTCTGTATAACACAGTGTCGTTAAACAGCAACTAACCAACCAATGATTTACAAGTAGTCAGTTCGTCTTGTAACGTAGAAAGCAGATTCAATGGTTATGCATGTAACAATGTTTTATTTATCTTTTATTTATAGAAAGTGCCTCAGATTGTGATCCGCTAAACACTGGATAACACGTTCTGCGGTGATTCCACGAAATGAATTCGTACGACTACGAACATTATACTATGTACCACTGCAGCCCATTTCGACATAATATTCAGAGTGCTTATTCATCTTTGCGGGAATTTTTTTATTATACAGCATATATTATGTACAATATACGAAGGAACCAATTAATTGTTTATTCCAACACTTGCATCCAGGAAGCTTTGTACTGGTAATGTGAGTAACATTTATATAGCGCTATGTGCATGGATACTTAAACATTTGGAATATGTACTTTGGTGACTGCCATCGTGCTGACATCTAGCGAATGTCGATGGAAACTGCTAGTAACAGGTTGCGGCGACAGTTTCCCGATGCTTTGCCACCAGTTCATGCCGTGTGCATTAGACACCGGCGCAATAGAAGTTACTAATAACAACATTAATTGAGGGCCTTCTAGGTTCCTCTTGAGAGGGGATTTCCAGCTATAAAAGGCAACTAGCCTTAGTGCCCAATAAGCAATTATTGTTTTAGGCGTACTTTAGCCTGCAGTGTCGTCGACAATAACAATGCGAAGACAAAGGAATCGCTTAGTATCGATTGGGGATTAAACTGTATTCGATAGAAACGGTTAAGATATTAACATAGTTTAGACCGTTTAATAAACATTTTACTCGGTTAAATCGTATAAAGTTTGGTATTGAACATGTTTAGGAAGTGGAACTGCATTCCCTGTGCAATTTATCGAATATAATTACCTTAGCTAAACCTACGTGTCATGGTTTGGATCGCACCAGCAAGCTGTTTTTATAATTTCGGCAGTTACAAGAAAGACTGCAACTGCACTTTGCGATATATCTGTCTCCATCTGAACCACTGAAGAGTATGAGTATTAAATGAGATAACTGACGACCGATATTAGGACTACAGCACTATACACTACAATTTAAAGTGACAATATCCTTTAATAGAGTTTAGAAGTACATGTGGAAGCCGGGCAATAACTGTCACAACCATTAGTAACATACTACTAACTTGTGCATCACAGAATGTTAAGGAGAGGGATGGAGAGTCATGAGCGGGGAGCAGGGTTAGTGATGATAGAGTTGTTGAAAACGGAAAGAGCTACTGAGAGGAAAACTGAAAAGAAATCTGAAAAAGAGAATGATGAAGACACTGGTATGAAGCGTATGGCCGTAGGAGCGGAGACATAGACCATGAGGAAGAAGGATGTCAAAAGACTGGAGGCGTTTGAAATCCGAATATGACAAGTTGTTAAGGAATGATTGTCGCTAAAGAAAGGAATGCAAGCCCAAAGTTCTAACAAAAATAGGATTTAATATAATGAACATGCGATATAGTTACCAAAAAACGAACAAAGACACATCAAGCGTAACAAAAGGCCAAAGCACCGCTTGTCACGACATTTAGAAGCGGAAGCTCGGCAAACCCGTCAGGCACGGAGTTGAATACAACCAACGAACAACGAACAATCGACACAAAGTCAGCAAAGGAAACAACGCAAATCTTTACTACGACCTCAGGCGGTCGTTCAACGGAATTCCCTTAACTAACAACAACTAGGCTACTGAGCTCCACAACCGTCACACCATCATGTCTAACCAACACAAGACCAGGAGCTCAAGAACAAAGACGGCAGTCTTATTTATAGACAAGGCCACTCCTTCTATGGCCTATGATTCCCGCCAACCCACGGACTTAGCCTAGCACCTGCATCAACGTAAGAGGTCACGTGCCTACATGTAACAGAAGAGCGGAGAAAATCATCTGGAGAGAACACAACTGAAGAAGTGACGAGAAGGACTGGAGAAAAAATTTCCTTCACACATACAATAAGAGAAAGCCAACGGAAGTGGATAGGACACACGCTGAGAGGGGACTCCCTACTAAGAGAGGGAAGAATGGACGGGAAAAGGACAAGAAGAAGACCAAGGCAGATGATGTTGAACTGGATGATGGAGGATGGGTGTACAGCAGACTCAATGAGGAGACCCAACATCGGGAGGAGTGGCGACGTCGGACGTTCGAACCTGTGTGAGGCAGAGAGCAGGAAGAAGAAGTAGCTTTTAATAGATTCAGAAATAAAATGAACGTTTACGCTACTTAGACAGTCAGCCAAAAATAGATTCTTGGACTAAAACATTTCTGCTTCGTCTGGTATCTGGCCCGTATTGTCACGGTCAGTGAAATGGGTGAACCTATTTTGGTCCCTTATAAATTGTCAGCTTAATAAGTAGCGACGCCTTCTTTCGGTGGTGTATTCTTCTTCTTTGGAAGTCGGCGTTGGCTTCGTTTTGTTCCTAGGAGCAAAATGAGAGACTTGTACCATCGACATTATTATTTAATAATTGTCGTAATAGTTATTTTCTCATTTGGAGACTGTTCCACAAAGAGTAAGTACATACCGAATTTTGAGTCTTTATAAAGAAACTATCTGACCCGTGCATACATGCATTTGGTTTCATCTCTCATTTTCACCTTCAACTCACCTGTTCGCAATCGTGGTATTACTTTTGATACACATCTCTCATTCTCTAACAACATCTCGAACCTCTCACGCGCCTTCTTCACGCATTTTCGTGACCTCCACCGCATCCGGCCTCGACTTTAAAACTGCCGCCACCACTGCTACCTCTATTGTCCGCTCCAAGCTCGATAATTGCAATTCCCTCTTCCTCGATCTTGAATCCACCCAAATTAAGCGTCTACAACTCATCCAAAACTTACTAGCCCGAGCTCTCGGCAGAACACCAATCATCATCATATCACTCCATCCTCCAATCACTTCATTTGATAAAAATACCAGAACCGATCCACTTCATAAGTCCTATCATTAACCTACAACTCCCTGCAATACTCGCAGCCCAAGTATCTTCGCGAATTGTTCACCATCCAGCCAAGCCGCTCTACCCGATCATCCTCCAACCTCACTGTTTCTATACTCCCGGTCGCTACTCATCTCAATTATTCAGACCGAGCCATATTCCACACTGATAGACGTCTCTGAAACGCCACTTGAAGGCTAAGCGCAGGGTACCAGCTTATTCACGAGCGCTGCGTTGAGTCACAGAGGTATTTATTAATTTAATCAAATTCAGTCGAGTAGCCTAACGCTTGAAGTGCCGTCCAAAGACCTCATAAAAATGTTCAGTATTCCGAGACAAAATTTGTACGAATATCAAAGACGAGCGGGTGTGCTTGTAAGGGATGGACTAATTTGTGTGTGTGTGTGTGTGTGTGTGTGTGTGTGTGTGTGTGTGTGTGTGTGTGTGTGTGTGTGCGCGTGTGAAGGAAAAGTGGATACTGTACAGCGGGACGGAGATAATGAGGTACAGGAAGAGGAAAGAGAGTGAGAGAATGAGACAGAGACAGGAGAGAGACAGAGACAGACAGAAAGACAGACAGAGAGAAAGAGAGAGAGAGAGAGAGAGAGAGAGAGAGAGAGAAAGAGAGAGAGGCAGTGAGAGAAGGTAAGAGATCGGAATCATAAACTTGAAATTTCCGAACGCCACTTGAAAGCTAAGCGCAGGGCACCAGCTTATTCACGAGCGCTGCGTTGAGTCAGAGGGGTTGTCCAAAGGGTAGTCAAAAGGAGGTAAGAGTCCGGTTGCCTGCAGGTCGGAGGAGGTAGGATGGCTGCTAAGGTGGACGTCGTTTAGGTCGAGAACTGGAAGGCGAAGGATCAGGTGAGTCGGGGTATGAAGAGAAGAGGAAAGGGAGAGGGGAAAGAGAGAAAGAGAAAATATGGGAGGCAGAAGATGAGTGAGATAGATAGAGAGAAAGAGAGAAAGAGAGAAAGAGAGAGAGAAAGAGAGAGAAAGAGAGAGAGAGAGAGATAACAGGTCAACTGGAAGGAAGAACGAGGTTTGAGTGACTTAGAAAGTTCGCCGCAAAATTGTTAAGTTGCCAGGATTGAATGTATACTCGGACACATTTTTGAGTTCATTGAACTTTCGTAATCGTAACCATAAACTCTATATTTCTAAAGCGCTACCTATAAGGTAAACGCATGGAGACAAGAGGTGAAGACCCAAGTCAGCCGTCCTATTTGGTGTTATCTTAAGTATGTAGTGCGTTCAGCAGACCTATAGGAGCAGGCATGCAAAGTGAGAGAGACAACTGAAATAGGCCGGGTCTTCTACACAAAAAATGCGGTGAGTCTATGACAATTACGTGGAATTTAAGTTGGAGACTATGTTATCAACATAAAATATTATTGTGTCGTGATATTTAAGGTGACGTATTTTCCTGTAATTTAGTTTGCCAGAGAGCGATGCTTTTGTAAAGTGCATGGACGGTTGGATAGCTTCACGGAATGCGTGACTGCAACTCGCTGCTAAAACATCTGCATTATTTGTTTTTGCGACAGCAGATTCATGTATATCTTTTTGAATAGGCCAAACAACTCAGAAGCTAGAGTTAACTTGACGCCAATGAAAACTATCGACAACACGCTTGGTCACGGTTCATATGGCTGCGGGTATGACTCAATTTTAATGGAGTCATATGGATGTCATGTGCTTCTATCACGAAGCAGTATGATTTGGTGTAAAGCTAGGAAGTAAATGGGAGGCCTGCGATGCGCTGACCGACCCCCCGTGTCCAGGACACTGGGTGTCGTCCATTTGCCGACTCAAGGGCCGTGAAAAGGAAACGAGAGCCTCCCTTACGTTCTTCGTGAGATATGAGAGCTTTACTTTACGTACGCAGGGCAGTCATTTGGACCTAACAATAGGTATATTTTGACTGTGACGGGAGACTCGTTAGTTCATGATTAGCCGTCGACAATTAATTGAACCTTGATTCCACTGGGTGTAGCCTCAGCACGTTCGACGCCCTCAGGCTAAATCATAGACGCAAAACCAGAGACCTGAAAGTATAGATCTAAAGGAATCCTCTGTGTCTATCAATGAATTGCTGTACTTGGGCTTACAAGTCCACGTTAGCAATTTTCACACTTAACGTAACATTGTAATGCTTTTTATTTAAGATTGGCTACGAACTGAAAGGCATCCCGAAGGAGTGGACTATGACGACAGTTACAGGATCAAGGTCACGTGGGGTCGGGGTCAGAAGGTCATCAGCAGCACACTCACGCAAGTAAGTTACAAGAAGAACCTGAACGATTTCCCTGGTAACTAAACTAAACTAGTAAACTTACAAGACATGATAAGACATCTGGTGAGACAATTGAGAGCTGGATATGAGACGATTAGACTAGAAATTTCTAGAAATTGAAACGAATAGAAAATGAAAAGAAGACAAAATAACTAAAGAGCTGAGAATGCATTAAAAAATAGAAAAATCCAGTGTAAGAATTATCATTGTTTGGTGATTTTAATCTGTAGGGCGGACATTACAGAGCAATAACGGTGACAGTTTCTGCTTTCAACGCCGTCTTCGTTTTGGATCTGCACCTGAACACGTAAGCAAAGAAAACAACAATTAGGGCCTACTGTAGCAGTAATTGAGCTTCGTCCGAAAACAACTTTGGTGGTGAAATTCAAAATGACATGACTAATTACAGATTGCGCTTTGGTGGTGAAATTCAAAATGACATGACAAATTACAGATTGCGCGATATAAATTTGCTAAAAATGTTGTCATAAAAACAGTCAGTAATTGGATTTTATTTGCATCGACGCACACCCACCTACGCACAAACAATCAATCACACACACACACGTATGTATATTCATATAGCACCAATTGAAATGATTATTTTATGAGCAGTAGTGTCAGACTTAAAAACGCAAGGCCACAGTCAGGGAACGGTTTTCAAGAGACAAGGAAAGAGCTCAAGTCGTATCTTGCTAAGCAATCTATTCTAGAAAAACAGACCGACTAAGATATAGCTTCTATGCTGCACTAACAATAATGATGATTAGTAACTTCTTTAGTTCCGGTATATAAAGCACAAAGCATCAACCGATGGAATCAAGCCTTAATCAGGTCAATGTCCAGAAGATCAGTCCACTAAGAAAGAGGTGCAACCTTTGGAGGAAAGCGCTGCACTGTCAAAGACTAAATGGACAAGCAGGTTCCTTTGCAGAGCTGAGCAAATAGAACTGTGTTCTGGCATATGTGAAGTCGAAGGGCAGAATTCCTTACGTTAACATGGAGCACATTCTGAGATACAGACACGCATAACCAATAAGATCTGAAGCTCAGTGCGTTTTTGTTTAGGGAAAAACACGCTTTTTGAAAAAAGAAAGTCCGGTGCTTGAATTTTGTAGAAACTTGAAAGGAAACAGAGCAAATTAGATTGTAACAGAGAAGAAGCAGAAATGCTCTACCAGCCTGCCTACCTGAGCTCCACGAGTGACCCACATTCCCAGATGGGACCAATGTAGGGCCCATATGGGTTCCATCAATATTTTATAGGCATACCGGTAGGGTGAAAATAAATATATTTTGTTTTCAGATATCTCTTCGCTGTCGGCTACGTAGAACGGTCGTTCAACAAAGACGGAGTTGTTTACCACGACGTTAATCACGTGAGTGACATGAATACCCACTTGAAGAATACTAGCAACAAATTCGCAAAAGTAGGTCCTCTCTTATTGTGCTCTATTTTTGCGACCATGCCTTAGACTTGAAGCACACCCGGTAGTTGTATACCACGACGTCAATCATGTGAGTGATATAAATAGTACCTACTCGAAGAATAGTATCTATTACAAAGGCAAATCAGACCAACGAGCTCTTGTGATATTGTGGACCATTTATACGGCATGTATCTTAGAGCTTAAGGTGACTAAGCTCATACTTTTCTCCTACAACGGACAGTAATGTAGGCAGCTAACGGTGGTGACTCGATGAAAAACATTCTTTTGTTGTGTTGGGAGGGACCGTTGCAACGGTTCCGCTTCTGGCGCCCAGGAGGCTTCATTTGATAGAAATTGTGTTGCACTTCTGGGTCCACGAATCCTGCGAATTGTGAGCAAAGTAGGTCGACCTTGCATAGTAGGCCTACCTGATAATAACATAATAGGCGCGATTTAAATAGGTAACTATAGAGCTGCGATTATTCAGCTAAACGAAAATGACAAGGACCCGCGTAATAACAGGCAATTAGGCGACACAGCATTGTATTGCAATTTGATATTTTGTAATTTGTAGCATATCATTTATAAAGCGTCACTTCAAGGAAGACTCATCAGTAGCGCATTATATACAGCGCAGCCCACAATATTACAAAGCAAACACGCAAGAACCTCCACCTGTTCCCTTTTACACTGTCTCCCACTCTATGAAGAATATTTAACCTCCATCCATAGGAGAACATATTCCAGGCATGCTGGCTATACTTTTATTTGCAGTGGTACTGTTAAAAGCCACGCGGAACAACTTAGTGTGCCTTCAACCCAATTGTCTCACTTCAAGGTACGGTTCAGGAGTGACATTTCGGTTACTATGACTAGATAGAATTGATCCCTTGGCAAATTGATTCCTTGGCAAAATTCTAATGTACCTAGAATCTCTTGTTGCTGTGATACACCCAGATGGCACAATGCAAATACATACATACTGTGCTTGGTGTTGTATTCATCTACAGACGGAAGGCCATTGTTACTACCTGGGAAAAGTGAGAGATCAACCACAGTCTACGGCAGCCGTCAGTACGTGCAAAGGAATCGTGTAGGTTCTCGCTTAAGTTATTTCTTAAATTTAACGTTATCTTATTTTCTTCGCTCTTGTCTTTTAGTCTAACTCGAGGAGTAAGATCATATCCATCCAAGTCACTGAACATAAAGACTTCTTTAGGCCTCCGGCAACATCATCCCAACGAACCACTATGGAACATGGTAGCTTACTTACCTACCTAAAGGCACCTGCTCGATCTGGTTTTCTAGCTCTTAGTTGGAAAAGCCGGGCCAATCTTCAATTGCATAAGGTGTGTTTGGATCACAAGACGCGATAGCTATGTTGCACCACATTAATTGAAAAGATGTTTCTTTGTCAGAGGTTACTTTACCGTTGGCAACGTCTCATACCACATCGATCCAGCCAGCAATCAACTCCACGGACGCCACAAAGTCTATAGAAGTCGAGGCGACGCCAAGACAA
The DNA here is from genome assembly GCA_963556255.1 of Allolobophora icterica. Taxonomy (NCBI): domain Eukaryota; kingdom Metazoa; phylum Annelida; class Clitellata; order Crassiclitellata; family Lumbricidae; genus Allolobophora; species Allolobophora icterica. Next base: position 54,699,252 of record OY744611.1, on the reverse strand, counting down.
TCTACAGATGTGGTAAGCGTTTCTCCTTAAGTACCTTGTGCAGCTTCATTATAGCATTGGAAATTAACGTCCAATCCCTGCACTCATTGCTATAATAAACTTGTATACCTTTTAGCTTCTGATGTGAAGACATTCTTAAAGTAGTACGGTAGCCTAAGAAAAATCGAAGAAGGGAATATATAATTTGTGCTGGGAAGAGACGTTTAGCTGAAGAGTATCAAAGAATTAACGCTAATTTCAATTTTCGGTTCATACTCCAATTCTTCCTCCTGTGTTCTTTATTGATTCAGATAAAAAATCAACAGACTAGTTACATTCTTATTCTGTTATGTTTGTCTGATTGATGCCAATTTCAGGTCACGATGACGTTTCTCTCGGCTCATTGCTGAATCCTGTCAAGCACAACAGAAGGGTAAGTTATCTCTCTCTCTCTCTTATGAAAACATCGCTGAAGGCATAATGTAGTTGTTGGCTCTCCCAACGATTATCCTTTCCAGGATAGAAAAGATTAATAGCTAGGTTTCATAAAAGCAGCTAGGTCCTACTCATCATAAATAGAAACCATGAGGAAAATAATGTGGGTCATCAAAAAGAGTTAGGCTCCACCTATTGCCGAAATTGTATATAATATATTATGGTCTATAATTATGTGAAGCTATTTTTATCTATGTCTGTGCGGTGCGGAACAACGAGGTCCTTCCCCCCAGAAGAAGAATCTTGAGCACGATTTGTGGGAGAGTGAGTGTAGCGTGTCCATCGTATAGTCCTATATTTGAGAGAACTTCGGCAGATTGGCTAGTAGTTAGGAAGTGCACCTGGGGACGTATTGCCGCCCGTTAAACCTATGCGGTATGGCCTACTGGTACACTTAGTTCATGACCCCCGTCTCAATGGAAACCCTATAAAGAGAGCACATAAAAGTTGCTCTCAAGACCATTGTTGTTTATGAATCGCTTTACCCAACCATGACACTGCAATGGTAATGGTAATGGTATTTGCTAATTTATATAGCGCCACTTCAGAGAGACTCAACAGAGGCTCTCCCAACCCAACACAATGAAACAATAATCAACACTATGGCTACTTGTCGGCGAATGCTATATTAGGTTATAGGTTAGAGAATTGCCGAGTATCTGACATAAGATTCTCTGAATTTCAGATGAAGCGATTCATTTGGCCTCAGGACTTGGACAAGAAGAACAAAGTCGTGGAACTCTATGTGGCAAATGATCGTTCACAGGTAAGTTGTGGATAGCGTTACGTATGTGTTTACATCGAGTTACGGTGTCAAACTTCTTAGGTCATCTACATGTACTGTAAATGAGTAGATGTTTCAAAAGAAAAACGCTGAAATCTCAGTAACATAAGACAATCAGAGAAGGAGAAAGGTGAGACAGACAGACGGACACAGACAGACAGACAATCAGACAACCAGACATACAGACAGAAACAATAAGTAATGTAAATGTAAATGTAAATCTCCGAAATTTCTCAGCGCCACACAAAAGCCACGTCAGGGAGACCCGATTTTAATCACCGGCGCTATATCAGATCATGTCCGCAATAGCCGTGTCCGCCTTGTCCGTTCCGGTGCCAGGTCAGAATCCGGGAAGGTCAAGGCGAGTGAGAGAGAAGAAAAGAGAGAGATTGAGTAGAAAAGGAGGTACAGGAACATAGCGACGGATAAGAACAGAGACAGAGACAGCGTATGAAGGTAAGTCTTTTTGGAATGATTGGTTGAAGATGTTGCCAATTTTTTTATTGTAGTATCTGTCACTGGGAAGCGACGTGGATGTGGTTATTCAACGAACGAAGAACATTGTCAACATCGCTAGTGCGGTAAACTCCGACAAACAATTTCTCTGCCCTCAATCAGGTTTTAGCAAATCGTCAACTGCAGAACAAATGGAACTTAGAGGTTCATGCAGTGAGCTACAGTCAGCTTTCTGTACTGTATGGGAAATTCGCTGGAAAAAGTTGTCAATGTAATTTCCTGGAAAGGGTTAGAATGAGAGAAGATAATTATCCAAGGAGAGGGACGACCCTAAACCTATAACACGCTACATTTACCCGCCATTTGGAACCCGATATGTTCTTGAATGATTAGGCTAGGTCCTTGTATTGCAACATTATACAAACATTCAAATCATAGAAGTATTGCAACAGTGAAGCATATTTAGCTATTTATATAGTTCGGTAACCGAAATAGCACACCATAATATTATTATCACGAGTGCATGCGAAAGATGTTCAACTTGAGATTCATTTTAGGGGTATCAACCTCTCGGCA